>JAIXND010000782.1:1857005-1897038 GCA_023646645.1 Varanus salvator macromaculatus
TCTCTCTCTCTCTCTCTCTCTCTCTCTCTCTCTCTCTCTCTCTCTCTCTCTCTCTCTCTCTCTCTGTTTCATATATCACAGTAAGAAATATATTTGAGCCTCCTTTTCACTTATATAGTCAAATAAGGAGGCTGTTCATGCCAGAAAAAGTTATATGAAAAATCAAGTGCATACTGCAACTAGATCATATTAGGAGTGGAATACATCCATATTTAGGAACTAATAAATAGCACCAATTTAATATGTATGTGAGAAATTATCGTCAGGATGACCCCCCCGCAAAGCAAAAAGCAAAACAGCTCAGCCTTATCCCATCCATTTTCTCATACACACTGCTGAATGTCATATTACAGATGATTCTCTTACCAAATTCTTCTTGCAATTCTTTTAAAACTGTAAATGAACAGAATAAGCAACTTGATAAAAGACATTGGAAGATAAAATATTTATTATATTTGAAAAGCGGTGTAGAGGTTTACTTTTTAAAATTTGCTTTATAGAAGATTGGAAAGATTCTAATTCTGAATTTGTTTTACTCTATAGCATGCACAGAAGGCATCCAGTTGTGTTTTACATAGTAAATTCTAAGGTCAACATTGGCAGCACTAGGAAATTAAATATACATTGGCTTAAAGTTGCCACCAGATATTCCTGTTCAGTGGTTACTACACCATATTCTGCTTTGTGGCCTGGAGACCACAAAAGTTTGAGTAAAACATTTAAAGCTGGAGAATTCAGATTTACTGAAATCCCTTGCTAGGACTATGGAGTTACCGTTTTGAGATTCTCTTTGTTCCTCTTCTGAAAAAGAAAGTGAAGTTACAGTTAGCTATGGAACAGGCAAAGTGTTAAATCCCTCACAGAAATGCTAAGGCATGCAAAGATAGCCCTAACTGGAAACCCAAATTTCCAGAAGGCCCTCTCCCTCACCTCCTTGCTGTCAGTGGGGACATGTGGAAGTAAAGTTAGAGAGTCCCGTTGTATCTGAGACCTTCCGACTAGCTGGCCTTTTGCCAAATTTGCTTCACAACCTCCTCCCCTACATTTTTTTTTCTGAAATGACATGCCCTCCTCTCCCCTTTCCAAGGATCCCTATAAACAAATAAATAAATAAATAAATAAATGGTTTTTGGCTTACAGGGCTCTATAACAAGGCTCATAAATTAATGTTTTTTGTTTACCCCTGTAATTCTGAGAACCAGATCCTATTGGCATTTAGACCACCAAATATAGATCATGATGTCCCTTTAAGGATAACATGTAGCTCTCAATAAGGATCTCCTCCCCACAATCCCTTCAGTTCTGCCTCTGCTCCTGGCAATAGCATCCTATTGCTCTCCAAACCGACAATCAGTGACCCAATGTAACATGCCATCACAACTGGCTGAACTGAGAATGATTCTTACCGAGATTAAGCTGAAGCTTTGCTTTTTCTGGAAGAAATGCATGTTATTTGTATATTGCAGGAGGAAACACATATGAAGACATTGTAGTTAGGAACAACTGCACATTTCATTCTGTATTTTATTTATTTTTGCAGGCGAAAATCCCTAGGAATTTATTTATAAACTAGCAGAATCCAAAAGTCATGTTTCAGAAAGAAAGATGTAACTGTATGTGCTTTAAAAGGGTGGCAATTTAAGAACAAAAGGCCTAGAACTTCCAGCCTACAGCAGCCTTTAGGGCTGGCCAGTCCTTGCTGGGATCTGCCAGCCCTTTTTTTCTGAGCAGGCATGTCTTTTCTCTGACATCCAAATCAGGCCAAGAGCCTTGGTTCAACTGTGTCCTGTCGAATTCTATGAAAAAGCAAGGTGTGTGGAAAGAGGGAGAGGAACACTAGTGATTGACACCAGATCATTAGCCAAGATAAATACAAAGTGGGCAGGTTTGCATGAAACAAGCTGCAATTCAGGACAAACCATGTTGTGGGGGAGGGAGTATTTGCCACAGGTCCACAATGTGCACAACAGGGGAGATGAGTGCTTATTACTTCAGCCTACTGGTAGTGACAGGCACTGCTTGCCACCACCCCCAGCCTCTCTCTGCAAGAATCTGTGATGCCCTCTGCTCTTCTAGAGGAGGTTGGGCAGAACAGAGCTCTCCTGCCCAAGACAAATGTATGGGAAGTATGCAGGGTCATTCTCTCCACAAACAATTCTAGTTGTTAGTTCATTGGCTGTTACTCTTACATTCTTCCTGTGCTCAGGTGCTAAAGATGTGTTGTTGCTGTTATAGTTTTTGTTCCTTGGGGGTTTTTTGTTTGTTTGTTTTTTGTTCCTTGTAAGCCATCCAGAGACTGTTGTTTTAGTAAAGGACAGCATAGAAAAACTTTAAATACATACATACATACATACATACATACATTCATACCAGATCTTGAGTGAAAACAGGGCATAGTCCCCAGAAGTGCACACAACTCATTTATAGAACTTCTCTATTCATATGTATCACTGCTCTCTTGGTCACAGGAGACAGGTGAAGTGTCAGTTCTATAAATGAGTTGGAAGAGCAGGTGAGAGGGCCCAGTAGGTGATCTGCAATGACTTCTCCTGATACTGGCACTAGTTGTAACAAAATGTTAATTAATCTATACAGAATGCTGATACAGTCAAAATGAAGCTTCCATACTTACCTTCTTCTAGTGCTCTCTGTTCATTTTCTGCACATGGAAAGGAGCAGATCAGCAAACCAGACAGTAAATTAGCTTTCCACATTCTGCTGTTATGCTAAAGTCACTTCAAAATCTCTAACAAACCAAACTTTATGATCCCAGTGAGGCTTTCAACATAGCTAGCATTTACAGAGCTGGAGTTTGTCTCACCCAACAGCAGTGCTAGGGATTGTCACTTCTGTCTGTGTTCTTCCATTCATTTGTTCATATTTTGTATTGTATATTTGACTCACTTGGATTGTACATCAGTTTGGGGCATGAGGGTGTTGAGGCTACATAAAAAAGTTGTGTGCTGGTGGGTTTTTTTGTTTTGTTTTGTTTTGTTTTTTTCACTTGTCTCTTGATCTATACATTTTCATGCACATGCTCCCCAAGTATATGCAATCTTGTGCACACTTGTTGCCAATGAACGTATTTTTGCAAGCTGATTCACCATATAAAAACATACCTTCTATGCTATTGTCACAATCACATTCAGCTTTGTGCATAGTTTTCTGCAACATGTGGCTTTTGTGTGCATTCCTCTGCCCCTTGGAAGTGAACTGTATTAGAAAATCCAGGGAAATCTATTCTGTTTTGCTCATCAATATGGTAAACATGCACAAATCTAAATGGACCTAATTTCCCACTTGCTCCTAATTAGAGCACAGCTTTGCCCAGCTGCTTGTGGTTCCCCAACTGCCATTTATGTTATTCCATACATAAATAGTATGACTGACCTGCAATAGCAATTCTTGCACGGTCTTCTGAAATAGAATCAAAAGCATGATTTTAGAACTTTGTGTGTGTAAGAGAGAGAAGGAGACAGAGGGGGATACAAGCAAGTGATAGGAAACTGCAGCCAATTCTGATTCTTTGATATGTTTATATGGAAGATAAACATGTTTGCTATGTTCAAGATTTCAGGTGTACATTTTTAAAAAAATAAATTGGGCATACTCCTAACAGTGAACCGGTCATTATACATAATGGAAAATTGGACATGGACCTTGTTCTACTCTAACACTGCATTCTGCATTTTTTTTATTCTGTTGGTGGTCAATCCATATACGATTTTTAAAAAAAGCTGTTTTGAAAGGGGGTCCATGTGTGTTGTGTATGCTCGAGTTTTTGAACAATACTCATGAAAACACTTACTTTTTATTTTATAAATGGTGCCAGCTACAAGACCAATGCTAAGCAGCACAATCACAAAAAAGCCAACCATGAGCCGGGAGGTTGAAGGGAAAAAGATATCTGCAAACAGATCAAAACCACATTCACATTACTTTTCCTTCTCATACTGAGTTGCTTCATATAATGACTATTGAAGGAAATAAGTAGCAATATATGATAGGATCAATATTGGAAAAGAAATTAAGAAAGGGAAGGTTGCAATCTTCCCAGAGAGCTTTGGCTATGGAGTACTAGAGAAAGGAAATTGATAATAATTCTCACAATATAAAAAACTACAAAATACAGAGATGAGAAAATTGACTGAAGGGCAAACCAGACACATATATTCTAAGGAAACCCGATTGTCAAGCACACAATAAATGCTTCATCATGGTTTAAACAAAATCAAATGAAACCACACACATGGAAGCAAACAAAAGTGCAATGGAGCTTCTTCTCCCTCCCTGCTGTTTGCAGTACTAAGTATCGCCTGTCATTCTTCACTTGGTAGATAAGTGTCATGACAAATGTGTACATAACTGTTGCAATAAGGCCTCCATTTTAAATGTGTTCCACAAATATTCACAGCACTTTTAAAACTGTGATAGCAAAGGGGAGGAAAGTGGCAGAGGCCTCTGAAAAGTTTTCATGGGACGCCATCCCACAGTTGCTGCTGGCCACAATGCGTGGGGGAATTCCATCTCTCTCTTGCACTCATGTTTTACTTCAATCCAGCTTTGTCCATGCCTAAATTAGGGGCAAAGTTCTAACAGACATATGTTAGGTTGCAGAGGAGATAGGCATTCTGTGAGTCAGTGCTAATATCACAGAGGCTTTTGCCAAGTTAATATACTTTATACAAGTTCATGAAAAGATGAAATCTGTTTACATTAAAGGTCAATATCAAAGAAAAAGAAAGAATGAAGTATGAAAAAAAGCTGTTTTTAAAAGCCAGCAGAAGGCAATTGAAGCTATTCATTTTTCATAATACCTGTTCAGGGATCAAACTTAGTTGTTGTTGCTTGTTTGTTTAACTGAAATTGTTTACATTGTTTAAAAATGTTTATTGAAATGTATTTGATTGCATCAGTGTTTTATGAATTGCTGTGAACAGCCCAGAGAGCTTCAGTTATTGGTTGGTATAGAAATTAAAACAACGACTCATTAAGTATGAAGTGGTAGAAAGAGATCTCAGAACATGAGTGATTGCATAAGAAATGAACCCTGATCATTCCTAACGTCACATAATTCAAATCCCTACTCATTTGGACCAGGAAGGAAGGATACTTCCAAAGCAATTTTCCTCAATATACGTATGGTGGATAATTCATCTAATGCTACCAACCCCGTAGCATTTCACCTGCTTGTTATGGAACATTTCAAGGACCTGTTCATGGTACAGACACTTGGCTTATGTTTGTATGAACAATATAATTTCTCATTCACCTTCAATAACAAGGTGAGTTGATCCCATCAGTGTCTTGGAGAATTTATTGTGGATGCTGCAGGAGACAGCATTACCAGAACCTGGTTCAAGAAGAACAGAACTTTCAACATTCTTCAGAGTTTCTGGAGTAGCAACCAGTTCCTTTCCTTTGCTGTCCATCCATGATAGTTGCAGGAGATCAGGTGACCCGATCTCTGATTTGCAGATGAGTCTTATCCCACTGCCTTCATATTGGTCAAGCACAATCAAAGGGCTCCTACTGTTGCCTGAAGACATAGAAGAGAGTTCAGTGTGAAATACAAACATCAAGGTATACTTAATGCAGTTTGCAAAAGTTCTATTGATTGATAAATATAACCCAAATTAATACGATGGACTTGGCAATCAAGAAGAGTAAAAAGTTGTTCTTCAGCCCACCCTCAGGACAAACGCACCATCAACATTTTCTTTTAAAAATATGTTTGTAGAGAGGGGCAGGAGAGGGAAAGAGAAGGTAAAGCTAGAAAAAGGCAAACATTCTGTGAAACATACAAATTAGTCTCATTGTAAAAACAACAACAACACAGCGTTAATGTTTCGTTTGTACTTTTTTTCAAAGAACACTGAAATTGTTTAACTTGGCATGGGAAATATGCAGTCTAAGGGAGGCTACCTCTGACTGTGTTGCATTGTGTTTTGTTGTTTTGCAGACCACACCTTTTTATTTATTTATTTATTTTATTTATTTGGAAATATTTTATTTTATTTATTTGGAAATTTATAGGCCGCCCCTTGCCACAAGCCTTTTCCCGCTGCAGACTTTGCTGGTGAAATATGGGAGCAGCAAAAGTGTGATTTTCCTATCAGGCTACCCAGAGGCTTAAGCTATTTTGGCAGCAGGGAGACAGTGAAGTTCCCAGTGGATGACAGGAAGAATTTGTACTCAGATATTACCCATCCCTGTTTTAAAGAAATACATATTTCATTTAATAAATATATTACAGCAGGCCTCTTTCAAAGGAGCACAGGAGTGCAAACTAGGTGACTTACCATTGAATTGAGAAAACAATAAAAACCCATGTAGCCAACAATTCAAAGCAAGTATATTTTCTATTTATGAAAGAACTATGAATTACTTCCAATTTCACAAACAAAATTCACATCTCTTTATTAAATGGAAGCACCATCTTTGATATTTCCTTTACCTGTTAATGCAGTTAAAATAAAGAAGGAACTTCCTCTAAGAATGAAACTTTCACTGATTAAAAATGAGTTCCTTTGCTTAATTAATTAAATATACAGTTGTAAAATTCATTGAAGAGGCCAGTCCAAGCAAAGGTAAACACATGACAGAGCAATACAAGCTTGGAACACTTGCCTGCTGTTGGATATGTCATTAATAGCAGGAATGGCAAGAAGGGAATTGAAGTCTTCCATGAGCAGGAATGAAGAGCTGAGCGAGCAAAAAAGCATATGTGAGTTTCCATATTAAGCATTCAAAATCTATAGACAGAAACCCTGTGGAAACAGGAAAGTGCATGAGGGTGGGTTTTAGTGGTTCCTCCATCATAAAGGTAATACAAATGTATTCATGGCTATTCAGACATCAGTTCTAATGAGTTTGATCAGACTTACTCCCAATACCACAGCCTCAATGTCCCCCTGAACAGATCATCATGCACAGGTCATCCTGTATGTCCTTAGCTGAGAGAAGAGTTCCTTCTAGGTAGACAGAATTGCATATTATATTTCTCCACCATCCTCCACTTCTTTAATCTTTTTTTTAATTTCCTTTCTTAAAAAAAAGCATTTCTCATTATCCTCACTGTATGGGCTTTGGGAAAGTGGTATATAAATTATGAAAATCTTACCGCCTAAAGCTGGTACAACTGCCATGATCTGGCCTGAAGTACTTTGATCAGAAAAGTGAAACATACTAGCAGTTTCATTCTGGCCATAAATTTGTCTAGTTAATGATTAATCGTGCATGGAAAATAAAATCATGAAAGTGAGTATTCTTTGATTCTGAAGGTTTTTCCAGTCTGAAGGTTGAACTTGTGTGTGTGTGTGTGTGTGTGTGTGTGTGTATTTAAAGTTGCATGAAAACTTTTTAGCATTTTATAAGCATTTTCCATAATGTGTGGATTCTTTTATGCAGTTATGCTTAATATACTAATATTTGCAAGCATTGTTCATGAATATTCCAACACTAGCACGTAGTATCCTCAATATATACATTATTTGTATGTGAATTGTGAAGACAGAACTCCACTGCAAATTCAGAAAAGTGTAAATTTCAAATGTTAACTGAATGTTGATTTGCATATTGATTCATATGAATTTCTCATCCATGACTATTCCCAGGACAAAGGACACTATGTCTGGGTGTAGGTACGTCCTTTGATTTTCAAAGGAAAGCAATAATTCCCTTTGAAGCTGGCAACTCAAGGGAGCTTCCTCGAGTGATTGCCTAGAGTAGTAGCCATCTTGCCACTACTCAGCCCTTCCTCTGCTTTTTGATTTGAATTCTGGCTATAACACTACAACAGGAAATCCTGTCTTGAAACCATCTCAGGACTGGATGAGTACACATGGAAATGAAGTAGTTGTTCAAACCTGCTGCATTCAGATAACAAATAACAAAATATAAGAGCAGCTCTTTCAGGGTTAATAAAGCATGACACAAAAAGTTTATTGATTGTGAGCTGAACTGATCAAAGGTTGAACTAGTTGATAACAATAATTACCAAGAAACGGATGGAGCAATCCAGATGAAGGGGTGGAACAATGTTTCTTACTGCCTTGGAACTTAAGATGTGTGATTGGCAGGAGGATTGCAGAGAGACAATTCCCATTTCCTCCCTCCTTTCCAAGGGTGGATGGTTCCTGAACCACATGGAATGGGCATGACATGTGGTACCAGAGTTTGCTGTGGGGAAGGCATGAGGGGAAAAATGCATACATGTAAATTCCTTCTGTAAATTTCCTTCCATTTACAATGGAAAATGAAGGGGTTTTTTTCCCTGTTGAGAAAAAAAGAGTAAAAACTAGAAGACCTTCCTGGAACATTTTTTCAGATGAACATGAGTGGGCACAGCTATAGCATTTATAATGCTGTGTATGCTGTGGCACATACTTTATACACCATGCATTCATCCAAATTGAGGTGTGCAATAACAACAAATTGGGGGAGTCTTCAGAATCAACAGTTGTGGCAGGTAAATAACCCAGGCAGAGCAGTGTGGAAGATCAACAAATCTACCCCTGTAAACAGCTTCTTCCAGCTGTGTCACCACAAACCGTCCATGCACTTGCCCACTCAGTATCCTTCATCTTCTCATCAGCTACGAATGCAGCAGTCAATCATAACAAGCAAAGGCAATAGCACTGGTATGTAAGAACAATTTGAAAACTCATGGTTGGATCATGCCTTTATGATCAAAGTGCTCAAAAATATATTGTGCAAACTTTCAAGTTTTCTTCATCAGCCTGGATGTTAAGCTAATTGCGATGCACAGTGGGAAGAGAGAAAGAAGTGCTGACATTATGCTGAAGTCAGAATTTAGGTTTTAAATTGTAAATGTAAGTTTAAGACAGTCTTAAAATGAGTATTGGAAGAGATTTTATGGTTGACTATGACGGTACTGGGGACTGCAGGTGGCGCAGTGGTTTAAACCGCTGTGCTGCTGGGCTGGTTGATCAAAAAGGTCGCCGGTTCGAATCTGCACACGGGGTGAGCTCCTGTGCGCCGTCCCAGCTCCTGCCAACCTTGCAGTTCGAAAGCATGCAAATGCAAGTAGATAAAAATGGTACCACTTCGGTGGGCAGGTAACAGTGTTCCGTGCACTTCGGTGTTTAGTCATGCCGGCCACATGACCACAGAGACTGTCTGCGGACAAACGCTGGCTCCCTCGGCTAGGAAACGGAGATGAGCACCGCCCCCTAGAGTCAGGCATGACTGGACGTAATGTCAAGGGGAAACCTTTACCTAACCTTTACCTATGACGGTATGAATAATTTTATATGGTTGTATATCCATTCGTAACTCATTCTAGCCAATGCCATCTCATTGTGTGATATTGGAAAAAACCTCAGTAGATTCATTTTATGCAATTTCCCTAACACAAGCATTTTGTACACATTTTGCTTAGTACATACATTTTTGTACACAACTTCCCCTGCATTTTGTAGACTGTTATTAAAATATGGAACTGCATAGTGGCTTACAGAGTCTTGTTGGTGTATTGAGAGGCACATAAATTTGAAAATGTATACATAAATCAAGTGTTGGATTGGAAGACTTACTCTCTTGAAATATGAATAATAATGGGGGAAGGATCATGTAAATTAGGTCAGGTCAAACAAAATTATCCAACATCCCTAAGCTGTACTGAGTTGTACAAGAGATAAATAATGCATCTCTCCAATGGATGAATGGATATTAAAAAGGATGATGTGGCTCATCAGTCTAAAGTCAGTCCAAAGAAATACTTTCTCCCTCTGCTTGTAATTAGATGGGATTATGTAAACTTGGTTGGTGACAGCAGTGATAATCGTATTTTTCTCTCTTGCTCCTTGTGATATCTTACCAAGTTCTGACCACATAAGGTTATATTTCCTGCTCAATCAGCAGCCAAAAATATCCATGACAGTGTAGAAATGCATGGATGGATGGCCTAGCAATGGATGGCCTATTGCCCCTAAACCTTAGCCTACACATGCACACACCCCTGCATAGGAACAAGGGAGGTTGTCTTGTATCAGGTCAGAAGATTTGTCCATATAGTGCAGGGGTCCTCAAAGTTTTTGACCAGGGGACCAGTAGAAAGGTGTCAGTGCTAGGCACAGGCCAGAAAGGTGGTGCCGGCAGTGTGCATGGGCCAGCATGGGGGCAGGGCATGCGGGCATGTGCTGAGGCAGGGGCTGGGTGCATAGCGAGGGGAGGCAAGGCAAGGTGGGGATGGGCACATGCCGCAAGACAAGGTGTGGGTGGGTACGTGCCGTGAGGCGAGTCCACAAGGCAGTGGCTTTCTCACTTGGAGATCGTTTTCTCCGAGTGAGCAAACTGCTGCCTCCCAGTGCGCGGGGTGAGGTGGGTGGTGGCGGGCGTACATGTGGGCACAGGTGCCCACGCGACAGGTCCAAATGGGCATGGTGAGCCAGATAAATGGGCATGGTGGGCTGGATCCAGTCCCTGGGCCGTAGTTTGAGGACCCATGATATAGCGCAATACTGTCCTCTATGACTGTCATAGAGGAGGCTTTATTTTTCTATTCTTAATTTGATCATAACAATCCAGATTCATTTCCATTTAATACAATACAATATTCAAGGTCTTCTTTATTTATTTATTTATTTATTTTTCGATTTATATCCTGCCTTTTTCCTACAAAGGGCTCAAGGCAGCTTACATCATTCTCCTCCTCTGTCTTATCCCCACAACAACAACCCTGTGAGGTAGGTTGGGCTGAGAGTCTGTGACTGGCCCAAAGTCACCCAGTTGGCTCCATGGCCGAGCGGGGACTAGAACCCAGGTCGCCTGAGTCCCAGTCCCATGCTCTTAACCACTACACCACACTGGCTCTTCTTCTGATGGCCTTTTTCCAGGAATAGTAATCGGCAGAGCTACACAGACCTGACTATGACAATAAGAAGTAGAAAAAGCTGAAATTCACAGGTGACATATTTTCTTGAGAAATCGCACAGAGAATTGAAACTGCAAATAAATGATCATGTCTCTCATAATTATAAAAATACTATGGTTAGTATTATTGTCCATCAAAGTCCCAGTGGACTTCCCATTCTTCAGTTGCTCAGCTCAGAAGCAAAACTATGCAGCAATTCTATAAAGTATCTGCTCCACTCAGAAGTAGTCAAGGAATAGTCAGGACTCCATCCATGTGTTCTTTGACATACTCCAGGACTCAAGGGACAGCCATGGTGAATGTAAGGACAAAACGGAGATGGGAAAACCTCTGTCAAGGGGCTGCTCCACTCTCAGTCTGATGAAACTGCTTGTGTTGGCACTGGTGCTCCTTCCTCATGAGGTGTGCAAGGCTCATGTTGTCAAATGTACCATCAGTGAGACCATTCCTGCTCTTCACAGGTATTACCAGCCAGGGAACTTCCTCGTTGGTGGAATTGTTTCTCAGATTTCCATGCTTTCAGAAGAGAGGTCATTCCATGAACATCCCATTCAGGCAATGATTAAAGAGCCAAAGTAAGAAGTTTGTCTGCTTGTGTTCTAGTTACTTTTGCATAAGACATAAAATGGTCTTGATTCTTGATAATGTTTCCAGCAGAAAAAATTGTATGACTACACTTGTGGAAGAAACTGTTTGCACAGACACACCTTCAATGATGTTCTAATCCACCACTCTCATTCCCTTTCTATAGTATGGTGCTCATGGACACCTGAAAAAGTGCTTACACTTTCCTCGCTAGCATCAGCCAAGTGATAATGCTACCTTTTTAGGCAATCATATACATGGGCGGAAGTTCTGATGATGAGTATTGCACAACTACCTCAGCCTGACTGAGGACCTCAGACAGATGCTCTGTCAGCACATTAGTGGATCAAGGACTAGGAACAATCAAGCAAAACAAGGAATGCTATCATAATGTTGCTATTTCTTTCTGTAGAGCAATGAAGTTGTAATGCCATTGAACCTTTAAAATCTAGAATCCTACTTATTGGTCTTTTATTTCCAGATTTACGGAATGGTATAGTGAATCTTAATGAGCTATATTGCAGAGTAAGAACTGTTTCTTGGAATGCAGAAGGAAAGCACTTCAAATGCTCATTTGTTCTCATGTTAGGACTGAATAAAAACAGAACCTTCACCAATCTTTTTAGAGGAAACTGTGCCATTTGGCATGCATTCATTGACTAGTCCATGGGAAGGAGTGGGCTTCTTTTTAATATTCCAAGTGACAGTCCTCTCTCTGACTTGTCAAGAGTCCATATCAAGTTTCTTTTTAATTCTGTTTTCTTGTCAATTTACTAAGGCTGTTTTCTGATGCAAAACTTGATGTGGAGGCACATCATTGTATAGAACATTCTTCATTCCTTCTTGAATTTGGATAATATATTGCTCATTATAATGCATCCCAATCTCTTCCATAGTGGTTGAACACATCATTTGCATACAATTAGTCACAGGGCTGGGAAAGACTCCTGCATGGATCCTGGAGAGCCTCTGCCAGTTGGAGTGGATCATTCTGAGTTAGGGAGACTGGTGCTCTGGTTCCTTCTTTTGTTGCAATAAACAACTCTCCAGTGGAAGGGGCACCCTATTCTGAAAGAAGTTTGCTTCAGATAAACTCAGCTGTTACTCCATGAAGGGGCACAATATGTCCAAAGAGGGCCTGGAACTCAGACTTTATCCCTGTCATTCAGGGATGACCACTGTGAATTGATGAATCACCTTTGTTGTTCAGTTCCTTTGCTATTCCACATATTCAGAACAAATGCATGAGCAGGAAAACTGCAGAAGAACCAGACAGGTTTGCCACATTCCCTGCTACAGACATTCAGCTCCCATGGGGTGCGAAGCTGGTGAAAGAAAGGAGGTGGACAAACACATAGGCTGAGCACCCACTGTACTCACAATGCCCCTTTGCATTCAAGTAACAATTGAACAGGACCTTACTTTATGCTGTTGTAAACCATCCTGAAATCAAATGGGATAAAGGACTGTACTTGCGTATTTTAAAAATACTGTCATTTATCCCTTTTATCACCAAATTAATACACAATGTACATATATTTAATTGTTAAAATGTGCATACATATCTACTTTTTTCAAATGTTCCTATGCTTAAATAGAAAATTCATTTGGTGGTACACAGAACACTGTGCAAAGTGCAAAATATCCCTGTAATGTGCTACCTCACTGTCCCTGTAGTTTCCTGACTGTTACCAGCACATCCTGGCATTTGCTGTAGAGGAGATCAATGAAAACCCTCAAATTCTAGGGAATGTCACCCTGGGATTCCACCTCAATGACAGCCACTTAAATGCAATCTGGACTTATCATGTGGCCATGCAACTTCTTTCCACCTGTGAGAGATTTCACCCCAACTACAGATGTGACAGCCAGAGCAACCTGCTAGCTGTTGTTGGGGGGTTGAGCTCAGAAACTTCCCTCTACATGGCAAACCTTCTAGGCATCCACAAGATCCCACAGGTAATAGGAGAGGTGCATGGACAATAGAAAGTTTGTGGGGGATCCCACTGCTATTTGCCTGCAAAATTGCTTGGGTAATTTCCAATAGAAAAGTGAGACAGGGGCTCCGTTTGGAAGGGGAACCAGATTGGACCTCACAGCTACTCTTTCTTCAAAATAGAAATGACCAGTTTAAGCATGCTTTGGTGAATAACATGTGAATAAGTGTTTACCAAACTTTGTGCAAACCTAACACAATGGAGAAGGAAGGGGTTTTTTCGCTGTTGAGGGGTAGGAAAGAAAAGAAAAAGAACTACTGACACCTGGGTAGTGGCCTTAAGCAACAACCTGAAAATTGTTTGCAACCCCTCCCAGCAAGAAATGGCACATTTCTCTTATTTGAATGGGGAACATATTGCTCCCAAGGCCACACACACATAAACCAAACAGACATTTTAGAGATGCTTCTAGCTGCTTCTCCATATGTCCAGCCTTTGTTTTCTCCATTTCTGTCCAGCTCGTATATGATTCCACTTCGAAGATTAGTGATTCAAGGCAATTTTTTCCTTCTCTCTGGATGGTCCCTGAAGAAAGGCATCAGAATACAGGGATTCTCACATTACTTTTGCATTTCAGATGGATATGAATTGGGGTACTTGCAATAGATGATGACAATGGAGAAAAGTTTGTACAGACTGCACTTCCGTTATTCTTCCAGAGAGGTATCTGTTTTGAGTTTATACGGAAAACTCCCATAAATGATTTTTTCACAGACTTTTATAATGTGATTATAAGGATTCAAGAAATATATAGCATTTTCATGAACAGGAAACCTAGTGCACTAGTGTTTTATGGAGATATCCAGACAATGCTCATCTTGGAAACATTACTGTGTGTGCCTGAAACAACCATTAATTCAAAAGGTAAAGTGTGGATAATGTCAGCCCAGATGAATATTGCAATCTTGGGTTTCCAATGGATTTGGGATATACAAATATTTCATGGCGCCATCTCCTTAGCCAGTCTTTCTAGAGAAGTAGTGGGATTTCGAAAATTTATTGAGAGACAAAAACCTTCTGAAACCAAAGATGATAACTTTATCAAGGACTTCTGGAAGCAAGCATTCAACTGTGAATTGCTGGATTCTTTTGTGGGTGATGCCATAAGAGAAACCTGCACTGGAGAGGAAAAACTAGAAGACCTTCCTGGAACATTTTTTGAGATGAACATGAGTGGGCACAGCTATAGCATTTACAATGCTGTGTATGCTGTGGCACATGCTTTACAGGTCATGCATTCATCCAAATCAAGACATGCAATAACAATGAATTGGGGGACCCTTCAGAATCAACAGTTGTGGCAGGTAAATAACACAGGTAGAGTAGTGTGGGAAATCAACAAATTTACAGCTGTAAACACCATCTTACAGCTGTGTCACCACAAACCGTCCATGCACTCACCCACTCAGCATCCTTCATCTCATCAGCTACAAATGCAGCAGTTGATCATAACAAGCAAAGGAAATGGCATTGTTATTTATTTATTTAGAGTATTTGTATGCTGTCCTTTCACATAGCCTCAGGAAGGCTTACATAAATAAGAATTATGTAAGAACAATTCTAAAACCCATGGTTGGATTATGCCTTTGCATGGATCAAGGTGCCCAAAAAATATTGTGCAAACTTTCAAGTTTTCTTCATCAGCCTGGATGTTAAGCTAATTGGGATGTACATTGAGAAAAGAGAAAGAAGTGTTACCTTTATGCTGAAGTGAGAATGTAGGCTTTAAATTGTAAATGTACATTTAAGACAGTTGAGTATTGGAAGAGATTTCATGGTTGACCATGGAGATATGAATAACTCTATATCTGGTTGTATATATTCATCCAGAAGTGCATTCTATCCAATAGCTAGATCATTATGGCAAGTTTGGAAAAAATGGAATTGGAAAAACCCTCAATGAATTGCACATATTTTATGCAATTTCCCTAACACATGTATTATGCACACACTAAGTATATACTTTTTTGTATACAACCTCCCCTAGTATATATATTTTGTAGACTGTTACTACAAGTATGGAACTGTACTGCATCTTAGAGAGTCCTGTTGGCCTATTCGGAGGCAAATAATTTTGAAAAAAAAAAATGCAAACATACAGAAAGTGATGGATTGGAAGGATTACTCTCTTCCAATGTGAAGAAAAATGGAGGAAGAAGTATGTAAATTAGGTCAAATCAAACTGAATTCATCAACATCCTTAAGCTGTACTAGGTTGTAGAAGAGATAAATAATGCATCTCTCCAAATGTATGAATGGATATTAAAATGGGAAATGTGGCTCACTGTAAACCAGTCTAAAGCAATGCCTGCTGGGGCAAAAATTGCTACCCATTCATAAAACATGGACCCTCACTCAGCTGCCAGTGACTGTGATCCTGGAAACATGGTGGTTAGCCAGATTAATATGTTGACCCCGAGTATGATATATCTGAAAATGATAAATTTCCATATCTTGGTGTGAAATTGTCAAGAACTCTTGCAGATTTTTAAATAATTTCTTCTGTTCCCCTTTTCAATGTAGTTTTACAGCTTTCTGATCAATGTTGTGTTTAATAACACAGCTGGGGATGAAATTTCCTTTGACAAAAATGGGGAAATCAGGAGGTGAATTTGACATTGTAAACTGGATCTTTTCCCCAAACAAATCCTTCCAAAAAGTGAAAATTGGAAAGCTACATCTCCAGGCTCCTCCAGACAAAGTCCTCACCATTAATGATGAAATTGTCATATGGCACAGCTGGTTTAATCAGGTAGGATCTTATGGAATGTTGTTAGTCCATATATCAACATCACATGTCACTGTCCCCCTGACTGAAGTTCTGTCTGTTTTAATAGGATAGAAAAGAAATGGTCTCTCTCTTAACATGCCCAAAGACTGACCCAGCATTTTTGCTGTAAGCACTGTATCTTGCTCCTTTCAGTGGCAGTCAAGGAGTGAACCCAACTGCACTCAAGTTTTGTTTGGGGTGCATGGGTCTGTTGGGAAACAGGCAAGGAAGGAGATACTTCATCATACACTGGATTACCAGCAGAATCAGGTGGGTCCTTCCTACTAACACACCTTGCCCTGAAGTAATGATGTAAGCTTCCTTAAGCCCTTTGTAGGAAAAAGGCAGGATATAAATTGAAAAATAAATAAATAAATGAATGGGTCACTTGGTAACATGTTTATCCATTTGTTGTATTACTAGAATTTAAGATATGCAAATACACTAATGCACTAATAAAATTCTATTGTATTAATAGAATTTAAGATTCACTAATCAGTGCAGTTTAGAGCAAAAGTAAGGTACTCTTGCATTGTGATTAAACCACTGTTGTTATCAGTGAGTTAGATCCAGGATCTGCCTTCTTTGAGAGAAAGAGCTCTACTTGGGGAAGGTCCTGCCACTGGGTTTTTTGGGGTATCATTCCCCCTCCATTCCACACCACAGCTCACAATATTTAGTAGGGTCTCTTGATTCTCTGTTTATTATTTGCAAGATGATGGAGGAGATGCCAATGGAAAGACAGGGCAGAAAGTCCACTTCTATGAGCATAGTAAACCCACGAAATTGTGATACAAGAGGATCATCTTATCTCTTAGGTTGCATCAAACCTGATCATTTATAACTGGATTTAATAATTATTGGTTATTTATCTATATTTATATATAGATAAATATGTTAGCGACTTCATATTTCTATATAATAAATTGAAACCAGAGTTCACTTGCTGTAAGATTGTGCATGTTAAACAGAATTTACAGATATTTCTTTTGCATTAAACAAGCCATCCTTTTAATATCAAGCCAATAACAATAATAGGAAGCAGATCCCACTTTCCTAAATCCAGCTATCTGTGATTCTTTCCATTTACAAATTGGACATTATGAATGGACCTTAAATCAGACAGGTACTTATGGCAGGACAGGATTTGCTGCTGAAAGGGAGAGGTGTTTAGAAGAATAGGAACACAGAGAAAAAAACTCTGCCATTTTTAGGAGTACAGAAAGGATGAGTAAAATACCAAAGGAGAATCAGACACTTTTCTTCAGATCTTTTCAGACCTATAAGGCTTCTAAATTGCCCTTTCTAAATTTGTGTCCAGAACTCTCTTCTTATCAAGTTGTCATCCTTTTTTTGTGGCTACATCATCTGGACAAGATGCATTTCAGTTATCCAAGGCAGAGTTCCTCAGGAGTGCAGCAGCGTTTGAGTATGTTGTTTTTTCTGGATTCTGGACTGGTAGTGGCTTGGAAAATCAAAGGACAAGAATTTAGTAAATTGTTAACCCTGAATCTTTAGCAGAATCATCCTGATTGCTGTTACTTAAAGAAGCAATAGCACACCAACATATATTATTCCTTCTCCTCTTCCACACAACACTATTTGTCTGAGAATTAATCCTGAGTATCAGAACTGAAATCTGAGCACCATGCAAGGAGATTTTATTTTACTGTTTACCTGCTTAAGCAAGATTGTGGTATAGCCAGTTAGCACAAATTCATAATATGAAACCACAGTTTCTTTCACTATTAAATCCACCTTTTTCCTGATCTAAAAATCTCTTCAAAAGTACTGGATAGACACAGAAGCAATGCTAGGCAGTCGCACCATTGTTTAAAGAATCCATAAATAACCATGCTTGGGAATGATGAGTGGGTACATGCCTTGAGCAGACCCCTATCCCACATCTGGTTTGAGTAATGTTAACTATAGCAACAGACCTAACAGCCCAGGAACTGGCTGAATGGTTACTTACCCTATGTTGTTGGCATCCCACAACCTTAGCATCTGAGAAAAAACTCATGGTTAGTTTCATCATGCAGTTAATCTTCAAAGTCCTGTACATGTGCATAAAATTGATCAATCCAGATCAAAAGCAGTGGTATATTTTTCAAGTTCTGAACTTTGTCTCTTGCTCAAATCAAAATCCACTTGGGAGGATAATTCCAACCTTTCTGAGCCCACCTGTACCATAGTCATCCATCCCAAGGCCACCACCATCACTCCAGTCCTCAAGTGCACCCTCTCCTTCCATGGTCTTCATCATTCATTTATTCATTCATTCACAATATTTTTATACTACTCCACCTTTATACAGACTCCAGGATGGTGGGAAAAAGGCAAAAAAAATGCTAAAATAAAATGCAGTTTTAGAGATAACAAAGTAGTATCAAAGAGAGCTTCCTGAAATAAAGGTATTTTCGGGAAACAACACAATGTTAGTGCCTGCCTGACCTCCAGAAGAAGAAATTTCCACAGCAGTGGAGCTTCCACACTGAAGGCTCTTCTCTGGGTGGACTCCAGGTGGGCCAAACCCACAGACAGAGCCAGGTCCATGTGGACTTGCAACCAAAAGCATGGCTGATAAAGGAAAAGATGCTCTCTGAAGAAACCTGGTCACTGATTGTTTAGGGCTTTGTTCTGTAGCACTTTGTACTCTTTACATATTTACTTATTCCATGGCAGAATGGAGAGAATGGTTGAAGCAAAAAGGAGGATAGCCTCCTTCCTCTGCTGTTCCCTCACTACAGGAGGTTCTTCAAAGGTTTCTCTTATTGCAGAAGCCTCTAAGAGAGCTACAGCTGTGTTAAACAGCACCCTGACACATGGTTAGCCACAGTGCAAGCCACATTGTGTGAGATGGTGGTTAAAGAGCAGAGGTCTGGAAGGGGAGAACTGCAGCGGCATCTGGTGGTCCCAACATCAGTAATGTTTGGTATCCACCCTCAATTTTACTCTGAACTTTAGAAAAGGTCTCCATGGTGCTGAACCTCTTCCAGTAGTAGGATTCAGTAACATGGGCACCTCCTTGAAAGGTGAAAGTTAAACATAAAATCCAGGTGGGATGTGCAGCCACCAGTCTGTACAGGAGGAATGCATCATTTTGCTATTCATTTTCATTACTGAAAGCCTCATTCATTTCATGGTTTATCCATTAAAACACATTCATGGTGCCTTCTATTCATATCATTCAGTCCACTTGCTTTCATTTCATGTTGCTAAGAGAAACAAATGCAAATGAGTACTAAAAGTACAGACTACCTTTCAGAATTCATTTGCTTTTTATAGGATTTGTTTCATTAAAAAAAGATACAGAGAGCCCCCACATCAGTTTGTTTTAATATTCTTATTAAAGAGGGTTAAAAACACATATATTCATTAATTATTGAGAGAATGCAGCAGATTGAGCACTCAACTAGAAAAACAAACACTGTGCATAATAGAGCTGTGCAAAAATAGCATTCTAGAGAGGCATGTTGCTGTCTGCTTTGTCTCATAAATCTGCGTGGAGGCAGGCCTTATGAAACAGCTGCATGGTTCTCAGTACCTGTTCAATGAGTCGTGTGGGCTAGGAACCACAGTCGGCATGTGAGAACCGTCTGTCTCTCTCAAGCCACAATTTCGTTAAATAAGCCCAGTATACCGAAAGAAGTTTTTCCATATCTGGAGCATGGTTTTTCAACATAATTGGGGCCGGGGGGGGGCAGGGGGGCGGGACTAGTTTCTGTTGGTGGCAGCTGTAAAAACTAGTTTCTGCTCTGGACATCTGTACAGATTTGTATATATGTCCATGGCTGTACCTGAATTTGGGCTTACATAATAATGCCATAATAGGATATATGCCTATAGAACTGCCTATTATAAAATCAACCTGGACTATTCTTTGCCTTCACCAACAGTTTAATCTGCAAAAATCAACAATTTAGGGTTTTTATGAAGATAAAAAGTATAACCTTCTAATGCTTGCCTAGGGATGTGTGAGGTCTGATAAGAAAATGGAAAGCTAATGGATTTTGTCAATTCAGCCCCATGAATTTGTGTGTACTACTGACTTAATCTGATGCAAGTTAAGCCAAGTTGAAAAGTTTTGTTTTTAAAATGTGCCGCAATCCACATAATTCTTTTTTTTTTTTTTTCAGCTAGGAAAATACATACAAAATCTGTGTCTTCACTCTCCAAGTCGTGTGCATTTATGAAAATTGCAGAGTGGAGGTCTGAATTCTGTACAGATCTGACATGGTGTAGAGCCAGTGTGGTGTAGTGGTTAAGAGCATGGGACTGGGACTCAGCTGATCTGGGTTCTAGTCCCACTCAGCCATGGAGCCAACTGGGTGACTTTGGGTCAGTCACACACTCTCAGTCCAACCTACCTCACAGGGTTGTCATTGTGGGGACTAGATCGAGGAGGAGAATAATGTAAGCTGCCTTGAGCCCTTTGTAGGAAAAAGACAGGATTTAAATTGGGGGGAAAAAATGGTCAGAAAAATCATGGAGGTCAAACTGGGGTAAGATGGACAGGAAGACGTTTCCATACTTCTCATGTTAAATGTTACAACAGGAACACAACAAGAACATTGACTCAGATCTAATGTACTGACCCCAATTTGTGCAAATGTATGCAATTTCCATAGATTGCACAAGTGATATCTCCTAAATTGCACCAATATCTAGAGAAATTTTGCAGAAATCAAGTCCTGTGATTCGGCCCAGTTTTGACTGTTTGGTTGGAAATGTGTCAAAAGTCTGTTAGATGAAATGAGTTTCCTAGTATCGCACAGCCCTATGCCTGCCTCTCAGTCTTCCATTAAAGGCTCACATGGAAGTGCCAGTTAGAAGATTACAAACCCCAAAGAGTATGCTAAGTGGAACAAAATTCTTTTAAAAAGGGCCAGCTACTCTGATGATCAGGAACCTACACTTTGAAAGCTCTCAACCTAGTGACAGTCAAATGCTGAGACAGGAATGAGTGACTCAATTTGTACGACCATTTTAGGACACCTCCAATCTCAGAAATGTCCAACTATCCAATGTCCTGTCAGGCTGATGCCTGCCAGGCAGGAGGGCCAATTGAGGGAATGTTGACCTCTCCATCCTTTCCTTTCCCCCTTTCCCCCTGTACAGACTTCTGAACTTGTTCACAATAGTCACTCTGGTGGGGTGGGACCTGGGACTGCCATACAGCACATCATGTCCTGGCTTCCCCCTCCTCTTGGCTCATTTACCCATCCACTGGCATGCCCTTTGCAGACCTATCTCAGATCTTTTCCATGGAAGCTGTGAGGGGCCCAGGGAGGAAGGGAAATCAAATTCCTGATTCCCCATTCCAAAGATGTAGCAATGTCTATGGCCTCAGAGGAAGGAGCCTAAAAAATCTTATGATCCCTGGGACACTCTCCTGGGACCACAGGAATGCTCTTTTCAGATAGAGGTATGTGGGTTGACAGGACTCAGGCAATCATTGTCCTTATCATAGTATAATCATGTGACTACGCTGAAAGCAGTCATATGACAAGTCTAAAATGGGATGAAAACATGCTGGTCTGTAAGCCTTGGTATAGCAAGCTCATGGTCAGTTCAAAAGAAGGACAATGCTAGGGAAAACCCCACACACTGCATAGCCATGTATATTGGTACTTCAATCCCATACATTCTGTTACCTGATAAATTCTAGGATATAGTTGTATGAATGTTGGGCAGGAAGAAGCAACTCATAAAACTGATTGTCTTTGGGGGAATGGAGTGATACTAACTGAAATGTTGCCCCAATTAGGGTTACTAATTGGTGTAAATATCAATTAGATGTGTGGTTTTCATGTTCCAGAACACATTATTTCTACCTTGATATTAAATTCTGCCTTCTTCAGGGAAGCCCTCATGGAGATAAATATAGCTGATGGATGCCTCTCCTGACCTGAATCAGATAGTATGATCAATATTTGAGGTCTTCCTCTATGTGCAACCTCCAAGGGAAGTTTATCAGTAGTGGCATCTCAGTTATGAAAGGATCTCCCCTCTGAGGCCTGCCTGGCACTAATGCTGTCAAGTTTTCAGCACCTGCTTAAGACCACACACCACTTCTACTTTAATGGCATATGATGGAGATGGAGGAAAGAAGTCTGTGCTGTCTTTTAAACACATCTAATATTTCCATTGGCATTGCTTTTAACTGTTTAAATTGTTTTTAATTTCATAAATAAAAATTTCATGTGGCATTTTATTATCTGTATTTTGGGATTTGGAATTTTATGAATTGTTGTTGGCAACCCAGAGGGCATTAGCTATCTGATGATATCATCATCTAGAATGAAAAATGTGTGGCTTGCACAAGAAATATCAGAGAAACTTTCTTAAGCTTTTGCTCACACAAATATGAAACATACATTAGAGCTTCCTGGTCATGTGGAACTACACTCAGTTCTCTTCCTGGATTTTCAGCAGAACAGTTATCAGAATCCTCTCTGGAATTATGAAGTCTAGAATCTTAACTATTTTAGGTTTATGGGGGCTGCAGGGCAGCTTATCCCCTCCTCTCTAAATAAATAGCCAACAATCCCAGAAAAAGAGAGGTGGGCCCAACCTTTCTATGGAGTGAAATTGCATGCTATTATTCAAATGCCCATCACAGCGTCCAGGAGAAGAAAGTCATCTTACACTGAGCATCCTCTGAGAACAAGCGGCTGCTGCTGTCATTGACATGAGTTTCTCTCCTAAAATGAATGAATGAATAAATGACACAAGTACATTTGCAGGGCAACATATTTTTTCACCTCTTTAATAGGATAATCTTTCTCTTTTTTTAAATCCAGACAAGATCCAGTTCATCTTGCACAGTTACAATTAGCAGGTGACCTTCAAGATCTGTCATCATTGTGAGGCAAATCCCTCTCTCTCACTCATTAACTTCTCATGGAAGAAAAACATCCAGATATTTGCCAGGAGAGAATGTAGATTGTGACAACAGCATCCCAGACATAAACACTCATACAAGCAGCATTGCTGCTTTGAGTAAATGTGTTTCACAATGGCAAACACTTCAATCATGTTTCAGTGCAGCCTTCCCCAACTAAAGGCCCTCAGGATTGGTTGGATTACAATTCCCAGAATCTCTGAGAATGTGATCCACTGGCTGGAAATGACAAGTTAGTGCAGTCCAATGCATCTGGAGGAAACCAGCTTGGGGAAGGCAGATTTAATATTAAAAAGAAACCCTACAAGATCCTATCATGTAGCTTTCATATCATATGTAAATTATCTTTATACAAAGGACCTTTTGCACAGGGAGAATCCACACTGATTTTAGGTTCTGGAATGATGGAAATGTAGAATTAATTAATGCATGGATGCTCATCATTGAATTGTTCAGCAACTGGCAGCTGAATGTGTGCCCTGGCACCTTTGAAAAGCATTGTGTCTCAGGAACCATAGCTCAGTGGTGTAGACTCTGCTTTGTTTGGAGAAGGTCATGGGTTTAAACCTGGCACCACCAAGGAGGGCTGGAAAAATTCTTGCCTGAGACCCCAGACAGCTGCTACCAAGTCAGTGCTAAGAGTACTAGGCTGGATGAACTATTAAGCAAGTAGCTGAAAATGTTCTGATAGGCAGGTCTACTATGAAGTAAATTACATAATCTTCAATGGCGTTTGCATAATCTGCAAACTTCTGCATGGGGGAAGGGGGATGTTGTTTTGGTTTTTGTGATGGAACTGCAAATTTCTTTGATTTTTTTTTCTTAAACTCTGCTCCTTTATATCAGCCAAAATACATGTGATTGATCTCTTAAAGAAACAAAGAAGCAAACAAAAAGAAAATAAAAATGAAACTTAATGGGCTGCTTCTTTGCACAGATCTCATTTCCAAGTTCTCTTCTCTTCCATTTGTGTGTAGTAAGATCAGATTTTCAATGCAGTGGATACTGGGTTGCATTCATTAACATGCACCCCAACAAAGCTAAATGCATTTTACATAAATACCAAGACCTCTAGTGTAGGTTCCTCTTGCCCAGGTGTTCTTGAAAGCTCTGTCGGTGGTGACTGATCTATGAAGGATATTTAAACAAGCAAGACCTCATTTAATACTGTGATCATCAAATGAAAGAATGAACACATAAACCAGGTCCTAGTTCCAGTGCCGTTTTCATTCCCCAAGCAAACATTGTAAGAAATGGAATCTTTGGGTGTCAGTCATAGGACTTCTTATTAAGGTGAACTTCTTATTTCATGATGAACTTCTGGTTCCTCCTATTGGTAGTGACTAATCTATGTAATTTCCAATTCATGAAAACTGGACTAAATCTTCTTCCTGAAATAGTTTTTCCTTTATGCCCCATCAAGATCTCTAAGGATATAATTAAGACTCCCTGGACCTCTGAAGAATGTGTATCTCAATATGTTATGCATTTGGAAACAGGGAGAAGAGACTTCCTGTACCTTTAATAGAAAAGGGGCTGAAAAGGTTATTTTGGAACATGAAGTCCATGCAAGATATTTAATGGATTTTCCCTTTTTGTCTAAATATTAACTTTCCCATCCTCCTTTCCAGCTTAGAGCCAAGTGTCTGGTAAGGATGACAGTATTGGGAGGAAAGAGGTAGCTCTGCCAGAAATTTGAGGGAAAATGCTCCAACCTAATTTTAATTGAAAATAAAAGTCAAAGCAGCCAGAATTTTAGATCAGCCCTCAAATAAACATAAGAACAAATGACAAAGATCACAATAACATCTTACCCATTGGTATACGAAACAGGCTCAGTATACATTACTTCCTCCCTTGATGATCTTGACTGAGTTGCAACTAAAACAAAAAAAGAAGGGGGGCACATGTGAAACTGTGAGTGTCAGTGTGCCTTTCATTAAAAAAGCAAAGAACTGAACCATCACTCAAGAAAGAGGGTGGGAGGAGATTGATACAGATTTTTAAGGAAGTTAAGTACTATGTGCATAAAACTCAATTTGGATAGTGTGATCAACTTTGCAAATCTTACATTCAGGAAGCCCAGATTGATTTGCTTTGATAGGATGTGGAGGCAGGGGGGATTCTAACTTGTCTCTGTTTATTTCTACTTTTTGGAGGGGGAGGGTAATCTGTCATTTGAAATGTACTGATAACCAATTCCTATGTACTTGGTAGGACTATGATTTGCAAAATGTGTTTCCTGAAAAGTACAAAGGGAAATGTGGGAAATGAAAAGAGATTAGAAAAAATAATGTGCTTGCCTGAAACTTCTAAATCATCTCAAAAGAACAGGAAGTGAAATAAAGACAGACAGACTGACTGACTTTTTTTGGGTGGGGGAATTGTTCAAATTCTGCTGGTGTATACTTGGGGTGTACTGTTGTTGGGTTACCAAAATTTAATACTAAAGCTTGTGTTGCGAAATCCCCATATGTTCTTATCTCCTAGCTATCCAGTCATCATTACTCACCCTTCTTTACCAAATGGTAGATCAAAACAACCAGAATAGGAAAGACAAAACCTGCAACTCCACTTGCAATTGCAATTTTTTTGAGTGTTAATGATGAAGAATTACCTGAAAGATCAAATAAAAAAGACAGTCTTTCTTTGGGTATTGTCATATTTGGCTTTTCTCATACAGTTGCTATGAAAAGCAGGCAACACTTCTCTGTTCTGTCTCTTGAATAGGCAAGTCATCTTGCTGCATCAACTATCATCTCTTCATGCTATATTGTGGTTGCTCAGGAGGCCCAAGTTCAAATTCTGTATTGTAATTTGCACATAAGTAGGCCTACCATCACGACCTTCTAGGACTTTATTAAAATCTGTCCAGTCAAAAAATTCCCAGATTTCAGCCACTTGCCTTGTACAAATTTCTGTCTATAAACCAAAACATCAGGCTTCATTTAATTCAGGAGAAAAGAATGCTTCAAGCATGCCAAGACATCTTTCTAATATCAGCACTCAAAAGCTGTTGTTGTTAGTCCCAAAGTTGTGTCCGACCCATTGCGACCCCATGGACAACATTCCTCCAGGCCTTTCTGTCCTCCACCATCCCCCGGAGTCCACTTAAGCACACACTGACTATTTCAGTGACTCCATCTAGTCACCTCATTCTCTACAGTCCCCTTCTTCTTCTCAAAAGCTACTCAGCCAGTATTAATTACACAGATTTCTGAATGGGAGGCTTTTAGGCATAATCAAAAACAGACAAATATATGGTTATTTGAAAGTGCCTCTATCAAAATCTATTCATATCCATGCTTGTTACTTATTAAAATACAATGCTACATCATATATATGCAACAAGTGCTGTGAAACTTTTTCCCTTAAATTCTATTCAAATCTTTTCTTCTTGTTTTTTCTTTTCCCTCTCTTTGTTCCTCCCAGATGGTTCAGTTTGCATCTCTTTTGCTTATGCAGTAAAAATAAGCAATAAAACAAGGAAGGAGGGAAGGAGACTGAATTGAGGATCTGGGAGAAACTTTGCAGCTCCAGCTTCCTCCCCTCCCTGGGGAAGGGGAGCCACTGCATTTCTTTCCATGAGTGCTCATCCTTCAGAATCCAAGCACTAGTACTGGAAGAACTTGGAGCTTAGACTCCGGCAAACCCTGTGGCCTCTCAGATGATGCCAGGAGACCCCAGGATGGCATGTGAACAAACAGACTGCTAACTTTTAAAAAACCAAACTGCCCCTGGCTTTCACTCATTGCTGTATGTCACACCAGCAATCCAACACAAATGAGATTTTTAATTGGTATTAACTAGTAGTGGTATTTAGTTTACTATTAAAGATTGTAAAAT
The DNA here is from genome assembly GCA_023646645.1 of Varanus salvator macromaculatus. Lineage (NCBI taxonomy): Eukaryota > Metazoa > Chordata > Lepidosauria > Squamata > Varanidae > Varanus > Varanus salvator. Next base: position 1,884,008 of record JAIXND010000782.1, read on the forward strand.
AATGGCGGGGCAGCACTGACCTCAGCACTTGGAGTGATCTGGTACTTCCATCTTTCTGTTCTAACATTCTGTTGCTACACTGCATGTCCAAAATGACTACTGATGCCCCTTCCCTTGCAGATGACCTCTGCTGTCTTACCCAGTTGGATGCGGACAGTGAGAGCAGGACTGAGGATGGACTTCTTTTCCAGGTTCTTTATCCCCTTCTCTAGGTACCCACAGGAATACTGACCTCCACTGTTATGTGAGGTATTAAGAATGTATTGAGCAAACTGGGATATTGCCTTCTGGGATGCAATTGTAGTCCCATCCTTGCAGAAAAAGAACTTCATTGCGTTAATCGCTGGGGGAAGCCTACACAGCAGTGAAATCTTGTCCCCTGGTTGAATTGAAGTTGTGTTCAGGAAAATGTCAGGTGCAGGAAGTTCACCTGGAGCAAGAACAATGGCTTAGCAGCAAAATCCTATACTTAGACGTAATCTCTGCTGACAACTTTAAATCTTATATCCATATAAAAGTGCTACATGTATGCCTCATTATCCACAGAGTAGGACTGAGGACTAAAGAGTGCAGGTGACAAGGTGCTACTTGTTAATTCTGAAGAAACTGGTTGATTCATCTTGAGGTTCCACACACATACACACCAACTTCATTTCTTTGCTCCTTGTCATTTTCTTTGCTCCATATCAGTATCTTCTTCCCTTAGTTTTTTAAACACATTTGCTCCCTGTAGTCACTAAATGAACTGCTTTGGGAAGATGGCCCCTGAGCACTGCTCATCAATTAACACTCCATTTTAATACAATCAGAGTAACTATTCATCTGTTCATATGGAAGGCACATATCCCTTGCCCTAAAAATGGCACTCAAAGCATGTCTGTGCCCTGAGGAAGTGCCAGCTTCAGACTGAAGCTACTGGGGGCATTCTGCTCTCTGACTTACCTAATATTGTGGATAATTCTGAACTATTCTTCAGGACCTAAGTGGGAGATCCGGGAACACCCAGGAAAGGGCTCGCAATAACCAGGCTATGCTAGATTCCTGTCATAATTACCAGGAGAAGAAAATCCAGCAAAAGTGACCTTGAAACAATGATCAGAAGTGGATTTTCTAAAGGCATATTGGAACACTGTAGCTGTAGCCTTCTTTACACTGCAACATCTGGACTGAACTCATACAGGTACCAAGCATTCGATCTTTAAAAGGAAATGTTGGAGATAGTCCCATTCCCTGCAACATCTCTTACACTGTGCATTTAAGTCGGAAGTTAAATCCTGTATATTTAACTCAGAAGTAATCCCACTACGTTCAAAGGAGCTTAGTCCCAGGAAAGGGTGCACCGATGTACCAGTGTGTAAGACCTCGTGAAAGTAGTGAGATTCATTTTTGCAAGAGCAAGTTTCAGATTGCACCATTAGTCTTGGACTCACCTTTGGAGGAACATGCTTCTGAATTTGTGTCAGCACCACTTTTACTCAAACACTGTTGAAATGAAAACAGGGCACCTGAAATAGAAATGGCCACAGCAAGATCCAGGTGAATTTAAAGAATAAATGCAAGGCTGCAACAATGATTGGAAATCTGTCTGTGAATCCCTTGATCCATTAAACTTGCTCAAGTCCCTCTGGATGAAGGGAACTGGCTGTTGTGTTTTCTGGTCTCCAGCTGTGCAAGTAAAATACATGAATGTATACAATTCAAAGGTGGACATTTGAATAATTTCCAAGCAACCTTTGTCAATTGTGTGGCCTTTAGAAGCATTTTGACTGCAACTTCCAGAACTCTCATCCAGCAGGGTCATTGGTTGGGAATTCTGGGTGCTGTTGTCCAAATGTACCTGGAAGGAATGAGGATGGGGATGGCCGTACTACAAAAGGGTGATGTTGTTTGAAGATAAATCTTTCATAAAGCCATTACCCTGGCTCTTTTGCCGAATGTTTTGGGGTGCAGGAGTGAGCTGATTTCACCTTCATTCACAACCCTCTCAGTTTTCCCCACAATTCATTCAGTCTGTTTGTTACTGCAGGGAACACATGAAAGTTGGGAAGAGAGAGAGAGATGCTTCACATAACTTTGTGTTTATGGCACCAGGAACTGGCTCTTCTGGAACCACCTTGTGAAAATTCCCTGATTCTGCTGCATATCTTTTATTTATTTATTTATTTATTTATTTAAAACATTTTTATGCCACCCCATCACAACAAATCCTCGGGGCAGCTTACAACAGAACAAAATACATAAATAAATAACAACATAACAATAAAAATTTACTTAAAACCCCCCGGTGCATCTTGGCTAAAAATTTAAAATCCAATAAATACAAATAATTTAACAATTAAAACAAGTTTTAAATAAAAGGTTCTTAGCCTGGTGCTGAAAAACAAATAACGACGGCGCCATGTGCCATAATAGCATTTTGAATCTTTTTATTCAGATTCAAAATGCTATTTGGGTGATTGCATCAGGTGGCAGGAAAAAAAACTAAGAGAATGCTCATTTCTCATAATTTTCCTGCCATTTCAGCTCACCGTCCTGAGAAGAAAAGTCACATAATTGTAGCGCTGAGTACTACAAAGCAGAAGAACATCTGCTAGAGCTGCAGAGCTGCAGAAGAGAGCAGAGAGGTAGCCAAAGAAAAAGGAAATCTGTCTACACTAAGCACTCTCCTTCACTTTTCTGAACAATTTCCTTTCATTGCCATCATGCTTTGAATCAACACAGAATACTTTCCTGAAAATATGAAATGTTCTGACACTAAGAACACAGGTTTAAATAGAAAGTCCCACAACTCCCAGCATTCTCTAGCCACACACACTCGCACCTCTGAGAGGAACAGAAGGAATGTGTTTTGTACAGGTTTTACATCTGCGTGCCTTTCCCCAACTTACAGAGCAGACAGCAGAGGTCCACCATGATGGAGGTTGGCTGGGTCACTGTCTCAGCCAACACTGCTTCTCAGTTTCTTTCAGTTCACTTTCAGGAGATGCAGAGATAAGCAGGCATCTTGCAGAGTGTGTAGCCCTCCCCCTGTTGCTCCCCCGGTGCACAGACCTAAATGTGGCTTCAGCTGGGAAACAATGATGTGCAAAGGTGGCGTACAGGCGTCACTGAGGCATTTGTGTGCCTTTGAATTTCAGTCACATGAGCTTTGTGAGAAGACCAAAGTGTGTGGTGAGGGAACTGTCAGTGGGTGGATTCACATGTGATGAGAAGCCATGGTAGAAGCTAGGGGCATGGCAGGTCCTTACCTGTGAACCCAGCAAGCATGGTGTAGCGTGGTATGTTTGGTCTCTCTGGAACCACACAGAGAAACAACAAGGGGGTATTTAAGGGTTCCCTGGTTCATCAGGGTTTCTTTCCATGCCTGAACTAAGAAACAACATTTCTGTGCGCTCTCTGCATTTCCACCATAGAGTTTTGCAGAAACAGCAGCAGCAGTTGCAAGAGACACTCCTGGCTGCACTTGCAGCTGATTTGCAGGCAGCAGCCCTGTGATCTCCCCAGCAGTGGGGCACCTTGCCCTGCCACTTGCTGCACCAGTGACCCAGGGAAAGGCCATGCCCAGGGCTCCTGCCTGGTCCCGGCATTGTATCAATGGGGCACTTGGTTAGTACGCTGCCTTGCTTTATGCAAAAAACCACCAGTCTTCTCATGGGACATCACTGACAGGGACTCCTGTGACTCCCATGTCTCCCAGCCTGCCTCCCACACACAGCTCTGCCCCTCTCTTTTCCCTGACATTCCTCAGGACTGCCAATGAGCCCTATTGCCCCCGTGCCCCGTCTTCTGCCCCCCTACCCCACCACAGCTGCACAGCAAGGACCATTTATTTATTTATTTATTTAAACCTTTTCTATGCTGTCACCACATGACTCAGCATCTTGGGACAGTTGACAAATATACAATTGAAAACAATAAAACAATAACAAATTCCATAAAATTGTATAAAAACAAAACAAAAAACAAAAAAAGCTACTATTAACGATAAAATATTAATTTTTAAAATAGCAATTAAATAAAAAGGTTTTAACCTGGCTCCAAAAAGAATACACACTCAGTACCAGGCACACCTCTCCAGGGAGCGCATTCCATAATCTGGGTGCCACTGCAGAGAAGGCCCTGCTCCGGGTGGTTTTTCTTTAAGAGGGCTCCTGAACCAAAGTCTCTTTCACAGATCTTAAGGGGCATGAGGGCATGTAGGGGAAGAGGTGCTCCTTCAGTATCCTGGTCCCAAGCCATTCAGGGCTTTATAGGTTGAAACCAGCAACTTGAATTGGACCCAGACTTCAACTGGAAGCCAGTGCAGCCAGTAGAGGACCAGCATTATATGAAAATAAGGACCGGTCCCCGTCAGCAACCTTAGCCCTTTCTGAGGACCATGGCTACTCCATGGGAAATAAGCATCATGGATAGAACCAAGGGAACTGAAGGCAAGTGAGGGAAGCTAGCTAGGATCATGGGCATGGAGTTGCCTGGGGACATTGATTTGAGATCTTGAAAAATTTTGGCACGATGTCCAAGAGTCCCCTGAACCTATCTGCCAATAGACAATACATCAGCAATACTGGCACAAGCCATTGTAAAACATGGTTCCCTGAAATACCAGTTTTCCCATAAGAAGGGTAGCAACCCCAAAAGTGTAATCATATACTAAGAAGAGGGAAAACATGCCGAAGAAAGTAAGGATGCACAATGTAACTGGGTAAAAAAACCCACAGATGGTGCCTTGCCAGAGAATAAAGCTCTATACCAGTATACAAGGAAACAAATCCATCTAAACTGGGCATCCAAGGTAGCAAGACTGTTCAAGGTAAAGAAGTGGTGAAAGAAACTGGTTCTGGAAATGTGATATACCACCAGAATAAGAATGGGAGAATGCTAGGAAGGACCACAAGGAGAGGGTTGAAGCAAACCCAGGTAATTTTTGGAGTTGTGCAACAGAGGACTTTTCCACAATGAATCCCACATTAATAAGAAAAAAATAGATGAGCAAATTCAAGTGCAAAATTGCTGCTATAGGGGGAAGGATAGAAGAAAGAAAATTCCAGGAAACATCTCATGCTTATTTATCCTCTCATTCCATTGTTCTAAAGAAGACCATCACTTTTGTAAACTTTCAAGAGTGCCTTTGCTATTTGGCTGTCCAGAAATGTAATAAATTAAGAAAATAAGAAAACATCCAGAAAATGCCAAACTTTCAATCCTTGAACTATTGATAATAGTTTTCCTTAGAGGGGTGAAACAGAAATATTTGTTTTAATGATATAAATGGCCTGATATGTTTATTGTGGTATGGAATGGCTAAGATATATGATTTTAATGGTGGAAGCTCATTTATTTTTAAGTGTGTGGAACTATGAAGCAATGTAGGTTTTAAGGGAAGATGAAGGATTCTTCTCCTCCCCTCTTCTGCTTTTTTCTGTCTCTTCTTTTGCTTTCTCTTTCTTATTTTGCCTTAAAGTTTAAAGATGAACGACTAAGATCTAAACTGTGACTTTTCAGCTTGTGAAATGTTAGAATATAAATGACTATTACGGGAGTAAGATGAGCTGTGCTAAACAGAATTAAGCGTGAACATGAGATTTTTTTCTATTTCACTTTCACTTTTTAGTAGACATCAGATTGGAATACTGGTAAGCAAAAAATCTACCATATTTTTGCTCTATAAGACGCACCTGACCATAAGACGCACCTAGTTTTTAGAGGAGGAAAACAAGAAAAAATATATTCTGAATCAAATGGACACATAATCACAGGCACATTCCCCATCACTTCCCCATGGGCTGCACATCTGACAGACTTACTGCACACACATATTCGCTCTATAAGACGCACAGACATTTCCCCTTACTTTTGAGGGGGAAAAAAGTGAGTCTTATAGAGCAAAAAATACGGTATTTAATTGTATTTGTAATTATCATTTCCTATTAAATTAGCTTAAAGAAAACCTGTTTAAAGAACATAATAGAAAATTGCTGTTGTTAAATTGGGTAGATAAGATGTCTTTAAAGATGAATGGATTTTAGACATGTGAACATGAACCTTCCTTTTATTATTCTTTCCTTTTTAGTAGATATTAGATTAGAATATTTGTAAGCAAAGAATGCATTAGATCATATTTGTAACTATTATAAGGAGAGTCTATTTGTTTAATACTAGAAAAATGAAAAGATTTGGAACTGTGTACAGTTGATCAGGCTGAAATTTTTATTAAAAAAGAAAGAAGATACTGACTTTTACAAAACTTAGAGAGTCTTTCTTCTAATATGAAGAACAGGACTTTGTAAGAAATGGATGAACTGATTCTATCACAGAAGGAGAAAGAAGATAGTGGCCTCTATCTAATTTTGGACTTTTGTTTATTATTGGCTGGATAAACGGGACCTGGCTTAGATCCAAAAAGGGTTTTTTTTTTCAGACTTTTTAAATGAATTTGAAATGTTAAAAGGTGTGTAGTAAGTGGTTGATGGTAGTTTCGATGTTTGTGATAATGGATGTTTTAGTACTGTTTTGAAAATCAATAAAAAGTTGTAAAAAAAAAGATAATGGTTTTCCTTTATAATGGGAATATTCAAATGTGTGTGAACATTGAAGGGAATCAGAATGTGTTTTCCCTGAGATAGATCCTGTCTGCTAATTTCCTTATTCTCCCAACTTATGCAGAAGACAGAAGAAGTCCATCAGGTCATAGGAAACACCATGTCACTCTTTTCCCCTCCACTGCCTCTCAGCTCCTTTCACTTCACTCACAGAAAAACTGAAGGTGGGAAGGAGTTTTGTAGCATGCAGGTCTCTATCCCTTCCCCCAGTGCACACACCTACATATGCCTGCAGCTGGGGGACAATGATTATTAACACTAACCTTACACGATCACTCGTTGTGAGCCATTCTCAAAATAAGTGTGCATTTCACTTTCAAAAGGTATCACTTAATGGCTCAAATTGTAAGACTTTTTGTACTGCTTGAGGTTCCCCCATTTCTTCTGATAGTCCAGAATGTGGTGACCTTCCAGCACTGCTCATTGGTGGTAAGGAGGGTGCTTAGTGCTTTTGCTTCCAATTCTAGTTCCCTTTCCTTCCAAAATGGCTCATGCTTTTGCAAGAAGAAATGTTTGAATCTGCCAACCTCATCAAGATTCTCCATTTTCCACCACAAAGCAAATTCTGACCTGGGTCCCTATCAGATTTTGAACTAAAAAAATCCCTGCACCTTCCTGTTTCTAAACTAAGGCATCTGATTTTTCCTTCTACTGAATGAATCTATGTCACATAAAGGAGCACTTTCCCTTCATCTATTCATATTGGGTTAGGTAGAAAGAATTGCCATGCCACAGGAGATGGTAAAAGGGAAATTTTTCAAGCCCCATGGACTGCCACAGAGAAAAAAAAAACCCTGAGTTTTCCTGATTCTTTGTGGAAGAATTCAAATGATTTCTGAGGAGCTCTATGTCAACTTCTCTCACCTCTCCATATTATTTAATCATTGTGTTATACTTGTCCTAATAATCCACTTGAAAGTCTTTGGTGGGGGTGGGCAAGGGCTACCCTCTAACACTGCAGCCAGTCTTGTGTGTGTGTTTGCCTGTTTTTAGAATCCTGGGGAAGAGACCAGAGTGTGCACTGCAGAAGAAAGTTATGGGACCAAGCCAGGGGGCGGGTGGTGGTGGTGAAGGCAATGAATGATTGTGATGTGTTTCAGCCCTCCTTATAACTGGGGTTTGGTGGTTGCCCTATCAACCTCCCCATAGGACTCTGGATGATGCTTTAAAAACCTAGATCAGTGCCCAATAAGACCTCTCCCATCCATAATTTAATAGTGAATGAAGCAGCCAATTGGCATGTATATTGGAGGCCTGGGTGGGTGAACAGGGAGAACTTAGTCTCCCCCTGTTTTGCTCACCAAGGTACTTGGTACAGCAACAGGGAAGCCTGGATGGCTGGGGAGGTGGTTTGTCATGGTCTACAGGAATTCTCTCTCTCCAGACTCCTGTCCATCTAACTCCTCCTGATGGACAGCAGGACAGACTGGGGATTTTGGTGGTGGTTCCAACCACCCTATAACCAGTAGAGAGTGAATTGAGGAAGGGTGGTGTAGAATATTGCCCCATAGAAATGGTTTCCAATTCTTTGATCTTTGTCAGTGTAGAGCTCCACAAGCAAACATGGTGAATTCTGTTCCATGCTACCATTGTAAGGTTTCCTAGTAGAGAAGAGTCCACAGCCATTGGACTTCAGGCTTTGTAGGGCAGGAGTTGGATATAGTTTCTTTGCACATGGGCAGAATGGATTTTTTGTATTACTTTGATTAAAAAAATCATTTTCTAGTATTCCTACCTCAGTAGATAAAATGGCTTCATGGGAGACAGAGATGTCTATGGAAAAATGCAGCTGCAAAAGTTAAACAGGCACTCTAATTTAAAATATGAAATTGCATTCAGAGAGACTACAAAGGAAGGAAGTGTAGAGCTGGTACATTCCTCAAAATAGATGTAAGACTGAATAAGTGCAGTGGTTTCTGTAGCAAGTCTAATTTCTATTTTGAGACATCTGTTCATTTTCTTTTTCTCACCTTTGAGGTTTTGGTTAATGTGCTGTAAATGCACTTTTCATATTCTAAGTTATTACATGAGTTTAGCTTTTGAAGACTTTGTGTATCTTGTCACTGCAAATTTTTCACATATGATCTGCAAAACCGCTCCATAACAGGAGGGCTTCATGTTCAGATGGACTCCTTCACACCTTGAAATAACACATGAGGATTGCGAGTCTGTGGGACTGATGCACCCAAGGGTCCCACCAATCAGTCCTGGACTCTACAGACCCTGTATGAAGTATTCCTGCACAAGACTTGGCGTATTCACAGAGTGCCTACAAGTGAAGAAAATTTCTGGTCAGTCAAGATGTTCTGTGTGGAAGCTCCTAACATGCACAAATTGGGATGCACATTGGGCAACTTCACAGGCTCACCCAATGTATAGAGGGCAGAAGGCATTATCACTAAGGTATATTGGCAGTGTGGGGACAGCAGCAGCTTTCACAACCCTACACATCATATTAACATATGAGAGGATTCATGTGAACCTCCTTTAGTAACTGAGAGTTGGTGTTCAGTTGCAGAAGTTGACCATGCTTAGATTGTGAGAATATCTAAAGGTGAAAATATAAACTTCAGTTGCCCACATTTGTTGAAATGCTAAAAGGGTTTGTATCAGGGTTGTAATGTAAAATTTGAGCAGATCATATCAATCAGAACTTGCAGAAAGCTTATTAACGTAAACATTGGTCAGGTCTGTACTCCACCAATAGATGCTGAAAAAAATTGAATACTTGGGATATTCTGATACTCATGAATACAGTACAGTGAGGATGGGCACTCATAGCTGTCTACTGAAGCATCTGCTTCCCTGCAACACAGAAGCCATTGCAGTCTGGTTCAAAAGAAAGTCACGAGGTGCAGAGATTTGTGCATGCAGACTTCTCCCTCTGGATATTACAAATGTTGTTAATTTGTGAAGGTGAGAGGTGGCTTTGGGTGTGGCATGTGCCTTTTATGGCTCTTCTATTGGAAAAACATCAAAACCATGCTACCTTTGTTCCCAAGAGGTTAATATGTAACTCTGTTAATGCTTTCTGTTTCTTCTGATCAAAATGCAGTGGTATTCTGTGGTTTACTTTGACCTATACAAGTTTTTGTCTTTCTTTTAATTTTGTAGGATGGCAAAGGCAATTTTCTTTTTGGTGGTCAAAATTTCAAGCATTTTCAACATTATCCTTTACTGCTAACTCCAGGAAAAGGTATGAACTTCTGTACCATTTTTAATTGTATTTTTAAAAAATTATCAATGCTAATGCTATGGGATTGTCCAAAAGGAAGCAATCTTTCCATAATTCTAAGCAGTGTTGCAAAATCAATGAGCCAACAGATCACGTGTATTAACTGGCTCCCACCAGTTATTTAAATGAGAGTTCACAGATACATACTGATTGAACTATATCACAAAATGACTTTCTCATAATGAAAGACATTTCAGAGTTACTTATGTGAAAAATGCAAAGTTCGTTAACATGATTAACAAATAGGATTCTTAACAGCATAAACAATTCATTAAAAAATCACCAGATTTATTAAGCCTGCTTCTGATGAAGCATAAATTCAAATCTGGTTGAAATAAATTGGACCTGAGCTTGATAATGGACTGGATGAGGGGCAGCAAACTGAGGCTCAATCCAGACAAGATGGAGGTGCTGCTAGTAAGGGGTCAACTGACAGATTGGAGGGGCACTGCCCTGACCTAAATGGGGTCACACTCCCCCTAAGGAACAAGGTCTGCAATCTGGAGGTGCTCCTGGACCTGGGTTTGTCTCTGGATCACCAGGCGAATTTGGTGTCCAGGAACACTTTCCTTCAGCTGCAGCAGATTAATCAACTTTGACCCTACCTGGACAGACAGAGCCTGAAAATAGTTACCCATGCACTAATAACAACCAAATCAAATTACTGAAATGCACTCTATGTGAGGCTTCCCTTGCAGATAGTCTGGAAATTACAATTGGTACAGAATCAGGCAACTGGGTTAGTAACAGGATCTCCTAAAATGGGTCACATAACACCTATTCTGAAAAGTCTACATTGGTTACCAGTTGTTGCCTGGGGCTAATTTAAGGTATGCATATGGACATATAAAGCCCTAAATGGCTTAAGCACCTTAAGGAGTGCTCAGTCCATATAAGCCTAGCAGGCCTTTGAGATCTATGCAGGTGGCCCTCTTGTGTGAGAGGGATGGCTGCTAGCAAGAGGGCCTTTTCTGCTGCTGCTCCCCATCTCTGGAGATTTGCCTGGTGTTGTCCTTATATTCTTTTAGGTGCCAGACAAAGATCTCTCTTAAACAAAACATTTTAATATCTGATACCACAGAGGCTTACCGTATTTTTTGCTCTATAAGACTCACTTTTTCCCCCCTCAAAAGTAAGGGGAAATGTCTGTGCGTCTTATAGAGCGAATATGTGTGTGCAGTAAGTCTGTCAGATGTGCAGCCCATGGGGAAGTGATGGGGAATGTGCCTGTGATTATGTGCCCATTTGATTCAGAATATTTTTTTTTCTTGTTTTCCTCCTCAAAAAACTAGGTGCGTCTTATGGACAGGTGCGTCTTATAGAGTGAAAAATACGGTATTTGTATTTTATCTCTTTTATAATTGATGCTGTTGTTTTACTGTATAATTAATTTTATAACAGTTTATAATTCTGATTGTAAGCCGCTTAGAGGTGCAATGGCACAATAGTTAAAATATTTTTATGCTGCCTAACTAAATAAATAAAATTTAGTTCCCCATGTCATAAAATGGGGAACTTCCCCATGTCATAAAATACACAGCTCTGTTTTTCTAACTGCTGCTGTTTTAATATGTCAAAACCATATTTCAGGTGAGGGAGAATGATAAAAATAATCTGAAAGGAAAAAGTGATGGAAGAAGTGGTACATTTTATCAAACCCATGAAAGTGAAACTGTTTTGAGGATCTGTATTTCCCAAGAACTCTTTGTTAGAAAGAATGCAGGCCACATGTTGTGGTCAGAAACTAGAAGAAAAATGTATAGAGATGACACATATGAATTTAAATGATCACTTACTAGAAGGAATACAAGGAAGCCTAAAGGAAAAGTGGGCAAAAGGGAACTGAGGGATGAAAAAGATGGATTTTGTTTATAATGGTTGCTATTTTACTGACAAAAGGAGGGGACCCATTTGTAAATGAAGTAACAGTGGAGCTTTTATTTTTGTGATGCCCACAGAAGTAACATCACAGTCTTTCTTTAAATTGTAGAAAGTCCTGAGCCCTGTGCAGGGACTCTGTTTTTTAAGCGTTCCCACAAAGACTTAGATCATGGGTCCTCAAACTACGGCCACAGGCCAGATCTGGCCCACCATATCTGACCCACCTCAAAGGTTTTGGACTCACTCAGAGAAAGTGATCTCCGAGCAAGTTCAAATGCTCTGAGCTGGTGCAGGCATACTCAGTGGGGAGATGGCAGCGATTGTGGTGGCACATGTGCAGGGAAGATGGGCATGATCGTGGTCGTGCTGGGGGCAGGAATGATGGCCGCGATTGTGCCCACCTTCCTGGCATGAGCATGATCACATCTGTCTCCCCACCACCCCAGCATGATCGCAGACATTATAGCTATGTCCCTTAAATATGTACATGCTCTTCCCCACCTCATCTTGGGCTTCTGCTGTAGCCCAAATGAGCAGAGTAAACATTTTTAAATTATTTTTTAATTTTAATTTTTAATCAATTTTAATTAATTTGAATGTGTAGTGTACTTAGGAATTCATTCATTTTTTTTCAAACTATAGTCCAGCCACCCAAGGGTCAGAGGGACAGTGAACTGACCCCCTGTTTAAAAAGTTTGAGGGCCCCTAGCTTAGATGGTCTGAATCCTCACCTGGTTCCTTGGCCAAGCCATATTTCTACTGGGGAAAACCTCAGAGAAGGAGCTGCAGCTCTCAGAAATCAAGAGGGCCTAAATCAGACCCTGTTGGAACCTGCATCACTGGGGAAGGGGGCTGCAAGTGCATCCCTACAGAGGGCAAAGAAGGCTGCTGGAGAGACAGACATGTTGCTTCTCGAACCTTCTCCAGGCATGTTGCTTCTCCAAGCATCGGGTCATTAGGCTCGCATTGAGAAAGACAACTTGGCTACAAGGCAAACGTCCATAAATGAAAAGACTCCTCATGAGCAGGACTTCTGCCAGATGCTATGATGAAAAATACCAGAGCCCTGAGTTGCTCTTTCTCAGGATGGTCTGGTGATATCAGCCCTCAGGTGCTGCCTTGTCAGTGCTAGAAACAAGGCTCTTCTTTCAGGTCCAATGCCCAGTACTGCATCCCCAGAAATGATTTTGATATTCATGCTCAGCTCCTCTGTCCCCTGGACCTCTACTTGACTCTGCTTCTGGACTGTGCAATGCATCTGACCACTTTAGTGAACCTTGACCTTTGTCTGGTGTCTTGACCACTCCTGTCCCTAC
>JAIXND010000782.1:1972038-2008187 GCA_023646645.1 Varanus salvator macromaculatus
TAAATGGAGTTCCAGCAGGAATTCCCCTCTCCCCAAAAAATCTGCTTCACCTTTGACATTCTTGCTCATGGAAAGGTGACAAAGGTGATTATTTCCAATGTACAAATCTCCATCTCCAAAGAAGAAGTATGCAAAAGAAAAAACAAAGTGAATGTGAGATGTTAGACTCCCACTCCCCATATTAATCCAAAAACATGCTTCCCACCTGTGGAATCTTATAGATATCCAAAAGAGTTGCCACATAAAGGGAGGTTTGGGCATCCAGTCCCCCAATGATTGCTATCAAGTGTTGCTGGTTGTCGCATTTGTAGTTAGGGACTAATCTCCCTGCTGTGCAAATCAGTAGTAGGGTGGCCTGATAAGTCCACTTGGCTGTGAAGTAGCTGTCATAGATGTGGAAGCCCAAGGTGAGGTTGGGTAAGATGTGAGGGTTGTCATTGATCTCCTGCACTGCAAATGTCAAGGCCAGGATATGCTGGTAATTCTTTGGCACCATGCTAGAAACAACAAAGTCACCTCCTGTATTAGAACATTCCTCACACAGTATTTTGTAAGAACCTCACACAGCTTTTGGCATCATCATAATCATAATCTCAACCTCATTTTATCATGTAATGGCCAACACAGTGCTAACACAGTCACACAACATTGATATTTGTATTCCAAATACACCATTCCCTGGACTGTCTCCTGGTAAATGAACTGAATAGTGTGATCCAATGCATGTCAGCTAAGAGATAAATCACCAGATTCCAATGAAGCTTCCACCTGTGAAATGCATCATTCCACAATGCCACAATTCTATCACCTCCTGGCAGTGGCTCACCAACTTCCCAATGAAAAGTCTTATGAGAACCCCATGCAAATTATGAGGCACAGAGGTAGAGGAATGCCCTGCATTTTATCTAGATGGACATGTTCTGTCTTTGGGATTTAGGGCATTAGAAGACACATTTGCCTGTTCAAACTGTAGTCCTGGTTAGGGGGAAGAACTTTTAAGTATATGAAAACAGTTAAAGTGATTGTGATGGAGCTAATCACAGAGTACAGTGTACCCCACACTGAATATAACAGCTTCTGACAAGGAGTCCTATAATGCAATCATTTCCAATCCTAACAGAGAACATTTCTACTGTGATAGATCCAGTCACTGCCTTCCCTGAGAGTAAGGAACTTCCAGGAGTAGAATGATTTTTTTCAAGTGGAATCTCTTCATCAGATTTTGGGGATCCCCTCTGTGCATTCTGCCACAGATCAACACATTCAGTAGCAGTCCAGTGCGACTCCTTTGGGAAGGAAGGGCAGGAGAAGTCTACTTCCCCAGAAGACTTGACCTGAAAAATGGCCATATTTCCATAAGAGATGGCAGAATAAAAAGAGAGAGGTGAAGGTAGGAAGAGAAATTTTAGGAAGAGGAGTATTCCTGAAGAAACTTCTACAAGACAGAAAATGGTGGAAGAAATAACTGAAAATATGAGGACAACAGAGAGCTTCCAAAATGCATCCTTCTGGCTATGCAGGAAACAAATTTCTACATTTTTTCATTACATGAATTTTCTTTACATCCCAAGCCAATGTTCAAAAGTTGCACGTCCTACAACAAATTCTGGGAACAAGCAGATGCAATGATGCTTCCGATTCTAACTTAGAACATTTGTCCTGGAGCAGATTCAGTATCTGCATTCCCTAAAAGCAAGGAACTTCCAGAACAGAAAAGGCTTCACTAATTCTAGAAACTCTTCATCTGGGTTCCCTCTGAACTTTCTGCCACAGATCAGCATATTCAAGAGGAGGTCTGGAGGGACTGCTGTGGAGAGGAGAAATCTACTTCCCCAAAGTGTTGATCCAATCTTCTGAATCTGGCCATATGTGGTTTGCATAAGTGAATAAAAAGAGAGAGGTGAATGACGAGAGGTAGGATGAAAGAAATTTGAGAAAGAGAAGTATTCCTGAAGAAACTTGTGGAAGACAGAATATTGGAGGGGAAATAAATGAAAATACAAGGACAACAGGATCCAGAATGCATCCTGCTGCCTATGCATTAAACAACATTTCTAAGACTCTTTCATAATATGAACTTTTGCTACAACCCAAGCCATTGTTCAGAGGTTTCATTGGCTGTGAAAAATTCAAAGGGATGGTAAGATATTGTTTGAATGAATGAATGACCTGGACAGAAAACCAAAATATAACTCCTTACTAAAGTTCATCAAGCAAGGCTAGTGGAGGTTCTCCCATGAAGGTTAATGCATCAAGAATGATGATAGAGAAGCAATGGCACCAATCATGAGATCACCCAACTGTGAATATTTGTGAAGTGGAGGATGTGGCACATGGTTCTTGCATTTTGCAGCACCAGCCTTGCTTCCTATTTGGAGAAGCAAGTTTATGAACACTATTGCAAATTCTCCCATGCTGAGCAGAAGGACAAAACTTTGCTCCTTATGCAAATACACTAATTCCCATGTAGAGCACTGAAATTACAAATGTCAGTTCACTGAGAGCAGTGACTGTCCTTATTTATCCCAATGATGAAAGATTGCTGTACATATTGCCCTCATCCTTCCCAGCCTAGTAAAATTGCTTAGTTCATTAGAAATCTACAGGGATGTTGGGTAGTGACAGACGTGCCCTTTAGACAATTAAAGCAATTTGACATCACGTACACTGAAGTTGACAAAAGGCAGAGATATTTTACACTTGAGTCTGAGCAAATTTCTATTAGTTCTATGCATGAATTCAGAATGAGCCATGAGGCTGCACATAGCACACATTATGAACCCCATGGGAGTTTGTGTTCTTGCCTTGGACTCTGTGTATACCACAACTGATGTGTATAGGAACCAGAGTTTATGGGTAGGCAAGGTTAAGCCTCCTTTTTCATCTCCCTACCTTGCCAAATGAATATTTCCACTCACAATAAAATCCCAGAAGCACATTAATGGCTGGGTAAGGAAGGGGAATTTAATTCTCGTTTCCTTCTGTGCTGTGGTCCCTGTGAATGTTGGGGCAGTACCTTTATAAGGACCAGCATAAATTCCAGAAATAATTGTGCAAGCTGTTGAGCTGTCCAGAATTCTTCAGCAGGCTGTATGTGCATGTGTGTATGACGGGATACTTCCTTAGGATGTTGGATTCCTTTATCATGGGCCTACACTGCTATCCTTGCTTTCATACATCTTTATCTGCTTTCCAACCTTCAGAAATCAGAACCAAGAAAACATTTCCCACACTAGTTACCTTCCCATTGCTCTATCACATTGCTCTCTACATGAGGTTGGCATTGAAGGCAGGCTGGGAACTTCAGGTGGTACAAATTGTTGTTCAGTTATCAAGAGTGTTTGAGAGATGAATTAATCTTGGCAGATTCACAACTCCAGGCTCTATTCCTCTCATTCCCTGCACCTACTCCTTTTCTTGCACTTGTGACCCTTCTGCCTTAGGTGTACCTTATCTGATGGTGAAAAATTGAAACAGGGCTTTGAGCAGCAGTTGAAGTGGCAGGTGCCACAAGCGTTCAAATGACATCCTGCTTCCAACCACCATACATGTTTGAACAGGATGTCAGAGGGTGTGATGCTGTCCCTAATATCTCTGCAGATCCAGGCAAGCTGCTGGAGCAACCAGACTGCAATGGAGTAGTCTGCAACACATCCTTGTTTTATTTTCTGGCTGCTTCAACAGCCAACTGTTTTGTTTTGTTTTTCTTTTCTTCCAACAACTCCACTTGCTGTCAGAAGGCCACATGCTGCTTTTCTCTCATTCTGCAGGCACACACAACATTAGTCTTTGTGAGAGGAATTTCTTCTGTGGAATTACTTCTCCAGTGTCTTCTGTCTGACCTGCCTGTGAAGCCAGTTCTTAAATTTCTAGCTCTCCCCTCCCTAGTGTGGTCCATCCTTCCATTCTATACCTTCCATTTTCCCTTCTGAGAAGAAACTGAATACAAGGTTAGAAAGTGTATCAAGTGGCCCATCTATGTCCAAATTAAATTCCTTGCAGCCAACCCTCTCCTAGAAGATAAGGAATGTGTATCAGGCTTCTTTCAGTTTGGCATTTCACATCCTTCTCATGTTGCTCCTGCTTGAGGGGTAACCCCCTTCAACATGGTCAGAATTAGTGATGCTGCAATGCACTTGCTCATCTCCTCATCTGGAGACAGCTGTCAGGGTGTAACAGGCTGAAGTGATGAAAACAGCAGGTGGACAACCAGAGGAAAAGAGGAGATGGTGCAGGACAGGGGAATAGAGAATACCCTACAGGAATGAATCAAGTGATGATTTCTGTGTGCTGTGCTGGGAAAATACAACTCAATCTTGTTAGGGAAAAGTGGATTATATGTGCCTAATTGGTAAAAAATCTAACAGTTGTATCCCTGCTCCTCTTGCCCAGAAATAACTAGAACTTTTTACCCAAGCTTCCTGTTCCTATGGAAAGTGACAGCAATGGAGGCTCTATTATTCATCTGTTTTTTTGCAAATGTTGAGTCACAACCCACCTAAGGCAGGTTGCTGCAATGTTGCAGTGCTAATCCTATCTGGAATGCCTATGTGTGCCTCTTATTATAAGCTCAATGCAGGTTGCTACATTCTTCAGATTCTGCAATACAAACACTGAAACATGGTATCCGACCAGTCATAGGCTGCTAAGTACTGCCCAAAACAGAATCCCCTGTCCTGATGAAATCAGCTCCCACTGCATGTCAAAATCCAGTCAGGGAGTGGAGGAAAAAAGAAACGGTTGACTGGAAAGGAAGGAGAAAAAGAGCCACAATATGTTTGTGATGGTACCAGTAAGTATGGGTTTGGAAGAGTTGCTTAGTGTGTTGGGGCTCAAAGCTCACCTCTTCTTGGACTCAGCCTTCTCCTTGGACTCAGGAGGTTACCCGCCCTTTGACACAGCTCCTCTGACCGTGGCCATTTTGTGGTAGTACCCATTTTGTGGTTAGGTTTGCTCATGGAACCTAAAGGTTTGCTTAGGCCTAAATTACGTTTGCTAGATGGAGAAGTCAGCAATGCATGTATCAGACTGGGAAGAGCAGACTTTATTCTCAAGTCTTAGTCACAATTTGTCAATGTAGCAGCAATAGGCCTCATGTAACACTCCAAATGGATTTTAGCTATGTGAATTGAACTCAACCTGAAAATCTGAACAGATGAGTAAGAGATTCAGGAGGATTCTGGGAAACTGCAAGCCCTTTGATGTATTATCTTTTCTATCTAAACCATTGGAAAACAGAGAATGGCCAAAGTTATACAAGGATACCTCAAGCTGAACAAGTATCAACATTGCTTCTACAAAGAGAAAGGTTCTGTAGAACTAGGGATGCTGCAGACACTCCTCTTGAGGTCAGTACTAATAAACCTTTCTGGAAACAGAAACTACAAGCCTGAAATGTTCCCCTTCTGAGCAAAATGATGTCTGTCTGAATGTTGTTGTTAGTCGCGAAGTCGTGTCCGACCCATCGCGACCCCATGGACAACATTCCTCCAGGCCCTCCTGTCCTCCACCATCCCCCGGAGTCCACTCAAGCTCACACCAATTGCCTCTGTGACTCCATCCAGCCACCTCATCCTCTGCCGTCCCCTTCTTCTTTTGCCATCTATTGTTCCTAGCATTAGGCTCTTCTCCAGGGAGTCCTTCCTTCTCATTAGGTGGCCAAAGTATTTGAGTTTCATCTTCACTATCTGGCCTTCTAAAGAGCAGTCAGGGTTGATCTCCTCTAGGACTGACCGATTTGATCGCCTTGCGGTCCAAGGGACTCACAGGAGTCTCCTCCAACACCACAACTCAAAGGCCTCAATCCTTTTGCGCTCGGCCTTCCTTATGGTCCAGCTTTCACAGCCATACATTGCAACTTCGAAAACCATAGCCTTGACTATACGCACTTTTGTTGGCAGGGTGATGTCTCTGCTTTTCAGTATGCTATCTAGATTTGCCATAGCTTTTCTCCCCAGAAGCAAGCGTCTTTTAATTTCTTGGCTGCAGTCCCCGTCTGCGGTGATCTTGGAGCCCAGGAAAATAAAATCTCTCACTACCTCCATTTCTTCCCCATCGATTTGCCAGGAAGTGAGAGGACCGGATGCTATGATCTTAGTTTTCTTAATGTTGAGTTTCAAGCCAACTTTTGCACTCTCCTCCTTCACCAGCATCAAGAGGCTCTTAAGTTCCTCTTCACTTTCTGCCATGAGAGTGGTATCATCTGCATATCTGAGGTTGTTGATATTTCTCCCAGCAATCTTGATTCCAACTGGTGATTCATCTAGCCCTGCCTTTCTCATGATGTACTCTGCATATAAGTTAAATAGGCAGGGTGACAGTATACAGCCTTGCTGAACTCCTTTCTCAATTTTGAACCAATCAGTGGTTCCGTGTCCAGTTCTCACTGTTGCTTCTTGACCTGCATATAGGTTTCTCAAGAGACAAATAAGATGGTCTGGTACTCCCATCTCTTTAAGAACTTGCCACAATTTGTTGTGATCCACACAATCAAAGGCTTTAGCATAGTCAATGAAGCAGAAGTAGACGTTTTTCTGGAACTCCCTAGCTTTCTCCATGATCCAGCGTATGTTGGCAATTTGATCTCTAGTTCCTCTCCCTCTTTGAAATCCTGCCTGTACTTCTGGTAGTTCTTGGTCCACATACTGGACCTACAAGCCTAGCCTACAAGCCTAGCTTGTAGGATTTTGAGCATCACTTTGCTAGCATGTGAAATGAGTGCAATGGTGCGGTACTTTGAACATTCTTTGGGATTGCCCTTCTTGGGGATCGGAATGTAAACTGACCTTTTCCAATCCTGTGGCCACTCTTGAGTTTTCCAAATTTGCTGGCATAGTGAGTGTAGCACTTTAACTGCATCGTCTTTCAGGATTTTGATTAGCTCAGCTGGAATGCTGTCACCTCCACTAGCTTTGTTGTTGCTGAGACTTCCTAAGGCCCATTTGACTTCACATTCCAGGATGTCTGGCTCGAGGTCAGTGACCACCCCATCGTGCTTATCAGGGATGTTAAGCTCTTTCTTGTATAGTTCTTCTGTGTAATCTTGCCACCTCTTCTTAATGTCTTCTGCCTCTGTTAGGTCCCTGCCATTTTGGTCCTTTATCATGCCCATCTTTGCGTGAAATGTTCCCTTCATATCTCCAATTTTCTTGAAGAGATCTCTGGTCCTCCCTATTGTATTGTTTTCTTCTATTTCTTTGCACTGTTCATCTAGGAAGGCATTCTTATCTCTTCTAGCTGTTCTCTGGAATTCTGCATTCAATTGTTTGTATCTTTCTCTTTCTCCCTTGCCTTTTGCTTCCCTTCTTTCCTCAGCTATTTGTAAAGCTTCCTCAGTCAGCCATTTTGCTTTCTTGTAATTCTTTTTCTTTAGGATGGTTTTAGTTGCTACCTCTTGTACAATGTTGCGAACCTCCGTCCATAGTTCTTCAGGCACTCTGTCTATCAGATCTAATTCCTTAAATCTATTTGTCACCTCTACTGTGTATTCATCTGGGATATGATTTATGTCATACCTGAGTGGCCTAGTGGTTTTCCCTACTTTCTTCAACTTAAGCCTAAATTTTGCCACCAGAAGCTCATGATCTGAGCCACAGTCAGCTCCTGGTCTAGTTTTTACTGACTGTATAGAACTTCTCCATCTTTGGCTGCAGAGCACATAGTCAATCTGATTTCTGTGTTGACCGTTCGGTGATGTCCATGTGTAGAGACGTCTCTTGGGTTGTTGGAAAAGAGTGTTTGCTATGACCATTGTATTCTCTTGACAAAATTCCACCAGCTTGTGCCCTGCTTCATTTTGTACTCCAAGGCCAAACTTGCCTTTTATTCCAGTTATCTTTTGGCTTCCTACTTTAGCATTCCAATCCCCTGTGATGATAAGGACATCATTTTTTGGAGTTAATTCTAGAAGGTGTTGTAGGCCTTCATAGAACTGGTCAACCTCAGCCTCTTCAGCACCAGTGGTTGGGGCATAGACTTGGACTATTGTGATGTTGAATGGTTTGCCTTGGATTCGAACTGAGATCATTCTGTCATTTTGGAGATTGTATCCCAGTACTGCTTTTCCTACTCTTTTATTGACTATGAAGGCTACTCCATTTCTTCTGAGGGATTCTTGCCCGCAGTAGTATACCTGATGGTCATCTGAACTAAATTCACCCATGCCTGTCCATTTTAGTTCACTGATTCCTAAGATGTTGATGTTCAGTCTTGTCATCTCTTGTTTGACCACATCCAACTTGCCTTGATTCATGGATCTTACATTCCAAGTTCCTATGGAGAAGAGATCTTTGCAGCATCGGACTTTCCTTTCACCTCCAGATACATCGGCAACTGAGTGTCCTTTCGGCTTTGACCCAGTCGCTTCATTCTTTCTGGCGCTACTAGTACTAGCCCTCCGCTCTTCTCCAGTAGCATATTGGACACCTTCCGACCTGAGGGGCTCATCTTCTGGCGTCATATCGTTTTGCCTTTTGGTACTGTCCATGGGGTTTTCATGGCAAAGATACTGGAGTGGGTTGCCATTTCCTTCTCCAGTGGATCACGTTTTGTCAGAGCTCTCTGCTATGACCTGTCCATCTTGGGTGACCCTGCACGGCATAGCTCATAGCTTCATTGAGCTACGCAAGCCCCTTCACCACAACAAGGCAGTGATCCATGAAGGAGGTCTGAATGTTAGAATGCCTCAAATTATTCACCTCTCACAAGTGTGGTACAAGATGCTATCCATGCATATAAGGTCCTTGGGGGCTTATTATGCCTTAGATTTGTTTTGGATTTGGAAGCAAACAGCTTTCCTCAAAGCCAATGTATGAACAGCAGCAACTGGTCTTATTCAATGAAGTGCCTCCAAGAGATGAAAATGCTATGTCATAGTTGATTTGCATGCGAGGGTTTCTTTTCGGAAAACCTGTTTGCCATTCCCAAAAGATCCAGGCCACTTATTTCAGTGAAGCTTTGTCTAAAGTAAGAAACATCTGGAACACTTTAGGAATCTTGAGATGAAATAAATTCTGTGCACAAATCTGTCCCTTGCCAAAAAGCAAAAAACAAAACAAATAAAAAGAATGACCACACAGATGGGTTGCAAACTGCAGCAAGATATATAGACAGATAAATTTTTCAAGCTGTTCTCCTTATTAGATGTTCCTTCTTGTTCAACTCAGGTCTCAGCAAAATGATGTAACATTTGGGGAAGAAGATGCAAACGAGCAGGCCAGAACTGGAGGCTAAGATAGAAAAGATCTCTACAGTCACCAAATATTTGCCATTAGTGCTCAGGTAGGAAGGCACAAAGGACAGCCACACACTGCAAAAGACCAACATGCTGAAAGTGATGAACTTGGCCTCATTGAAACTGTCTGGCAGCTTCCTACCAAGGAAAGCCACCATGAAGCTGACCATTGCCAGGAAGCCCAGATAGCCCAGCACACAGTAAAACATTGTCATGGATCCCTCGTTACATTCCAGGATGATTTCTTCAGCCACTGAATGCATGTCAATATCTGGAAAAGGAGGAGAAGTTGCCAATCAGGCAAGGCAGTTCACTCCCTGAATAAGGCAGCAAGATAGAAGGAGGGTGTTGGCCAGTCTCTTCCCCATCCACTTCCTCATAGTGGATCCTGGTTTGGTGGCTCTGAAGGCCAAAACCACCATGACAGTGTTTGTGAGCACACAAGAAACAGCCACCAAGAAGATGATGCCAAAAGCAGTTTGTCGCAGGAGGTACGTCACCTGGTGTGGCATGTCAATGAAGAGGAGTGCGCAAAGGAAGCAGAGCAGGAGGGAGACGAGGAGAGCGTAGGTGAGGTGCCAGTTGTTGGCTTTGACAATGGGCATCTCGTGATGCTTCAGAAATATTCCTAGCACCAGAGCTGTGATCAAGCAGAATAACAAAGATGGTTAAAATGATACCCAAAGGTTTCTCATAAGAAAGGAAGTTAGCAGACTTGGGAATGCAGAAATCCTGCTGCTTGCTTGGGTACTTTTCATCTTCACATGAATAACAAAAAGGCAAATCTGAGGAAAAGTGAATATATACATATTCTCATGCATTCTAAAGTTCTCAGCAACAGGTCACAGCAACTTGCCAGATTAATTGTTTTCTAGTCAAAGTAGAGAATCTACTAATTACATTGTATCGACAGTAATAAAATCTCAAGTATTTTCCACTCTGAAGAAGTGCAGTGATCTGAAGAAATCACTCATATGTATGACCAATGACTTCAAAAGAAATCCCACCCCCATCTACATGAGCCAAATTCAGTATCTGTTTCCAGCATAAAGGGTACCATGCTGTATTGGCCTGCAATAAGGCTAATTCTGCACTTACATGCCAGAACACACACTGATTTTAAACCTAGACATTTTCTACTTAAACCAACATCTGACTGGATGGATATGTTCACCCATTTTGGTTTCCATCTTTGCCATCAAATGGCATATGTGTGTAGGAAGCAGTGATAACACTGAATCAGCTTATTTGGAAAAAGGGGGCCATTTTATTGGCTACTATTACAATGGCAAAGGCCCCAAATGCAATAATTGAGCAGTCAACGTTCTGGCTGATTCCCTGCTGCAGGTCACCTGCTGGCTAGTCCTGGCTATGAGGGGATTTCAAGCCTCCCACCACATGCACCATTCTACGGGTCCTTCCTGCCATCTGATATGGAGAAGGCCCATCATCCCAAAAAAGAGAGCAGGTGCCTTGAAGCTGCAGTTCAGGGTGCCTTATGTGGAGGTCCTGTTTGGGCAGAGGGAACATACAGAGTGCTGGCCCTGCCAGGGAGGATTCAGCCCAATACCTCCACTGCTACAACACTCAGAGAGAAGTTTTCAAAACTGAACTGAAACAAAACCCTCACCCTTGTGTAGCAATGGTAATTCTGAGAAAGTCTAAGGGAGGCAAGACAGAGCACATCCATTTCAATTGTCGCCGTAATCCTTAGGAAACCTGTCTGGTTTCACAGATGAACGTAGGAAGAACATGGCCGATGAAATGAGTAGGGTCTTTGGGTTCTTGTCCACTGTCATACAGATTGTCAACTTTGGAGCAAGCCTAATTGAACTGAATGGGATTTGTTTCTGAATAACCTTGCAAAGAAACAGGCTGGCCAGCATTTAAGGGATGTAGGTCATTGCAGAACTGAAGCATGATCTGGTTTTGAAAACATAGATATAGGATGATATGATAGTAGAGATGAATCGGCTGTGACCAGAGTCCCCTCTTTATTCATTACTCATGTGTTATGATATTTCAGCATCAGCAGAAGACTGTGCAGTGCTCAGGGGAAGGCTCCGGAGGCGTATGTTTCAATAGCCAAGTTTCAGCCACCCATCCTAAGTATTGAGACTTCATAGCAGTTCGCTCATTTGAAACGAAAGGGGCAAAGGATCATACATGTGCTTTCACACACCTATCTCCTCCACCACTATTTAACATCTTCCACCTGTCCCACCTGGGCATATTTATAATAATGCACATTCTAATGCCTACCATTCTTGCTTGAAATCATCCCTTCTAGACATGGGATGCAATTGTAGCAGCAAAATGGCTTTCCTTCCTTCACCTTCTTCCTAGATCTAGGATTGCAGCTCTCACTGCATGCAGATAGAGGCTGTGCCTAAGTTATCAAGGGAGGAGGAGAATGAGAATCGTGATAATTATCCAGTGGAATCCTTCCAGTTCTGCAATCTCTTTGTAAGTTGCCAAGCTCTCCAGGATCACTTTTCCAGAAATATCTTCTGTGATATTAAAATATTCAAGATTGAATATATATGACCGTGTCATGGAGGGAAACTACACCTGTGCTTCCCTACTGCTTGTACATGGAATGGAAAATTAGGCAAAAATTGGGGTACAAAATTCCATATGAATGGCAGCATTTTCCTATCTCCTCTGTGGTTGAGAAAAGCACTCCTTTGTCTCCCAAAATCACATTTCAATCTCCTCCCATTGTGACTTGTTTCTCAGCTACTTTGAGTGATAAGCTATGTAGTGTAAGCATTTTTTTCATAAAAGCATACAATCTGTATTGTAATTCTTTTGAAAATATGCATATTTTCTAGTGTCCATTAGTACATGGTTTTGTTTCTCAAGTGCACTCATAAATTCAGCTCCCCACTGCTATTGGGTGCGATCACAGTGCTGCAGGATGGCATAGAATAGCAATCAAAAGCAAATTAAGACAGGACTACCTTTTCACCATAAATATACTGGGAGTGAAGTTCAAATTAATCTAGAATTACATAAATCACTTTGATTTAAGAAAAAAAACCCTGTGATATACAGTATATAGGATGGATGGTTGGATGGATGAATGACAGGTACATCCATGTCAGCATTTCTGTGGGGTTTGTCGAAGTGGTGGTGGTGGCGGAGAAGAAAGACTACCTTAATCTTTCCCTAAAATATTGTATAAAATAAAGGAAACAAAATTTTCACCCAGCACCGAGACGAGAGAAATGATAAAAGAACATATGTTACAAAGGAAAAATTTGCACTTAGTTTCACAGTGAAGCAGAATCAGGTTGAAGAAACAGGCATGATTGTACTTTCTCTTCAAAATAATAGCAAAATCTTATCTACAGTTTCTCTTCAATTCTTTCAACAGGTTGATTTATCAGCACTGGAAGGAGAACAGAAGCTTACTGGGTCTCATGCACTCCACCATGTATTGGTCTAACCAGTTACAATTGAATATTTTTCTATGTCCATCATTGACACATGAAATAAAAGCACATGTCACTACTGAGACTGAGTGTTCTTCAAATGGGCAGATTATTCCAATCTGCCAAGAAGCAAACCTGATTAAACCAGCTGTTCCATGTTACAGCATCTGGTCTGATGGTGAATGCTTGGCCAGGAGCAACCTGGGCATCCATCCTCCCAACCTTCACTCTTCGAACAGATTGGTTTAAGGAGACAACCCAATTGATCACATCAAATCCAGTTACTAACTCTCCATTTTGGTTAAAAGAAACCATGTCCCCAGCACTGTTGTTAAATGAAACAACCTTCAGAAAATGATGGAGTTGGCAAGAAAATGAATGAGGTTAAGAAACTGTGATCATCTAGTTCAAATATGAACTGAATGAGTTTATTTTCATGTATTTTCTTATATTCCAATCTATGGTTGTGTAACTCATGAGGCTATTCAGTCCATTACCTGCCACTGTAATTTGCTCTGAAAGGGCAGTCAACCTCTGGTCACAATTTCTCTGCTGTTCAGAGCAGATGAAGACATGGCATGCAAAGCATGGGCCACCACATGGACAGCATTGTAGACATTGTAGCTGTGACCAGTCAAACTCATTTCAAAAAAAATTGCAGGAAGACACTCCAGCTTCTCATCCCCAGTGCAGATATTCTCATCTAAATTGCCCAGAAATTGATCTGGGAATACACCGTTAAAAACATTTTGCCAGAAAGACCTAATAAAACCATCTCCATTTGGACTTAAAGCATTTTGTACATTCAGGAATTGTTCAAATCCTTGGACATGGCTGGATTGAATTGTAAAAGAAAGAGCACCATGGAAAAATTCAGTGTTCCAATTCTTTTGATAGACAAATGATGTGAGCTCCACCTGAGCTGTCACAATCATTACTTTATTGGAATATTTGTCACATGTTCTCTTTCTGAGACATATGGTAAGAACCTAAAAAATGCCATGGAATAGGATTCTTCATTTGCCACCAGTACATTGGCTGTGCTGTCCCCAATTTTATCACGAATTTTTGCCCCCTTTTCAAAAATGTCTTTAATAGCAGAGCCAAGAGCAAGTTCAGGGATTTTTTCAATGAAAGCAAAACAGACACCAGTATGAGAAAACAGTGGGACCACCATTTGGAGGAATTGCTCCCCATTGTCGTTATACATAACAACTGTCCCAATCCACGTCCACCCGAAATGTAGCAGCAAAGAGAGAATCCCTGCATACTGAAGGGACTCCCTGGGAGTCATGTTGTAGAAGGAAAGGCCTGGAGTTTTATCATTCATCACTGGTGCATAGCCATTTATCAACTAGGGAGATGCAAAAAGGAGAGGGAAAAACTCCAAATAATACAGAAACTATTTTGGCAGATTTGATGTTTTCCTAACATTTGCACACATAAGCTCAGCAACCTTCTCTACAATAGTATAATGAAGGTATCCCCAGTGAGTCATGGTATATGTGGGCACCTCAATGATGCCTTAAAAGGGTTATCCAATATGGTGCCCTCTATATTACATTATATAATCCCCCCATGTGTGTGTGTGTGCCAATGCAATTGATTGACATGCAGACAATTCCCTAGCAATGTTTCTGACATATCAACCAATGTGGTCCTAATTCCCAAAATGTGCATTTGTAGGTTCTGTTGATATTCCTCCTCCTGTTCATATATCAATAAATTCTAAGGTGTTCGATCATTGCCTGATGGATGGGTGCTTCTTAGTGTTGTCTAACATCAATCTCTTAGCCATGAGAAGGTCAGAGAGAATCCATTTCATCCTTATGTTAATTTCTATGAAATTTGAGAACACCGATATAATCTCTCTAAAAATTCAGCCTCCCCACTCCTGCAATGCATATTTCCCTAAAATGACCAAAAAGAAAAAGCTTATTTCCCTGATCTAGTGTTCTAGTCAGAAGAGGGCTAACTCCTTCCTCCCAGCTCTCATCTCTCTTCATTCCTTAGCACATTCTGCCTTCTCCAGAAATGGTAAATGATCCAGGATGGTGGTGAATGCAGAGTCTGGTGCACAGAGAAAAAGAAATGCAGAGCTGGATTCTTCCTTGGTCTCCCTAAGGGTGGCTCAAGTAAGGACCAAGGAAAATGAAGAATATCTTTGGCATTTCAAAACACAAGGGGATATTTATGTGAATGTGGTCTGAGCCTTTGGCTAGACCCTCTTTCCTCAGATCTACATCTGCATACAAGAGTGGAGTCCTTGCAGTCATTGCCCACTCCCCACATCTTTTGCTTCACCTTTGATGTTGTCACTCATGCAAAGCAAAGGGAGAACATGATTGTTTCCAAAGTACAGATCTCCAACTCCAAAGTACAAATGAAGGGAAAATGTGAATGTAAATATATTCCCCATATTCACCTAAAGACATGCTTCCCACCTGTGGAATCTTATAGATGTCTAAGAGAGTTGCTACATGAAGGGAGGTTTCAGCATCCAGTCCTCCAATTACTCCTATCACGAGTTTCTGGATGTCACATTTGTAGTTCAGGACTAATCTTCCTGCTGCTCATATCAGTAGCAACGTGGCCTGATAAGTCCACTTGGCTGTGAAATAGCTGTCATAGATGTGGAAGCCCAAGGTGAAGTTGGGTATGATGAGTGGGTTGTCATTGATCTCCTGCACTGCAAATGTCAAGGCCAGGATATGCTG
Source organism: Varanus salvator macromaculatus (assembly GCA_023646645.1). NCBI lineage: Eukaryota > Metazoa > Chordata > Lepidosauria > Squamata > Varanidae > Varanus > Varanus salvator. Next base: position 1,987,425 of record JAIXND010000782.1, read on the forward strand.
GTAATTCTTTGGCACCACACTAGAAGCAACAAAGTCACCCCCTTTATTAGAACATTCTTCACACAGTATTTTTTAAGAGGCTCACACTGCTTTTATCATCATCATCATCTTGAGCTCATTTCTGGCTTACCTTAGCCAACACAGAGCTAACACAATAAGACAACTTCCCAATCAAGAAAATCCCATGCAAAGTGTGAGTCACAGTGGTAGAGAAATGGCCTGCTTTTTTTCTAGATGGACATTTTCAACCATTGGGATTTAAGATAAGAGAATGCGCTTTTGTGTGTTCATATTACAGTCCCAGTTAGAAGGAATGTTTTTAAATGTTCGTGATTGGGGCCAGCCACAGAGTAAAGTGTACACCACATGGAATAGAATCCCCTCTATGTGACAGGGAGACCTGTAATGCAATTGTTTCCTATTCTAACATAGAACATTTGTCTGTTGCTGGATCCCATGTCTGTCTTCCCTAAAAGCAACGTGTTTCCATGAATGGAAGGGCTTCTCTCAAGGTCTTCACTTCATGTCTCTTCATCTGATTTTGGGTATTCTTATTGTCCATCCTGCCACAGATCAGCACATTCAGTAGGGAGTCTGGAGGGACAGCTTTGGGAAGATGGGCAGGAAAAGCCCACTTCCCCAGAAGAGTTGATCCAATCACCGGAATACTGGCATTATGCAATTCCCATAAGAGGTGGCCAAATAAAAAGGGAGATAAAAGAAGACAAGAGGAAGAGATAAAAGGTAGATATAAGAGGAAGACAAAGCATCCTGAAAAAAATCTGTGCAAGACTGAAATTGGTGGAGAAATTAACTGAAAATATGAACAAAACAGAGAGGTTGCAAGCATCAGTAAAATAAATGTGAAGAACCTTAAATTCATTCAAAATGAATCTCTCTAGCTATGCTGATAACATTGTTTCCATATGCCTTTCATATTATGAACTTTCTGTACTGCTGAAGTGTATGGCACATTTGTACTTCAAGTGTTGCATCTACTCTGACAAATTCTGGTGGGAGCACATACAGAGGTAAGCAAACTATCAAAGAAATATACTGGAAGTAGGGAAAAAAATTAATGAAAATTAATTACGAAAGTTCATCATGGAATGCTTGTGGGGGTTGTCCAGTGAAGGTTAATTGATCAGGAATGATGAAGGACAGAGAAGCAATGGCACCAATCATAAGATCACCCAACTGTGGATACTCATGAAGTGGAGGCTGTGGTTCAAGGTTCTTGCATTTTTCAGCATCAGCCTTGCTTCCCAGTTGGAGAAGCAGGCTTAGCAACACCACTCCTAATTCCCCCATGCTGAGCAGAAGGACAAAATTTTGCTCTTCATGAAAATCCACTTATACTGATTTAAAGCACTGTGATTGCAAATGTAGGCTCCTTCATAGCAGTGGCTGTTCCTATGATTAAAGATAACTTTATATATTGACACTTTCCTTCACAGCCTGGCAGTTGTTTTGTTCAACGGAAACCTGTGGGAATGTTGAATAGTGACAGAATTGGCTTTTAGACAATTAAAGGAGAACATAGCAATTTGACATCAGGTACATTGAAGCTGAAATCAGGTTTTGTTTTTCACACTTGATGGACATTTGTATTAGTTACATGCATGAATTTGGAATGAGTCATCAGAAAGGAATGCAGAACTATGATGCTACACACAGCATTCATTATCAACCCACTGGAGTTTTTTTCCCCTACTCTGGAGTCAGTGTACACATCGCCTATTTGGATCAGGATCACAGTGTATGGGCAGAGAAGGTAAAGCCTAATTCTGAATCCATTTTCTTTGTAATATTTTCCCTACCAATGGAGTCTTTCCACTGAAAGGAAAGATCAGGAGGCAGTTCCATGCTGCTTTCCTCTTATTCAGCAGACATGTGTCATATTAGCATTTGTCAGAAGAAGTTCTCCCAGTAACTTCTGCCTGACCTGCCTGTGAAGACACTTCTTGCATTTCCAACTCTCCCTTTTCCTTCTGTGCTTCCCCCCCCCTCCCGCCTTACCTTCTAAACCTTCCCCTTCTCAGAAGAAACTGAAGGGAGGCTTAGGAATTGTCAAGTAGCTCCTCATGTCCAAATTAAATTCTGTGAAGCCACCCCACTCCCAGGACATAAGGAATGTGAATCAGGCTTCTTTCAGTTTGACGTCTCACATTCTTTGCTGGGTGCCCTGGCTTATGGGGTCACCCCCTTCAACGCAGTCAGAATTAGAGATGCTGCAATTCACTTGCTGCCTCTCTTCATCTGGAGACAGCTGTCAGGCAGAAACAGGCTGGAGAAATGTTGACTACAGTAGGGAGACAGAAAAAAGCCTCTCAGGGCAATGGAAGCAATATTGTGCTTGTGCTCATACTGACATGGCTCATAAAGAATGGATGTCAAGACAGCCCCTAATGTTTCCTCTCTTTCCATGGGACTCTCTGATATTTCTATCAGGATCAAGGAATTACATTCATAGCTCCAGGCATTTACTGTAAGCACAAGCTTTAGGGCCAATATTTATTGCTGTGTTTTTCAAGGATGAAACAAAGAGTGGTGAAATACCGCAACTGGATTCACATTGCAGAATATATATATAGTAGTGGCTTGTGTTGTGCAAATACGGTCAAGGAGTGAGTTGGTTGGCAGAAAAAGGAGGAGGAAAAAAAGAGTTAAAATATGTTTCCATTGGTACCAGTAAGTGTGGGTTCAGAAGAGTTGCTTGTGCACTGGGGCTCAAGGCCCACCTCTGCATGGACTCAGAATTTGAGTAGATTACCTGTCCTTTGACACAGCTCTCCCAACAGTAGACAATTTGTTGTTGTACCCTTTTTGTTGTTAAATGAGCTCATGGACCCAAAGAGGTTGCTTACCCCTATATTATGCCTGCTTAGGTAATGAAGGCAGCAGTGTGCAGAACAGACTGGGAAGAGGAAACTTTATTCTCATGTTTTCAACACACATTTTTCAATGAACACAACTGCAGGCATCATGCAACCCTCCAAATTGATTTGCTGATATTAGGCAAAATGAAATGAACTTAGAGGTCTGACCAGATGAGCCAGAGATCCAGGGGGTTTCTGGGAAATTAGAAGCAATTAGATACAGTGTCTTTCCTGACTAAACCATTATGAATCATAGATTTTTCAAGGCTATAGAAGGATAAGTCTTGCTGAACAAGACTCAGCCTTACTTCTACAAAGGTTGAGGATCTGTTGGAGTAGAGCTGCTGCAGATGTTCATTTTGAGATCAGTATATATAAACCTGTCAGGAAAGAATGTCACAAGCCTGCATTGTCCTCTTTCTGAACAAAATGGCATCAGATTAAGTGTTAGAACCCCTCCATCATTTCTCCTCTCACAAGCCTGGTGCAGGGCTCTAACCATACATATTTTGGGAAAGTCCAAAGAAATTCATTAAGCAAATGAATGCTTTTGCATGACTTTTTAATATAAAATCAGACAGCAGTGTCCTTGCTGCTCTTCCCAGGAAGAACTAGAACTTTAGGGTCAGGCTCCCTGAGCACAGGAAAGCTGACAAGTTCCAAAGGCTCCATTATTCATATATTCTCTATTCATCTATTAATTATCAAGCTTAATCTGCTCAGGAATGCTTGTGCGTGGCTCTAGTTATCAGCTTGAGTATTCCCTACATTCCTGAGCTTCTGTGCAGTTAAAACTGAAACAAAGGTATTGCGTCAGCTCACAGCAGCAGAAAGCAGTGCTGAGCAAATCCTGTAGTCCTGATGTAATCTTTGTATAATTCATATTGCTCAACAATTTGCCTTAGTAATCACTCAATCACCCCATATCGCTGTACCATCTCTGCTGTTAATATTACATGGTTCATTTTTTGCCTGTATTATTCTCTTGATGTACCCATTCTGCCCTTATAAGCACCCCCACTTCTGCATATGTGACCCACAACCTATAAAATATTCTTTAAATGCACAGGAAACTCAAAGAGCCAGTGTGGCATAGCGGTTAAGAGAGAATCTGGGTTCTAGTCCCCGCTCAGCAATGGAGCCAACTGGGTGACTTTGGGCCAGTCACAGGCTCTCCGCCCAACCTACCTCACAGGGTTGTTGTTGTGGGGATAAGATGGAGGAGGAGAATGATGTAAGCTGCCTTGAGCCCTTTGTAGGAAAAAGGCAGGATATAAATCCAAAAATAAATAAATAAATAAATTAAATAAAGCTGGTTCTGTATGCTAGCTAGCCTGGAGCACTGTTGTGTTCTCTCTAACACAGAGATACCAGGGAGTCCTACCAGAAAATTGCTGGGCATAGGTCTTAAGTGTGAATCTGATAGTATGTTCTCCTGGTTCTGGAAACCGAGATTTCCTGAAACATACAAGATGCTTAGGAGACTATTATACTTCTTTTTCTTTTTTGTTTTGCTTTCTGAAGCAAAAAGCTTTGTTCAAAGTCTTCTTGCAAACAAAAGTGACAGGCCTTCCTCAATGGAGTTCCTCTGCAAAGGGAAAATGCTATGCCATAATTGATTTGCACTGGAGGAGCACTTTATTGTCTGCCTACATGGCATTCCAAACAAAACCAGGCCACTGACTTCACTGAAGGTTTGTCTAAACAAAGAAACTGGGAAACTTTGGGAATCATGAAATGAATTCCTGAAGAAAAATTGTGTGCACAAATCTTTCTCTTGTCAAAAAGCAGAAAACAAACAAAAAGAATGGCCAGGCAGATGGATTTCAAACTGCAGCATGATGTGCAGGCAGTTAAATCTGTCATGCTGTTCTCCTTATTAGATGTTCCTTCTTGTTCAGCTCAGGTCTCAGCAAAATGATGTAACATTTGGGGAAGAAGATGCAAACCAACAGACCAGAACTGGAGGCTAAGATAGAGAAGATCTCTACAGTCACCAGGTATTTTCCTTTGATGTTCAGGTAGGAAGGCACAAAGGATAACCACACACTGCAAAATACCAACATGCTGAAAGTTATAAACTTGGCCTCATTGAAACTGTCTGGGAGCTCCCGAGCAAGGAAAGCCACCATGAAGCTGACCATTGCCAGGAAGCCCAGATAGCCCAGGACACCATAAAACATCGTCATGGATCCCTCATTGCATTCCAGGATGATTTCTTCAGCCACTGAATGCATGTCCATATCTGGAAAAGGAGGAGAAGTTGCCAACCAGGCAAGGAAGATGGCTGCCTGAATAAGGCAGCAGGAAAGAAGGATGATGTTGGCCAGGCTCTTCCCCATCCACTTCCTCATCATGCACCCTGATTTGATGGCCCTGAAGGCCAAAACCACCATGACAGTCTTTGTGAGCATGCAAGAAACAGCCACCGAGAAGATCAGGCCAAAAGCAGTTTGTCACAGGAGGCACATCACCTGATGCAGCTGACCAATGAAGAGGAGTGCACAGAGGAAGCAGAGCAGGAGGGAGACAAGGAGAGGTGCCGGTTGTTGGCTTTGATGATGGGTGTCTCGTGATGCTTCAGAAAGGTTCCTAGCACCAAAGCCATGGTCAAGCAGAAGAGAATAACCAAAGAGTTTAAAATGATGCCTAAAGGTTCTTCATATGAAAAGAAGCTAACAGACTTGGGAATACAAAAATCCTGCTGCTTGCTTGGGTACTTTTCATCTTCACATGAATAACAGGAAGGCATATCTGAGGAAAAATGAATATATACATATTCTCATGCATTCTACAGCTCTCCCCAACAGGCTGCATCAACTTCTCTGAAGAATTGTTTTCTTATCAAAGTAGAGAATCCATTAATTAATTGCATCCACATTTGTAAAATCTCAAGTATTTTGAATTCTGAATATGAAGAAATCACTCATATCTGTCCACTTCAAAGGAGTCAAATTCAGTAGCTGTTTCGAGCTTGAAGTGGACCATGGTACATTGGCCTTCCGTAGAGCTTATGCAGCACTTACTAGATGGGAAACAAACTGATTTCAAACATAGACATTTTCTAGCTAAATCAACATCCCTCTGGAAGGATATGTTCATCCATTTGGATTAGCATCTGCAGTATCAAATGGCATACATGTTTAGGAAGCATTGAGAACATTGAATTAGTTTATATTGGTAAAACAGGGCATCACTTTTCTTGGCTACAGCTTCCATGGCCCAGGTCCAGATTGCTGTAATTGGGCAGACAACATTCTGACTGATTCTCCACTGCAGCTCACCTGCTGGCTCACTGAGGTTATGAGTAATATTAAGCCCCTCACAGCATGGACCATTGTGTGGGCTCTTCCTACCCTCTGCTATGAAGAAGGCCCAGCGGCCTGACGGAGAAAGGTGCCTTGAAGCTCCAGCCCAGGGTACCCTTTGGGGAGTCCCTATTTTGACAGTGGGGACACAGAGAGTGCTGCTCTTGCCAAAAAGAATCCAGCCCAATTACCACACCAGTACATCAATTCTAGAGCAATTATCAGAAATGACCAATGACCCTTTTCCTACCCATGGCAATTCTGAGAAATGCCTAAGGAGGCCAGACAGTGCACAAAAAAGTAAGCAGGTTTTTATGTAAGTCTGTATGTCATTGCATCCAGCCAAAAGCCTGAGAGAACCCAAAAGCTTTTTTCAGATAAAAGCACGCAGAGCACGCTCCATGCAATTAACAAGGTCTTAGAATTTATGGCTTCATCATACATATTGTTGACTTTGGAGGAAGCTTTATTGAGCTGAAGTGAATTTGTTGCTGAATAAAGCTGCACAGAAGCAGGCTAAACTTCATTTAAAGGATGGAGGTAGTTGCAGAACTCAAGCTGCATGTTGCTGAGAAAACATAGACTTATTGATTGTTACCTGAGTCCCTTATTTATTCACTGCTCATGAATTTTGATATTTTAGCATCAACAGAAGAATCTGTGCAAAAGCAAGCTCCGAGAGTGTCTCTTTCAGTCAATGATCAGCCACCCAACTTGAATATTTAGAATTCACTACAGTTGGGTCAGTTGAAACAACAGGGCAAAGAGATATGCCAAAGATTGCAAAATATGGGGGTTTTATAAAGAACTAACAGCCTTTGATCAAGTGATATTAAAAACAGATGAGAAAATGATTAAAAGAATCTATGAGTTTTTGCTTGACAGGAAAATGGAAGGAGAACAGGTTAAGGACACTATGATAACATGGGCACAAAATTTTGGATATAATATTGAATTAGAAAAATGGCAAAAGCTGTGGGAGAGAAATATTAGGGTAACCTTAGCAACTTCGTATAAAGAAAATTTATATAAAATGTTCTATAGATGGTATTTGTTGCCAAATCAATTAGCCAAGATGCTTCCAAACATGTCAAACAGATGTTGGAAATGTAAACATGATGTGGGTACTTTTTACCATATGTGGTGGGCCTGTGATTATGCGAAAAAGTATTGGATTAAAATACATAAATGGCTTGAGGAAATGTTACAAAAACCCTTAGCTTTTAAACCTGAAATTTTCTTGTTAGGCATTATCCCGGAAAATATTAGCAAACAAGAAATGTATTTGATGCTACATTTAATCACAGTGGTGAGGATCGCGCTTGCTCAATACTGGAAGAGTGAGGAACTACCCACTGAGGAACTGATTTTGAAAAAGATTCTGGATTGTGCAGAAGTGGACAGAATGACTTTATCAATAAAGGAGAAAGAAGACACTGACTTTTATCAAACTTGGGATTTTTTTTATGATTGGCTAGAGAAACGGGATTTGGCTTAGACTTAAAGATGTCTTTAAACTTTTATAAATCGATTTGAATAGGATCACAGAATGTTAAAAGATATGTTATAGGGGACTGACCCAGCTTGTCCGATGTATTTGATGATTGATGTTTTTAATTTTTAGTTTAAAATTTTAATAAAAACCTTATTAAAAAAAAACAAAAAAAATAAACAACAGGGCAAAGGATCACACATGTGCTCTCACCAACCTTCTCCACCGCTATTCAAACATCTCACACCTGGTCCCACCTGGCCCCATTTAATCACACTTCAGTCCCTGAAGAAAGATCTTTTTTTAATGCATGTTCTTGATTTTATCAAATATACTTGGAATGGGTGCACATTCTAATACACACTCTTCTTGCCTGAAATCTTGCCTTTGGGGCATGGAATGCAATTGTAGCAGCAAAATGGCTCCTCTTCCTTCACCTTCTTCCTAGATCCAGGATTGCAGCTTTCACTGCATGCAGACAGAGGCTGTACCTAAGTCATCAGAGGAGGAGGAGAACAAGAATCATGAGAAGTATTCATTGAAATCCTTTCAGTTCTGCATTTCCCTGAATGACTTTTCCATAAATGTGCTCTATGAGGTTGATATTAAATGACTATGTCATCGAGGGAAACTTCATGAGTGTTTCCCACCTGCTTGAAAACAGAATGGAGAAATGGGACAGCATATGGGTTCAAGATCCCATATGAATTGTGTCATCAGCCTAGTTCCACCTGTGTTTGGGATATGCACTACTTTTCAAGTTTGCCTAAATTCTCCCCAAATAACAGTTAAATTTGCTTCTATTTTTGACATGTTTTTGAGGTACTTTTTGAACAGGTAAGCTATACAGTTTCTGCATTTTTTTTAAAGAAACACAAAATGTCATTCTTTTTTTAAATGCAAATTGTCTAGTGTGCATTAAAATATGATTTTCCTAAATGTACTCATTAATCCAGGAATTTGTAAGCATTTCTCAAAGAAAGCACTCCTTTATTGCTTTAAAAGAGAGCTGTTCACATGAATTACCAGAACTGATATTGCTGTATATTCCTCCTCCATGGGGAGGTGAGATGAACTCACTCAAAACTGGCTACCACATGGGCATGCTACATGTATCCCCATGTCTTTAAGAGCACAACCCCCTCCGGCCTGATTGCTGCTGTGAAACTAAAACTGTGGTGGCAAAATGATGAGATGGTACTAAAAGGAGAAATCTAGGTTTAATATAAGATGCCAGCAACTTGAATAGTACATCAAGAGACTGTGGCTAACTGGATGCTCTGAAAGCTGACACTGGTCCACAGATGCAAAAGGTTGTCCACCCCTTGTGCAACTCCTCACTACTATTGGGTTGGACCATGGTGTACCAAGTTGACATTGAAACCCATTGAAAACAAAGTAAGAAGGGACTACCTTTTCCATAAGAGGTTAGACTTGGATTGAAGTTTGTTTGGTTGTTTATTTATTTAATTTGGAAAACTTGTATACCACCCCTTTCACATAAGTCTTGGGGTGGCTTCCAATCCATAAATAAATACAATCAATAGAAATACATAAAATACTGGAGACATCCTGGCAAAAAAAATTAAAATCAATAAATAAAATCAACAATTTAAATAATGTTTAAATAAAAAGGTCTTGGTCTTGTGCCAGAAACCAAATAACAACAGTGCCAGGCAGACCTCTCTGGGGAGCGCACTCCATAAGTTGGGCTCCACTGCAGAGAAAGTCCTCCTCTGGGTACTCACCTTCCTAATATCTTTCACAGAGGGCTCCCAGAGAAGGGCCTCTGCCGCCGATCTCAAGGGGCAGGAGGGCACATATGGATGCAAGCGCTCCTTTAGGTAACCAGATCCCAAGCTGTTAAGAGCTTTGAAGGTGATAACCAGCACCTTGAATTGGGCCCGGACTTCAATGGGGAGCCAGTGAAGCTGACAGAGGACTGGTGTCATGTGAACACAATGCCCAGTCCACATTAGCAACCTGACAGCTCTATTTTGCACCATCTGAAGTATCTGGACTGTCTTCAAGGGCAGCCCCATGTAGAGCGCATTACAGAAGTCTAATCAGGAAGTAACCAATGCATGTGTCACTGTTGCCAGACAATCGTCCTCCAGGTAGTGACGCAGCTGATGGATCAGCCGAAGCTGAAGGAAAGTGCTCCTCGCCACCACTGTTACTTGAGCTTCCAATGATAGCTCTGGGTCGAGGAGCACTCCCAAGCTGTAGACCCTGTCCTTAAGAGGGAGTGCAACCCCATTCAGGACAAAGTCAAAAAAACCCAAAGCCCGACCTGCCTACCAACAAGACCTCCATCTTGTCTGGATTGAGCTTCAGTTTATTGGCCCTCATTCAGCTCATTACCTCGGCCAGACACCAGTTCAGTATAGCCACTGCCTCACCTTGATTGGTTGAAAAAGAGAGGTAGAGCTGAGTATCATCAGCGTACTGATGATTCTGCAGCCCACATCTCCTAATGACCTCTCCCAGTGGTTTCATGTAGATGTTAAATAGCAAGGGGGACAAAATGGATCCCTGCAGAATTCCATGACATAACTGCCATGGCGCAGAGCCATAGTCTCCCAGCACCACCTTCTGGAATCATCATTGAGATAGGAGCGGAATCACTCCAAAGCAGTGCCTCCTACCCCCAATCCCTCTAGCCTATCCAGAAGGATACCATGGTTGATGGTACCAAAAGCCACTGGGAGGTCCAGGAGGACCAAAAGGGAGGCACTCCCCCTGTCTCTCTCCCTGCATAGGTCATCATACAGGGCAACCAAGGCAGATTCAGTACCATACCCGGGTCTGAAGCCAGACTGAAATGGGTCCAGATAATCAGTTTCATCCAAGAATGCTTGGAGTTGTCCCATCACCACCCACTCTAACACCTTGCCCAGATATGGGATGTTGGCCACTGGTCTATAATTGGTGGCCATCTCTGGATCCAGGGATGCCTTCTTTAGGACTGGCCGGACTACCGCCTCCTTTAAAGAGGCAGGTACCTGGACATCCCTCAGAGAGGTGTTGACAACCTCCAGGATCCACCTTGTCCACATCATCAGGCCGCAACAACTGAAACTCATCCATTAATTTTGAGCAGACGGCAACATTGGCACCTCCCTTGAAGGCTCTGAGTCACTAGTGGAGTCCAGCTTGTGATGAATCTGAGTGATTTTCTCCTTAAAATGCTTGGCAAAGTCGTCACAGTGGGCCGTTGAGGGTGGTACAGGGTCTTTCTTAGGGCCTGGATGAATCAGCCCTTGTACCACCCAAAAGAGCTCCACTGGACAGCATTGTGAGGAGGCAATGGAAGTGGAGAAGAATTTCTTTTTCGCCACCCTCACCGCCACAGCATAGGCTCAATAATGAGCTCTCAAGTGTGTTCGGTCAGATTCATCTTGTGATTTCCTCCACCTACACTCTAGACGTCTCCCAACCCACTTCATCACCCATAATTCAGGTGTATACCAAGGGGGTGAATGGGCTCTGCCTGGTGGGAGAGGACATTTAGGAGCAATCGTGTCAATAGCCCTGGTCATTTCCCCGTTCCATAGTTCGACCAGAGCATCGACAGGAGCACCAGCCTTGTTAACTGGAAATTCCCAAGGTTAAGTTCATCTTAATCTAGAATTATATGAACCAATTTGAGGTCAGTGTAGATTATAGGTAGATCCAAGTCAGTATTACTATGGAGGAAGATGCTTTGATCTGTCAGCTTCACTTTCTCCAGCATTTAAATATTTAACATCTGATTCTTTCCATCTCAAATATGAAAAACCTTACAGACTTCAATAATTCTTGCAAAATTTAGACTAAAATAAAATTGTCACTCCTCTGACCTTCCCAAAAGAAAATGCATTGGCAGTCCAGGTTTCCTGCCGTATTGCTGTTGAAGATGAGAAGCCTGTCAGAGAAACCCTAACTGAGAAGTCACTGGTTCTTCTCACAGTGGTTCAGATCCAGACTTTTAGATGTATGCACAAAAAATTTCTTCACTGGCAGAGACAAAACTGACACCTGCTACTTCCTCCACACTTGGATTGTTCTAATGGCAAGTTCTTTCCGTCCAAAATATGAAGGCATTTGTGATTTTTTATTTGTTTTACTATATACATTTTTTCTATACTAGGTTGAATTTCATGTTTAGAGTAATTCCCATTGAAATCAATGGAATGTTAATCAAGGGGACATTTATCATAACTACTTTAACTTCTCTTTCTTTCAATGTGCTGGCCTAAGCATGAGTATGACTAGATCTGAACATATGCTTAAAATGTTACTACTGAAACTGACTGTTATTCACATGAATCTGCCAAGAAGCAAACCTGATTGAACCAGCTGTTCCATGTTATGGCATTTGGAGTGATGGTGAACGCTTGTTTTGGAGCAGCCTGGGCATCCATCCACCCAAATTTCACTCTTCAAAAAGATTAGTTCGAGGACACAAGCCAGTTGATCACATCAAATCCAGTTAATAACTCTCCCTTCTCATTGAAAGAAACCTTGACCCCAGCACTGTTGTTCAACGAAACATCCTTAAGGAAATGATGGAGCTGGATTGAGGAGGAAAGAGAGAAAAATGTGACACAGGCAGTTTTTGGACAGAGGGAAAAAAGTACTTACACTGCATTGCTGTGGTTCATATTTTTATTCATTCTTAATCCCTTTATGCTGTAAATACTGAATTTAACATTGGATGCTGGTCTCATTAAAAGGCTTAATGAAATTGCTTTGGAGGTGTGAGTCAATTTTTCAGCCATTCTACAAATATCAGTTATGTGAGGACCTATGTCAAATATTCTTGCAGAAGCACATGTTCTCTGGGACTTAGTTGTTTGTTCATCCAGTTCAAATCTAAACTGAGTTTCCCAACTTTATGTTGACGTTTTTTGTTATGTACAAAAATGTGGTTGTCTCCCACATGAGGCTAGTCAGTCCTTTACTTGCCACTGTACTGGAATCTGAAAGGTAAGTACACCTCTGTTCTCCATTCCTCTGTTTTTCAGAGCAGATGAAGATATGGCATGCAAAGCATGGGCCACCATATGGACAGCATTGTAGACATTGTAGCTGTGGCCAGTCAGGCTCATTTCAAAAAAGGTTGCAGGAAGACACTGCAGCTTCTCATCTCCAGTGCAGATAGTCCCATATTCATTGCCCAGAAATGGGTCTGCGAATACACAGCTGAATGCATTTTGCCAGAACAGCTGAATAAAACCATCTCCACTTGGACTGGAAGGGTGCTTTTCATGAAGGAATTCTTGGAAACCTGGTAGATTGTTAGACTGAATTGTGAAAGAAAGAGCACCATGGAAAAAGTCCATATTCCAATTCCTTTGATAGACAAATGATGTGAGCTCAACCTGAGCTGTCACAATCATTACTTTACCGATTGGTGTATTTGTCACATGTTCTTGTTCTGATAGATATGGAAAGAATCTAAAGAATGACATGAAGTAAAATTCTCCATTGGCCACATATACATTGGCTGTGCTGCCCTCTATTTTATCACGGATTTTTGCCCCCTTCTCAAAAATGTCTTTAATACCAGAGCCAAGAGCAAGTTCAGGGATTTTCTCAATGAAGGCAAAACAGACACCACTCTCAGAAAACAGTGGGACCACCATTTGGAGAAATTGCTCCCCATTGTCATTATCCATAACGACTGTCCCAATCCATGTCCACCCAAAATGCAGCAGCAAAGAGAGAATCCCTGCATATTGAAGGGACTCCTTGGGAGTCATGTTGTAGAAGGAAAGGCCTGGAGTTTTATCGTTCATCACGGGTGTACAGCCATATATCAACTTAGGAGATACAAGAAGAGCGATGAATTTCAAATATCAAAGGAATTTTTTTAGCAACTTGGATGTTTTCCTAACATTTGCATATAAAACCTCAGCAATCTTTTCAACAATAGTATAACACCGGGATCCCCAATGTGCCATGCGCATGTGAGGTGCCTGAAAAGGGTCTCCAACATGCCATCTATGGACATCATATTCCTTTTTTCATTTTGTCTGTGTGCATGCGGCATGAGCACATTGCATGGACTTCTGTGTCAAGCATACAACTTCTTAGCAATATTTCTGAGGCTTCAACAAAAGTATATCAAATACCCAAAGAAGAATGCCTTTGTTGGCTCTGTTGATACCCCTGCTCCTGTTCACATATTAAAAAATTATAAGGTTTAATAATATTATAGCTATGATATGATCTCTTAAAAATGGCAACCTCTCCACTTGATGAAAACATTTTTTCCCAAAACCACCAAGAGGAAAGAACCTTATTTTCTGATCCAGTGTGTATTCAGAAACACATTCAACCTTCTCCAGAAATTGTTTGTGATCCAGGCTGGTGATGAATGCAGAGCCCAGTACTCAGTGAGAATGAAAAGCAGAGTGCTCACTTTTGCTGTTCTGCCTAGGGCAGTCTGGTGCAAGGAACAAGGAAAATGAAGTGGATCTGTGGCATTTCAAAATTGATGGTAATTTTTATGTGAATATGGTCTGAGCCTCTGCCTACACACTCTTGTGTCAGATCCACATCCACAGAAATGAATGGAGTCCCAGTAGAAATTCCCATATCCTCAGATAATTTGATTCACCTTTGATGTTCTTGCTCCAAAGGAGACAGACAGTGACTATTTTCAGTGTGCAATTCTCCATCTCCAAAACAGAGATAGACCAAAGAAGATCAATGTGAATGTGAAGGAAATGTTAGTCTCCTCTTCCCCATATTAATCTAAAGACATCCTCCCCACCTGTGAAATCTTATAGATGTCCAAGAGAGTTGCTACATGAATGGAGGTTTGTGCATCCAGTCCCCCAGTGATGGCCATCAAGTGTTGATGGATAGTGCATTTGTAGTTAGGAACTAATTTCCTTGCTGCACATATCAGTAGCAAGGCGGCCTGATAGGTCCACTTGGCTGTGAAGTAGCTGTCATAGATGCGAAAACCCAAGGTGAGGTTGGGTAAGATATGAGGGCTGTCATTGATCTCCTGCACTGCAAATGCCAAGGCCAGGATATGTTGGTAATTCTTCGGCACCACACTAGAAGCAACACAGTCACCTCCTGTATTAGAATGTTCATCACACACTACTTTGTAAGCAGCTCCCACTGCTCTTGACATCTCAACCTTCTTTTTATCTTGCAAATGCCGACAAAGGGCTAAACAGTCACAAAATATTGATATTCATCCTCAGACTAGAGCATGCCCTGTGCTCTCTCATGGTCAAGGAATTGAATAGTGTGATCCAGTGCATGTCATCTCATAGAGAAATCATCAGCTTGTAATGAAGCTTCCTCCCAAGTGACTTGCATCAGTGAATAATGCCAAAGTGCTATCCCCCTTATGGCAGTGATTCATCAACTTCCCAATGAAGAGGCTTATGGAATCCCATGCAAGACATGAGGCAGAGTGATAGAGGAATGACCTATCTAGATGGACATTTTCAGTCATTAGGATGTAAGACATTAAATAGCACATGTTTCTGTTCATATTGTAGTCCCATTTAGGAGGAACATATGTTAGGTAGATGAAACAGTTAAAGGGATTGTGATGGGGCGAAGCACAGAGTTCACAATACACTACAGTGAATATAACCCCCTCTAAGTGACAAGGAGGCATGGAATGCAATTGCTTCCAATTCTAACAAAACACCTTGAGATGGATCCAGGCTCTGCCTCCCCTAAAAGAAAGAACTTCCATGAAAGGAAGGGCTTGACACATGGTTGAATCTCTGCATCTGATTTTGGTGTTCCCCCTCTGTCTGTACTGCCACAGATCAGCACATTGAGTAGGGAGTCTGGAGGGGCTGCTTTGGGAAGGAGGGCAGGAGAAGTCTACTTCCCTGAAGAGTTGACCCAATCACCTGAAAACCGGCCCTATGTGGTTTCCATAATAGATGGCTGCATAAAAAGGGAGAGGTTAATGAAGAGAAGTAGAAAGAAGCAAATGAAAGGAAGAGAAGTATTCTTGAAGAAACTTGTGTAAGACAAAAATGGTGGAGGAAATAACTGAAAATATGAGGATAACAAAGAGGTTCTGGACTGCATCCTTCTGGCTATGAAGAAACCAAAGTTTCTAGAGCTTTTTCAAAATATGAATTTTCTCTACATCCAAAGCCAATGTTCAGAGGTAACAGCTCCTACAACACATTCTGGTGGCAAGAAGATACCTAGATTAAAGAAATAAATTTTAAAAAAATAAACTGGATGCAAAAACAAATGTTTAACTCCTTACGAAAGTTCATCAAGCAATGCTAGTGGGGGTTCTCCAGTGAAGGTTAATGCATCAGGAATGATGAAGGACAGAGAAGCAATGGCACCAATCATGAGATCTCCCAACCGTAGATATTCTTGAAGTGGAAGCTGTGGCTCATGGTTCTTGCATTGTTCAGTACCAGCCATGCTTCCTATTTGGAGCAGCAAGTTTAGCAACACTACTCGTACTTCTCTCATGCTAAGGAGAAGGGCAAAGCTTTGCCCTTCTTGCAAATCCACTTATTTCGATTTAGAGCACTGAGATTACAGATGAAAACTCCTTCAGAGTAGTTGCTGTCCTTATTTATTCCTATGGTTAATAGTCACCATATATATATTACCACCGTCTTTCACGGCCTAGTGGAGTTGCTTTGTTCATATGAAATCTGCAGGGATGTCAAGTAGACAACTAAAATAGAACATAGCAATTTGTCATCAGGTACATTAAAGTTGAAAACAGAGTCCGTTTTTCACTCTTGATGGAAAATGTGGCATTTCTTTTAGTTCTATGCATGTATTGCGAAAGAGTCATCAGAAAGGAACCCAGAATTATGAGGATACACAAAGCATTCATTCGCAGCCCCACAGGATTTTTTGGTTTTAGTGTGGATTTAATGTACACAACTCCAATTTGGTTTAGGAGCAGAGTGCATGGGCAGAGATGGTAGATTCTGCCTCTGCAGCTATTTCCTTTGCAAAATTCTCTCTTCCACTGCCAATTGAATCTTTCCACTCACACTAAATTACTGGAAGCACATTAACAGCTGTGTATGGGAGGGGAATTTCACTCTCTTCTCTTTCTGTGCTGTGGCTTCAGTATAATGGGGGAGCAATACCTTTGTTAAGACAAACACAACTTCTTGAACTGATTATGCAAGCTGTTGAGTTGTCCAGAGTTCTTCATCAGGCTATTTCTCTATGTGTGCATGTTTCTGTATGTGTGACTGGGTACTACCTTGTGATTTTTAATTCTTGTTTCATGTGTGAACACAGGGTTTTGTTTTTGGTTGTTGTTTTTTTGCAGTTTTGTGCAACTTTCTCTGATTTGCCAACCATGCTTTTCCTTAAGGAATAAGAACCAATACAATATCTCCTACACTAGTTACTTTCACATTGCTCTATTGCCTTGCTCTCTACATGAGTTTGCCATTGAAAGCAGGCTGGAAACTTCAGGGGGGTCAAATCTGCTTATAATCAAATCAAGCTTTGTAACCTTGCATAATATTCTCAATTCAGATATATTGTTCTTTTCATGCCTGCGTTGGTTCTTGAATGTACCCATTTGTCCCTCACCATGAGCCCCACTGCTGCGCACATGATCTGTCATGTATAAAACCTTCCATATCTCCTCGGGGAACTTGTAACCAGTTGGCATGCTGACTATCTGGCAGCACTGTTGCAGTTTTGATTCTGTCAGGAAGGTTTTTGGGTGACCTTGCAATAAGCTGCTGAGTTTCCAGTGCTGCGTCTTCCTAGTAGATCTGATCACACATTCTGTTCTGCTCATCCGGGATTCCCTGACAGCTGATACAGACATGGCTAGTAGAAGATATTTCCTCTCTTTCCATGAGACTCCGTGATATTTTTATCAGGGAATGACATTCCCATCTCCAGGTGTTTGCTGTAACCACAAGTCATACAGCAAACACTTCTCATTGTGTTTTTCAAATATGAAACTAAGTTTGGTGAAATATCACACCTGGAATCAGATGTAAGAATGGACACAAAATAACAATAAGTAAATGAAAAACATTAGAAATGCTGTCTTATTGTGTTGTAGAAATGCAGTCAGGGAGTGAGAAAGAAAGAGACCCAGTTGGTTGCCAGAACAAGAAGAAGGAGAAAAAGAGTCAAAATATGCTTCTGTTGGCACTTGCAAGAGAGGGTTCAGAAGAGTTGCTTAGTGTATTTTGGCTCAAAGCCCACCTGTCCTTGGACTCAGCCTGTGAGTAGGTTACCTGCCCTTTGACACAGCTCTCCTGACAGGGGCCATTTAGTGGTGGTACCCATTTTGTGGTTGAGTGAGCTCAAGGACCCAAAATGGTTGCTTTGCACATAATTATACTTGTGCAGATGGTGAAGGCAGCAGTGCACATAAGAGACTGTGAAGAGGAAACTTTATTCTGGGAAACTAGACACCATTTGATATAATTTCTTTTCTGACTAAACTATATGAAACAAAGAATTTTCAAGGCTACAGGAGGATAAGTCTTGCTGAACAAATATCAAAATTGCTCCTGCTAGGGTTGAAGCTCTGTTGGATGAGACATGCTGCACAAATTCATCTTGAGGTTGATATGAATAAGTCTGCAATGTCCTCCTTTTGTGAAAAATACATCTGATTACATGCTAGAACATCTCAGACTTCTCACCTCTCACAAGCCTGGTGTAGGACTCTAACCTTGCATATATTGCAAAAGTCTGAATAAACCCTTTAAGAAAAAGAATGCTTTTGTGTGTCTTTTGATTACAAAATCAGGCAGCATTGCCTTTGCTCCTCTTGCTAGAAAGGGCTAGAACTTTTGGGCCAGGTTCCATGTGCCTAGGAATGCCAACAATGCCAGAGGCTCCATTATTCATCTATGCTCTATGACAGGGATCGGCAACGTTTAACACTCAAAGAGCCGTTCAGACCCATTTCCCACAGAAAAGAAAGCACCAGGAGCCACAATACAGTTTTGACATCTAAAATGAAGATAACACTGCATATATAGTTTTTTACCTTTATGCTATGTATAAAAAAACTATAGTGTGTTGCATTTATGAAATCAATGAACTGCTACAGAGAAAACAAATTTTTTATTTCTGCATGCAATAAAAACATTTTTAATTTAATTTTTGTTAAAGTTTTTAAACTAAAAACTACACATATCCATCATCACACACATCAGATCTACTGGGTCAGCCCCTACAACATGTCTTTTAACATGCTATGATCTTACTTTACTCCTTTTTATAATAATATAAAAACATCTTTAGATCAGAGCCAAGTCCCGTCTTTTCAGCCAAATCATGGTATACTTTCAAATTTGATAGAAGTCACAATCTTCCTTCTTTCGTAACATCAATCCCATCTTTCTTTCTTGAAGAGTCCTGCTTCTCTTGACCATTATTCAAGGGAAGCTTCTCCAGATTGGGTGAGATTGCAACATCTTTTTTCTCCTTCAGTAATAGGTTCCATCTAGACATTTCTAAACACTTCAAAAACTTATCTATTTTTTAAATACAAAATAACTTCCTCACTACCAAAATTAGTAGTAACTTCAAAAAGATCTATTTGACATCTCAATGGGCATCCTAACTACCTTGCTTGGTGATAACTTTAAGCCAATCCTCTTTAAACTCACTAGTATTTCACCTTAGCTTAAACTCCATTTAATCAAATATAGTTAACTCCATATAGTATCAAATATAAACTTATCAACCCATATAAATAATTGATTTTTCCCTTTTTTTTTTTTTTTGTAGAATAAGTTCTCCTATTTTCAATTTCAGATATAATCAGGGATATCCATTTAACACTTTTTCATTAAGCTATTAAATCAGCCTTTCTTTATCTCATGTTTACACACCAGTCTATTTAAATCATCTCTTTTTAAAATGAAAAGAGGAACAAGGAAAAAGAGAAAGATAACTCCTTACAGTTACAAATAACATCCAAAACATCCATTTATCATCTCTAAAAATAGCTTAACAACTCTATTTGGTGACCATTAATACCTATAATGAATTTTCTTATTTTCAAATACAGGTAAAATCAAAAGCATCCACTTAACATCTTTAAAAGCACCGTTAATTTATCTTTTTAGTGATAACTATTACTTATAATATCTTTTAGCCAAAGTTGTTTTTTTAAGCTAAATTACTAATGCTTCACCAAAAACAATAGCTCATTTTTTCTATGTTACATATGAGCACTCCAACCTCAATGCGTCACCCCTTTTTGAAATAACAAGAACAGAGTTCTCCTTTCTCCCCTTTAAATTTTTTCTTTACACCTCTACCCAATATTTCTGTCTTCTTTAGGTTATAACATCACTTTAAATGTTAACTGTTTTCTCCTTCTCCAGCATAGCAAGCAAGCCCAATAGCCTCATACTGATTAACTCCACAGATTGTTCGAGCTTCTCCACTCGCACAGAAAGACATGCCTGTAATAAATCATGTAGTAGATCATGTCCGCTCATTATTTCTTTGTTTACATTAGAGTATCATAGCATCTTCAGTAAATCATGTGTCATGAACTGTGATCCAACTATCTTCTCTTTTTACAAGTTGACAAATGAGTCACATGAAAATTTATATATTCCTGATGTTTTCAAATAGCCATCTGCTTGCTGTCTATTTATAATCCCATACCATAATAATTCATTTGTTGTCTTCTCAGCTTCAAATTTCCCTTCTGCTTGCTGGATATTTTGCATATTCTGCTCAGATACAAATTGTTTGGTCAAAGTTTGATTAATAGAAAAATCTATCTTGTCAAAACCAACTTTTGATTCAGTTAGAAAACAGTCAAGTTGCTTAATTAAGACAGTCTTCCAAAAACATTGTAAAACTTCTAAAGAAATCTGTATTTCCAAAAAAAACCTTTGAAAGATTTTTAATTTCTATATTAATGTCTTCCATATTAGCAGTGATTTTGCAGCCTTGGCAGAGGTCCAAGAGTTTCAGGATCAAAGGAACAAAAATGGCTGATATTTGGCAGCTGTCCAATACACTGGGAGATCGTGTGTCATATAATTAAACATTAATTTATTGATTCAGGTCTTGCCCTTGGAGAGATTAAAGAAAAAATAAACTTTTCATTACTTAC
>JAIXND010000782.1:2015720-2049231 GCA_023646645.1 Varanus salvator macromaculatus
CCCAAACCGTAACTGTAACTCCAACCCTTCCCTCCAATATTCTGTCTTTTTTCCATTTAACTGAATTGGATTGTAACAAAAGCAAAACCTAGAAGTGCACAAATATAAAAGAATACAAATAATATATTGATGATAAATATATTAAAAGAATACAAAAATAACAGTGCTACCTCCAGCAGGACCAAGAAATACATGCTACCTAGCATAAAATCATTTAATCATCCAAGTTGCTCCACTCCAACTCCCCTTCCTGAACTGCATTGAATCTGGTGATGGCTCACACCCCTCTCCATATATGAGAACATTTCAATAAATGGTCTCCAAATATCTTCAGAAATTATTTGACATATCAAACTGTTATTCCACTGCATATTGCCAGATAACTTATAATTAATGGTTATATCCCACATGTGTTTAAAATTATCATTTATAGGATGATCACATTTTACTCATCTATGTAGTATTTGAATTGGCAGCTTTTCTTCTATTTGGATTGCTAGATTCTCTTTTACTAGACCTGAGGGGTAGCAGGAAATACAGCTGGAGAGTTTGCAGGGAAGAGGAAGAGGAGGGGTGACTTGGGATCTCTGGAAAAGAACTCCCAAAGGAGTTGGGAGTGGCCAAAGGCCTGTTGGACTTGGGATGCTGCAGATGCTCATCTTGAGCTTGGCATAAAAAAAATTTCAGGAAAGAAATGCCAAAATACTCCAATGACCTCCTTCTGAGCAAAATGGCATAGACTGAAGTGTTAGACCACCTCAAACTGCTCACATCCCACAAGCCTGGTGCAGGAGACTAAACTTGCATAGAAGGTGCTTAAGGGAATATATTATGCCCTAGTTTTTTGATTTTTTGCTTTCTGAAATGCAAACCATTTTTCTCAAAGCCCATGTAAGTAGAGCAGCAACTGGCCTTCCTCAAAGGAGCCCCTCTAAGAAATGAAAATACTGTGTCCACCTGCATGACATTCCAAAAGCAAGCAGGGCACTTATTTCAATGAAGCTGTGTCTAAATAAGCAACTTGAAAACAAGATGAAATCTTAAAAGACAGATTGTGTACATTAATCTGGTGGCAAAGAAAACAAAGCAAGGCAAGGCAAGGATACGCAAGGATAGGCAAGACAAAGCACAAAAAAGACACACAGATGAATAGCAAAAAGACAGATACATTTTTCAAGCTCTCCTCCTTATTAGATATTCCTTCTTGTTCAACTCAGGTCTCAGCACAATGATGTAACATTTGGGGAAGAAGATGCAAAACAGCAGACCAGAACTGGAGGCTAAGATGGAAAAGATCTCTACAGTCACCAGGTATTTTTCTCTGGTGCTCAGGTAGGAAGTCATAAAGGATAACCACACACTGCAAAAGACCAACATGCTGAAAGTGATGAACTTGGCCTCATTGAAACTGTCTGGGAGCTTCCTGGCTAGGAAAGCCACCATGAAGCTGACCATTGCCAGGAAGCCCAGATAGCTGAGCACACAGTAAAACAGCATTATGGATCCCTCATTACATTCAAGGATGATTTCCTCAGGCATGGAATGCATGTCCATATCTAGAAAAGGAGGAGAAGTTGCCAACCAGGCAAGGCAGGGGGCTGTCTGAATAAAACAGCTGGAAAGGAGAACAGATTTGGCCAGTCTCATCCCCATCCACTTCCTCATAGTGGATCCTGGTTTGGTGGCTCTGAAGGCCAAGACCACCATGACGGTCTTTGTAAGCACACAAGAAACAGCCACCGAGAAGATAATGCCAAAAGCAGTTTGTTGCAGGAGGCACGTCACCCTGTGTGGCTGGTTGATGAAGAGGAGTGCGCAGAGGAAGCAGAGCAGGAGGGAGAAGAGGAGAGTGTAGGTGAGGTGCTGGTTGTTGGCTTTGACAATGGGTGTCTCGTGATGCTTCAGAAATATTCCTAGCACCAGAGCAGAAGAGAATAACAAAAATGGTTAAAATGATACCCAAAGGTTCCTCATACGAAAAGAAGTTAGCAGATTTGGGAATGCAGAAATTCTGGTGCTTGCTTGGGTACTTTTCATCTTCACATGAATAACAGTAAGGCGAATCTGAGGAAACATAAGTATATAAATGCTCTCATTCATTCTAAAGTTCTCATCAAAAAGCCGTATCAACTTCTTAGGGGAATTGTTTCTATTCAAAGTAGAGAATCCATTAATTCATTACCCCCACATTTGTTAAATCTTAAGTATTTTTACTCTGAAAATAAAGAAATCACTCATATCCTATTTCAGACCAATTCAAAAGAAATTCTCTTCAATCTGCATGAGCCAGGTTCCATTGCTGTTTCCAGCATGAAGAGAATGATCTAGTATTGACCTGATGTTAAGCCATGAAATACTATTAGTCTTTCATAGGACAGGGTTGGTGGGATCCCAAGTTCAGCATGAACTTGGCTGAATGCACAGTCATTTCAGAATTTCAGAATTTTACAAGGTAATTACTTGGTGCCATCAGCCCAGGGATATTGTCACCCATTTCAGTTTATCATCTGCAGTATCAAATGGCATTCATGTGTAGGAAGCTGTGATATGCTGAATTGTCCTATTTGGATAAAACAGTGCATAACTTTTCTTGGCTACATCTTCCATGACCCAGGCCCAGATTGCAATAATTGAATGGTCCAACTTCTGGCAGATTCTCCACTGTAGCTCATCTGCTGCTTCACCTAGACTATGATAGGATATTAAGCTTATCACTGCATGCACCATTCTGTGGGCCCTCCCTGCCCTCTGCTATGAAGAAGGCCCAGCAACCTGAATGGTACCTTGAAGCTCCACCCTGGCATGTCTTATGGGGAGCCCCTTTTTGGGCAGTGGGGACACAAAGCCCAACAGCTCCACTGCTGAAACCCTTAGGAACTGGTTATCAAAAATGAAGAGGAGAAAAACTCACCCTTGCCTAGCCATGGTAAGTCTGAGAAAGAAGACAAGATGGAGCACACAATAGTATGCACCTTTGTACACATGTCCAAAGCATCTATTTGTTTTGTGGCCTGAAGCCTGAGAACACCTAATCGGTTTTTCAGACAAAAGCAGGCAGAACATGCTCTATACAATGAACAGGTTCTTTGGGTTTGTGTCCTCTTTCTTAGATAATCTT
This sequence comes from Varanus salvator macromaculatus, assembly GCA_023646645.1. Lineage (NCBI taxonomy): Eukaryota > Metazoa > Chordata > Lepidosauria > Squamata > Varanidae > Varanus > Varanus salvator. The sequence continues at coordinate 2,018,839 of JAIXND010000782.1, forward strand.
AACTTTAAAACAAGCCTTACTGAGCTGAAAGAGATTTGCTTCTGAATAAAATTGCACAGAAACAGGCTGGCCATCATTTAAGTGTAGTTTGGCAGTTGCAATACTAAAGAAGGATCCTGCTTCTTTGATATAACAATAGGGATGTGTTCACAGAGATGTACTGAGTGACCTGAGTCCTTTCATTATTCATCATGTGTTATGATCTTTCAGCATAAGGGTAGACTCCAAATGTGTATGGTTCAATAGTCAAGGATCAGCCACTGCAGGTGGGTCTTTTCAAAGAACAGGGGCAAACAATCGCACAGGTGCTCTCACAGCTCTATCTCCTCCACCACTATTCAACATCTTCCACCCGGTCCCACCTGGTCCGATTAAATAACACTTCAATCTCTGAAGAAAGATATTTTATATCCCATATGTTTGAGTTTATCAAATACATTTGGAATAGATGTACATTTTAATGCCTACCCTTCTTGCCTGAAATCTTGCCTTTGGGACATGGAATGCAATCATAGCAGCAAAAAGGCTCCCCTTCCTTCATCTTCCTAGATCCAGGATTGCAATTGTCACTGCACTCAGATAAAGGCTGTGCCTAAGTCATCGGGGGAGCAGGAGAATGAGAATTACTCATCAGTATACTTCCAGTTCTGCAACCTCTTTTTAAATTGCCAAGCTCTCCAGGAGCTCCTTTTCCATAAATGTGTTCTGTGATTCTTTAGTAAGGTGGAAAGTAGATGATGGTGTCTTGATGAGAAACTGCATGTGTGCTTCCCACTTGCTTGTAAATGGAATAGAGAAATGGGGTAAAAAAATGGAGTTTGACATCCCATATAAATAGCTTCCTCGAGCTAGTTCCTTCTGGGTTGGGAAACCACTCCTATGCAACTTTGCCTAAATTCTCCTCAAATCACAATTCAATATGCTCCCATTTTTGACATGTTTATCAGCTACTTGGAACACAGAAGCTTCTCTCTCTCTCTCTCTCTCTCTCTCTCTCTCTCTCTCTCTCTCTCTCTCTCTGCTGTTTTAAAAGGAAGATGATCACATGATTGATCAGAAGTGAAATCGCTGTGCATCTTCCCTCCTATGGGAAAGTGAGGGAATCCTCCTTATTTAGATGCCATATGAGCATGCTACAGCAGCCCCATGACTTTGAGAGCAACCCCATCCTGCCCAACTGCTTCTAGAAATGGACAGGTTGTCCCAAAATATGAAATCCAGGTTTAATATGAGATGTCAGCATTTTGGGTAGCACATCAAGAGACTTGGCGCTGATAGGTCCAAGGTTGTCCATCCCTCCTGCAGTTCCTCACTGCTATTGGGTTGGATCATCTTGTGGCAAGCTGACATTGAAACCAAAGCTGAGCAAATTAAGGCAGCACAACTTTTTCTCCACAATTACACTAGTAGTTTATTTATTTAAAACTTTTCTATACCATCCCATACTTAAAAGTCTCAGGACAGTTTACAACATAATCTAAAATTATGAAATCCAATTTGAGTTCATGGTAAAAAAAAGTGGGAGAATAGAAATCTGACAGAGATAGATAGGTAGGCAGACAAATACAGAATAGATAAATAGATCCAATTCAGTATTACTGTGAGGTTTGTAGAGGTGATGGTGGTGGAGAAGGAAAAATGCCTTAATATGTCATTTTTGCATTCTCCTGTATTTGAGTATTAAACATATTATTCTTTCCATCTCAAATATGAAGAAACATGCAGAATTCAACTTTTTCCCAAAAAGGATTAGACTGAAATGAAATTGTCACTCACCTGTCCTGGCAAAACAAGAAAAGGAACATGCAGTCCCACCTTCCTGCCATATGACTATTAAAGATGAGAAGCCTGTCAGAGAAAAATGAGGCAGCCACTGAAGCTTCGCATGGGGATTTTGACATGGATTATGGAGAGGAATTAGCCAAAATCGCCAGGATGGACAGAACTGATTGTTTGCATTTCATCTATACTCAGATCACTCTAATTGCAAGTTCTTCCATCCCATATATTAAGGTGGGATATGAAGATATATATAAAGGTGGGATATATATATATATATTCCAAGTTCTTCCATCCCATATATACTTAATGTTGGTAAAACATTATATAAAATGAAATAAAATGTTAACCCTTCCCCAAGAGAGGATACAAATAATAAGAGAACACATATTACAGAAGAGTAACCTCAACATGCACTTTTTACTATAGACTGAATCCAGTCTTTATCATACTTAGAGCACTTCCATCAATATCAAAGGGATGCTAACCATAACTAAATTAGTTATGGTTAGCATCCCATTTAGGTTCTGTCTCTTTCAATGTGCAATCCTAGGTATGACTATGCCTGGATCCAAATATATATTTATACTAACATTAACCAGTTTCACAATGAAACAGAGCTAAGTTTTTAAAATCTGATTTCAAAAGAATAGGTAAAAATATAATTTTATTATGTTATTTATCTTTCAACTATTTCAGCTGGTTAATTCAGCAGCACAGGACCCATAGTGGATGCTTGTTGGTATTCATTCACTGCATCACATATTGCACTATCCAGTTCCAACCAAGTATTTGTCTAGGTCCATCACGGTCAAATGAAAGAAAATGAGCATGTCACTAAAGAGACTGTTATTCAGGTGTGTAGATGATGCCACTCTGCCAATAACCAAACCTGATTAAACCAGCTGTTCCATGTTATTGCATCTGTTCTGATGGCGAATGCTTGGCCTGGAGCAGCCTGGGCATCCATCCTCCCAACTTTCACTCTTTGAAAGGATTGGTTCAACAATACAATCCAATTGACCACATCAAATCCAGTTACTAACTCTCCATTCTCGTTGAAAGGCACCTCATCACCAGCACTGTTGTTAAACGAGACAACCTTCAGAAAATGATGGAGCTGACAAGAAAAGAAATAAGCTTAGAAAAACTGAAACTAACCATGCAGACATTGGGAGAGAAATACTTGCACTGGATGACTGCCATTATTCTTTTTTTTTCCTTTCCTTGATCTCCTTCTGCTATAAATATTGAGCTACAGTATTCAAGGGTTAAATTGAGTTGCTCTGGATGCTTGAGTCAATTTTCCAGCCATTCTAGAAATGAAGTTCATGCAGGGGAGCCTAATTCTTGCATGAATTCTCTAGGGCCCTGTTGTTGGTGAAAGAAGGGTCATAAATGATCATTTAGTTCAAATGTAAACTAAATGAGTTTCCCTACCTTGTGCTGCTGTTCTGTTTTGTTTTTGTTATCTACAAAGCTGTGGTTTTATTTATATATTTAATTATTTAGGAAGCTTCTAAGCTGCCCCATTCACCAAAGCCTCGGGGCAGCTCACAACAATAAATAAATAATCACAATATAAAAACAATATAATTTGAGTCGACCTGGCCAAAGATATAAAATAAATAAATAATATTAACAATTAAAATGACGTTTAAACAAAAAGGTCTTTGCCTGGCGCCGAAAAACAAACGACAGCTCCAGGAGGACCTCTCTGGGGAGCACATTCCATAGATTGGGCCCCACCACAGAGAAAGCCCTCCTCCGAGTACTTACCCTCCTAATATCCTTCACGGAGGGTTCCTGGAGAAGGGCCTCTCCCGCTGATCTCAAGGGGTGGGCGGGCATATATGGATGTAAGCGCTCCTTCAGGTAACCAGGACCCAAGCCATTAAGGGCTTTATAGGTCATAACCAACACCTTGAATTGGGCCTCGACTTCAATGGGGAGCCAGTGAAGCTGACGGAGAACTGGAGTCATGTGAACATAATGCCTAGGTTTTCTCACTCATGAGGCTATTCAGTCCTTTACCTGCCACTGTATTTGGCTCTGAAATGCCAGTCCATCTCTGCTCAGGCTTTCTCTGTTGTTCAAACCAGATGACGACATGGCATGCAAGGCATGTGCCACCACATGGACAGCATTGTAGACATTGTAGCTGTGGCCAGTCAAGCTTGTTTCAAAAAAAGTCACAGGAAGACATTCCAACTTCTCATTCCCAGTGCAGATATTCCCATCTACATTGCCCATAAATGCATCTGGAAATACACAACTGAAAGCCTGTTGCCAGAAACATCTAATAAAACCATCTCCATTTGGACTGAAAGAGTGTTTTGTCTTAAGGAATTCTTGGAACTGTGGGACACAGTTGGATTGAATTGTGAAAGAAAGAGCTCCATGGAAGAAGTCCATCTTCCAATTCCTTTGATAGACAAATGATGTGAGCTTCACCTAAGCTGTCACAATCATTACTTTACCAATTGGAGTATTTGTCACATGTTCTTGTTCTGAGACATATGGTAACCATCTAAAGAATGCCATGGAATAAGATTCTCCATTGGCCACCAAGACATTGGCTGTGCTGTCCTCTATTTTATCATGTATTTTTGCCCCTTTCTCCAAAATGTTTTTCATATCCCTGCCAAGAGTAAGTTCAGGAATTTTTTCAATGAAGGCAATGCAGACACTACTCTCAGAAAACAGTGGGACCACCATTTGGAGGAATCGCTCCCCATTGTCATTATCCATAATCACAGTCCCAATCCATGTCCACCCGAAATGCAGCAGCAGAGAGACAATCCCTGAGTACTGAAGGGACTCCCTAGAAGTCATGTTGTAGAAGGAAATGCCTGGAGTTTTATTGTTCAACACTGGTGCAGAGTCATATACGAACTGAGGAGATACAAGAAGGAGAGGGAAAAGCTCCAAATAATGAAGAAACTATTTTTGCAGCTTTCAGGTTTTTCAAAATGCATGTATTACTTCAGCATGTATTACTTCAGCAATCTTCTCTACAGTTGTATAATACTGAAATCCACAGTGTGTCATGGAGCATGTGGGCACTTTCCATGGTGAAAGGGCCTCTAATATAGTGCCCTAGCACAATATATTATTTTTTCCACCATATGTGTGTGTTTGTTCCAATGGACATGCATGACAAATATACAACTTCCTAGGAATTGTTCCCAGGCTTCAGCAAAAGTGGTCCAATTGCATGAAGCAGTATGTATTTGTAAATTGTGTTTAAACAAAAACCTCAACCTGTTCATTTATCAAATTATTATAAGTTCATCAATCATTGTCTGATAGAAGGTTGCTACCCTTTCATTTTTCTAGTATCAGTCTTTTAGCCATGAAGAGGGCATAGAGAATCCATGTCATCCATGTCTTAATTTCTATAAAATTATTTTACAATTTTATAACAAGGTATGATTCAATGAATATTAAAGTCTATTCAGTGCAACATCTACATATGCCATAATCTCTCTCTGCACACAAATAAGCAACTACTACAAATGTCCAAAGATGATGTTTCAAAGAAGTACTCTCTGATCTAGGCAATTCCATATTGAGGAGAAAATGTGGCATCCAATATATGCAAACCACCCATTTTATTTATTTATTTATTTATTAAAACATTTATAGGCCGCCCCATCGCAACAAAGCCTTGGGGCGGCTAACTACATAATTAAAATACAATAAACAATAAAACAATTTTAATTTATCGCTCCCCACATGGTGCATCTCAGCAACTAAAAATCTAATTAAATAAACATAAATAAATTAAAATAAACAAAATCAACTAAACCAAATATGCACAGTAAATCAGATAAACGAACAACAAGCACACACAAATAAACCAGAAACAAAATCTACAACTAACAATTACAATAAGACTTAAATAAAAAGGTCTTCACCTCGCGCCAAAAAGCATATAACGACGGCGCCAGGCGAACCTCTCCAGGGAGCGCATTCCATAGTTGGGGTGCCACCACCGAAAAAGCCCTCCTCCGGGTACGCACCCACTTAACCTCCCTCAAAGAGGGCTCCAGGAGGAGGGCCACTGTTGCAGATCTTAGGGGGCAGGAGGGCATGTAAGGGCGCAAGCGGTCCATTAGGTATCTGGGTCCCAAGCCATTTAGGGCTTTATAGGTCAGCACCAGCACCTTGAATTGGGGCCGGACTTCAATTGGAAGCCAAGGGAGCTGACGGAGGACTGGGGTTATATGAGAATAATGCCCAGCTCCCATCAGCAACCTGGCAGCTCTATTTTGTACCAGCTGAAGTATCCGGACCGTCTTCAAGGGCAGCCCCACGTAGAGGGCATTGCAGAAATCTAGTCGAGACGTCACCAGCACGTGTGTCACTGTTGCCAGGCAGTCGTGGTCTAGGAAGGGACGCAGCTGATGTACCAGCCAAAACTGCAGGAAAGCACTCCTCACCGCCGCTGTTACCTGGGCCTGTAACGACAGCTCCAGGTCGAGGAGTACCCCCAAGCTGTGAACCTTGCCCTTTAGAGGGAGTGCAACCCCATCCAGGACAAGGCCCAAGTCCCCCACTCCGAGACCCGAACCGCCCACCAGCAGGACCTCTGTCTTGTCTGGATTGAGCTTCAGTTTATTGGCCCTCATCCAGCGCATTACCTCGGCCAGGCATCGGTTCAGCACAGCCACCGCCTCACCTGGATCGGTAGAGAATGAGAGGTAGAGCTGGGTGTCATCAGCGTACTGATGACTCCGCAGCCCAGACCTCCTGATGACTTCCCCCAGCGGTTTCGTGTAGATGTTAAATAGCATGGGGGACAAGATGGACCCCTGTGGTACTCCATGGCATAGCTGCCATGGCACAGAACCATAGTCCCCCAGCACCACCCTCTGGAATTGGCCGTCAAGGTAGGAGCGGAACCACCGCAAAGCAGTGCCTCCAACTCCCAATCCTGCAAGCCTATCCAGAAGGATACCATGGTCGATGGTATCAAAAGCCACTGAGAGGTCCAGGAGAACCAACAGGGCCATACTCCCCCTGTCTCTCTCCCTGCACAGGTCATCGTACAGGGCAACCAAGGCAGATTCAGTGCCCTACCCGGATCTGAAACCGGACTGAAATGGGTCCAGATAATCCGTCTCCTCCAAGAGTGCTTGGAGTTGTCCTGCCACCACCCGCTCTAGTACCTTGCCCAGGAATGGGATGTTGGCCACCAGTCTATAATTGGTGGCCACCTCTGGATCCAGGGATGCCTTCTTTAGGACTGGCCGGACTACCGCCTCCTTTAGGAATGCAGGCACCTGGCTGTCTTAAAGAGGCGTTGACCACCTCCCGGATCCAGGGTCCAATCCCGTCCTTGGCTGTCTTTAGTAGCCAGGAAGGGCATGGGTCTAGTAAGCAAGTGGTAGGGCGTACTCATCCAAGCACCTTGTTCACATCATCAGGCCGCAACAACTGAAATTCATCCATTAAGCATGGACCAGACGGCGTCAAAGGCAACTCTTCACTAGAATCTGCTTCCAAAGCAGAGTCGAGCTCGCAGCATATCTGAATGTTTTTCTCCTGAAAATGCTTGGCAAACTTGTCACAGCGGGCTTCTGAGGGCGGCACCAGATCCTTCTTAGGGCCAGGATGTACTAGGCCCTGAACCACTCGACAGAGCTCCGCTGGACGGTATTGTGAGGAGGCAATGGAGATGGAGTAGAATTTCTTCTTTGCCATCCTCACTGCCACAGCATAGGTGCGATAATGCTCACACCAGTGTGTTCAGTCAGATACCTGTCGTGATCTCCTCCACCTGTCCTCTAGTCGTCTCCCAGACTGCTTCATCGCCCATAAGTCGGTTGTATACCACAGAGATGAATGGGCTCGGCTAGATGGGAGAGGACGCTTGGGAGCAATCATGTCGATAGCTCTGGTCATCTCCACATTCCACAATTCTGCCAGGGCATCAACAGGATCATGAGCCCTGTCAGCCGGAAAATTCCCCAGAGCATTCAGGAATCCTTCAGGATCCATCCTGCTCCGAGGGCAGACCCACAAAATTGGGTCTGCACCCTTACAGAGGGAGAGGCCGCTCTTGAGCTCAAACCTTATGAGGAAGTGATCCAACCATGACAGGGGCGACAAGCTTAAATTCCTCACCCTCAGATCACCCTCTTCCTGCCCCGTCGAGAAAACCAGGTCCAGAGTGTGTCCATGTTCATGGGTTGGGCCGATGACGTGTTGAGACAGCCCCATGGCTGTCATGGAGGCCATGAAGTCCTGAGCTGCCCCAGTAAGAGCCTCCTTGGCATGGAGATTGAAGTCCCTCAGGACCACCATCCTGGGGGTCTTCAACACCAGGTCCGAGATGACCTCCGTCATCTCAGGCAGGCAGTCTGTTGGGCAGAAGGGTGCACAGTACACCAACAGAATCCCCAATCTGTCTCAGTTGCCCAACACCAAGTGAAGACACTGCAGCCTCGGTCTCAATGGAACAGGAAGCCCCACAAGGGAAATTGATGCCTGATAAACCAGAGCAACCCCCCCTCCCCTCCCCTCCAGGCATGGAAAGTGCTGAATTAGGTACCCAGGCAGGCAAAGCTGTGAGAGGGAGACATCACCCCCCATCTCCCACCCAGATTTCGGTGATACAAGCCAGTTCAGCCCCCTCATCCACAATCAAGTCATGGATGTGGACAGATTTATTGTGAACCAACCTGGCATTTAATAACAGCACCGACAGGCCTGTGGGGCAGCTGACACGGCTACCGGGAACCCGCCAGCTGGGAGAATAACCAGAACGAAGGACAGGTGTTAACCATCTGTCCCTCCTTCTTCTTGGCGGACACGTTAATCTCCCACTGCTGTAATGCCCCCTGCCCATCATCACCCCAATGGCAGTGCCCCCCTGCTCCCCAGGCAATGACATAACAACAAACAAACAGCTGAGATGCACCAACAGAAATTTAAAAACTATACCCCCATTTAAAATCCCCAATTAAAACAAACTGGTCAGACCGCCACAACAGTCTATCCCCCACGGGCCAGGGCCCCTGGCCAGCCCAGCCCCCGCACAGCCCCCCAAATGGCACCCCAAATGGCAGTGCCCTTTGGCCACCGCCCTTTGGCCACCACCCTTTGGCCACTGCCCTTTGGCCGCCAGCCCGAGGCCACCGGCTCCCAGCGTCAGCAGCGCTTTCAGGGCCCACAGGGCTCCTCCCCTCACTTGTCCTGCCCGTTGCCTGCTGCTCGCCCCACCCGACACGCCTCTCACACGTGCCGGGGGTGGCCGGGGACGGTTCCCGGGCCGGCGGTGTTCCGGGCGGCAGGCAAAAGAGTCACCGAGCAGTCTCGGCCGTGGCGGCAGGAGCGGGCGCCCGCGTGTGCTGTGCTGCGTCACAGAGGGGCCGGCAGGTGGTGAGTCTGGGCAGCGCTGGTCTCTCTCTTTACCTTTTACTGACTAAGGTTCAGATTAAGATCTGTAGATGGGACAGTAAGGTACCAAAATATTCATCCACTCATTCAAATCACTTTTCTCAAGTTCCCAAATATGTGCAGTTGTCCAAAATGATTGGTCACCACTGCTATGATCTATATAAATGGCAATCTGTCCCCTTTCTGCAATTCATATTTCCCAAACCCACTGAAAATAACGAAGCTTCTTTTCTGAGTAAGTGTGAAATGCAGAAGCAGGATGACCCTTTCTCACTAGTGTCTCCCCACTTCAATTGCCAACATTCTCTGCCTTCTCCTGAAATGGTTAGTGGTTCAGGATGGAGGTGAATGCAGATACTGGGAAACAGAGAGAAAGGAATGGAGACCCTTCTCATTCCCTGATCTGCCTATGGTTGGCTGGTGCAAGAATCAAGCTAAATTAGAAGTTTCTGTCCCATTCATAATGGAATGGGATGTTTCTGTGAATGTGGTCGGAGCCTCTGCTTAGACCCTCCTCCTCAGATCCACATCCATGTAATGAATGGAGTCTCAGGAGAAATTCCCATATTGCCACATGGTTTGCTTCAAAGTCCCTGCTCATTGAAAGGAGAAAGACAGTGATTATTTCCAATATACAAATCTCCATCTCCAAAGCACAAGTTCTCAAAAGAAAGAACAAATTAAATATGAAGGAAATGTGAGACTCTCTTCCCCATATTCATCTAAAGACATGCTCCCCACCTGTGGAATCTTATAGATGTCCAAGAGAGTTGCTACATGAAGGGAAGTTTGTGCATCCAGTCCCCCGATGACTGCTATCAAGTGTTGTTGGGTACCACAGTTGTAGTTCGGGACTAATCTCCCTGATGAACATATCAGTAGCAAGGTGGCCTGATAGGTCCACTTGGCCATGAAATAGCTGTCATTGATGTGAAAGTCCAAGGTGAGGTTGGGTAAGATGCAAGAGTTGTCATTGATCTCCTTCACTGCAAATGTCAAGGTCAGGATATGTTGGCAATTCTTTGGCACCACACTAGAAGCAAGAACATCATATTGACCTCATTTCTATCTTGCAAACACAAACAAAGGGCTAACACAATAACACAATATTGATATTTCTATTCCAAATTGGCAATTTTCTGGACTGTCTTATAGTCAAGGAACTGAATAGTGTGATTAAATGCATGTCAGAGAGAAATCATCAGATTGTAATGAAGTTTCCTTCCAATGACTTGCAGCAGTGTATAATGCCACAGTGCTACCCCCTCATGGCAGTGGCTCATCAACTTCCCAATGAAGAGGCTTATGGAGTCTCATGCAAGGTGTGAGGCAAAGTGACAGAGGAATGTCCTGTGTTTATCTAGATGGACATTTTTAGCCATTGGGATTTAGGGCATTAGAAGACACATTTGTCTGTTCATATTGTAGTGCTGGTTAGGAGGAACATCTTTTAGGTATATGAAAACAGTTAAAGTGACAGCGATGGGCCACTCACAGAGTACAGGTTACATAACCATGAATATAAACCACTTCTCAGTGAAATGGAATCCTGTAATTCAATTGCTTCCAATCCTAACAGAGAAACTTCGTCCTGTGACGGATCCAGTATCTGCCCTCCCTCAAAGCAAGAATCTTCCAGGACAGGAAGGACTTTGCTAATTCTAGAAACAGATCACCATATTCAAGAGTGGGTCTGGAGGGGCTGCCGTGGAAAGGAAAAGTCTACTTCACCAAAGATTTTTTCCATTCCCCTCAAAACTATGTGGTTTCCATAAGAGACAGTATAATAAAAAGAGACAGCTGAATGAACAGATGCAGGAAGAGAGACTTAAGAGTAAAAGTAATCCTGAACGGACTTATGTAAGACAGAAGTTAGTGGGGGAAATAACTGAATATAGGAGAACAACAGAGAGGTTCCAGAATGCATCCTTCTACCCAGTGCTTTTTTGTTAAAAAAAAAAAGTGCCAGAACTCATGTCTTAGAGTCACACTTTTACACTAAAAAAAGATGTTCAATTCACCAACTTTTTTTGAAATAAAGAACTTATTTACCTTTTGCACGTAACCAGTCACTCTACACAAACATAAACATAATGGTCGCTGCCTGCAGTAAACACTCAGCATGCGACCACACACACCAATCCCAAACCGAGCAGCATCCCAAGCTGAGCAGTGCCTTCACAATCAGCACAGACACACAAGCAGCCTGCAGGCAATTCAAAATCACTCCATTGGAAAAATCCGTCAAAAAAAGGTGCCGGAATGCCGTTCCAGTGCATTCTATGACAAAAAAAGCTCTGCTTCTACCTATGCAGAAAACAATGTTTCCATGTTCCTTTCATAATATGAACCTTCTGTACATCCCAAGCCAGAATTCAGAAATTGCATCAGCTATGACAAATTCATGAAACAATCCAACATAGATAGATTGAATGAATGAAAGACCTAGAAGGAAAAATACATTATTAACTCCTTACGCAAGTTCATCAAGCAAGGCTACTGGGGGTTCTTTTATGAAGGTTAATGGATCAGGAACAATGATAGACAGAGAAGCAATGGCACCAATCATGAGATCACCCAATTGTGAATACTCATGAAGTGGAGGGTGCAGTTCATGGTTCTTACATTTTTCAGCATCAGTCTTGCTTCCTATTTGAAGAACCATGTTTAGCAACAGCACTACTAATTCCCCCATGCTGAGCAGAAGGGCAAATCTTGATTCTTCATGGAAATCTGCTTATTTGTATTTAAAGCACTGAGATTACAAATGTGGGCTCCCTCAGAGCAGTGGCTGCCATTACTTTTCCACTGGATTAAGGATCTCTGAATATATTGTCACAGTCCTTCACAGCCTTGTAGTGTTGCTTTGTTCATTAGAAATTTGCAGGGATGTCGAGTAATAACAGAACTGTCCTTTAGATAATTAAAGGAGAATATAGTAATTTGACATCAGGTATGCTGGAATTAAAAACAGCATTGTTTTTTTGTACTTGATGCAGAGCATAATATTTCTAATAGTTGCATGCATAAATTGGGAAGGAGTCATTGAAAAGGAATGGAGAACTATGAGGCAACACACAGCATTCAAGTTGAACCTCACTGGAGTTTTTGATTTTACTCTGGAGTCAGTTTACACATGCCCAATTTGGATAGGGATCACACTTATTATCATGGATTATTAAGCCTTCATCTGCAGCTATTTCCTTTGCAATATTATCCCTTCCCCTGCCAATGGAATCTTTCCACTCACACTAAATTCCTGGAAGCAAATTATCAGCTGTCTATGGGAGGGTAATTTATTTCTCTTCTCCTGCTGAGCTGTGGTCCCTGTGCTAGCTGGGAGCAATAACTTTCTTAGGACCTACACAAATTCCAGAAATGATTGTGCAAGCTGTTGAGTTTTCCAGAATTCTTCATCAGGCTAATAGAACCTGTCTCTCATTCTTTGCTGGTTGCCCCTGCTTGAGGGGTAACCCCCTCAACACAGTCAGGATTAGTGATGCTTTGATGCACTTGCTGTTTCTCCTAAACTGGAGATAGCTGTCACAGAGGAACAGGCTCGAGAAGGGTTGAAAACATCAGGTAGACAACAGGGGATAAAGAAAGGAGATGGAGCAGGACAGGGAGATAGAGAATACCATGAATCAAGTAATGATGTCTGTGTGCTGTGTTGGGAAAATCCAAATCATTCTTTCTAAGGAAAAGTGACTTATGTCTGCCTTATTGGTATAAAATCAAGCAGCAGTGTCCCTGTTCCTTTTCCTCAGAAAGAACTAGAACTTTTTAGCCAAGCTCCCTTTTCCTGAGAAAATGGCAGCCCTGAGGGCTCATCTGTTTCTTGCAGAGACTGAGGCTCTCCACCCAGCTAAGGCGGTTGCTGCAATGTTGCAGCACTAATCCTCTCTGGAATGCATATGTGTGCCTCTTATTATAAGCTCAAAGAAGTTTGCTACATTCCTCAGCTTCTGCATTTCGGACACTGAAACACTGTATCTAGCCAGCTCATGGGCTTCTGAGTAGAATCTCCTGTCATGAAATCAACCCCTGCCCCACATGTCAAAACCCACACCTGGGAACACTTATGTTTCATTTTGCCCTAAAAATTCCCTTGTCAATACTCACCAATCACACGCATCATTGTAACCGTGTGTAATTTCCACTCTGCTGTTAACTTATATTGTTCTGTTTATGCCTGCATTGTTTCTCTAATGTACTCATCTTTCATTCATTATCTGCCCCACTCCTATGTGCATGACCCACAATATATAAAACATTCTGTATATGCTCAGAACTGACTACCTGGCAGCACTGTTGCAGTTATGACTGTCAGAGGGATTCCTGGATATCCTTGCAATAAACTGCTGAGGTTCAAGGGTTGCGTTTTCCATTTAGATCCAAGCAAACATTCTCCCATTATGCTAATCTGAGTTTCCCTGGCAGCTGATACAGCATGGCTAATAAAGAATGGATGACTAGACAGCCCCACAATGTTGCCTCTCTTTCCTTGGGACTCTGTGATATTTCTAACATAATCAAGGAATTACTTTCCCATCTCCAGGTTTGTTGTAACCACAAGGCATAGGACAGATATTCCTTATTGTGGTTGTTGAGTATGAAACAAAGAGGGGGAAATAGCACAACTGGATTCAAATGGCAGAATAGACAAAAAAATTAAAAGGGAATCAGTTGGTTGGAAGAAAAGGATGAAGAAGAGTCCAAATGTGTTTGCATTGGTACTAGTAATTGTAGGTTCAGAAGAGTTGCATAGTGCATTGAGGTCCTAAGCCCTCCTCTATGTTCTCAGCCTTTGAGTAGGTTACCCTCCCTTGGACACAGCTCTCCTCACAGTAGTCATTTTTTGGTGGTACTCATTTCATGGTTGAGTGAGCTCATGGAACCAAATCAGTTGCTTACTCCTATGCATGCTCAGTTGTGCAATGTACATAACAGGCTGGGAAGAGCAGAATTTATTCTCAAGTTTTCCACACACATTTGTCAATGTAACAACAATATGTCACAGGTAACCCTTCAAGTGGATTTGAAGCTGTTATGTGAAATGAAATCAACTTGAAAGTCTAAACAGATGAGGAAGAGATCCAGTGAGATTGTGGGAACTAGAAGTCCTTTGATGTAATGCCTTTTCTGACCAAACCAATCTAAAACAGAGAAATTTCAATGATATACAAAGACAAATCTTGATGAGCAAGAATGACATTGCATCTACAAAGAGAGAAGTTCTGCAGGACTAGGGATGCTGCAGCCACTACTCCTGAGTCTGGCATAAATAAATCTTTCTGAAAACAAAAAGCACAAGCCTGCAATGTCCCCCTTCTGTGCAAAATGACATCTGCTCAAGTGTTAGAACCCCTCAAACTACTCACCTTTCAAACACCTGCTGCAGAAGTCTAACCATGCATACACGGGGCTTTGGGGTTACTATGCCCTAGATTTGTTTTGGTTTAAGAAAAAAACCCCAGCTCTACTCAAGGTTCATGTAAGCACAGCAGCAATTGAACTTCCACAATGGGATACTGCTGGGAAATTATGGAAAATGCTATGCCATGATCTATTTGCATTTGAGTGTCTCATTCCTATGCAATGGCATGACATTTCCAAAAGATCCAGGACAGTTATTTCAGTGAATATTTCTGTAAACTCAGAAGCAACTGGAAAAGTTTAGGGATCATGAGATGAAATCATAAAAACTAATTGTATGCACAAATCTGTCCTTTGACAAGAAATATAAAACCAAACCAAACTACAAGACCATACAGGTGGATTGTAATCAGCAGCAAAATGTAGGTAAATTTGTCACGCTGTTCTTCTTGTTAGATGTTCCTTCTTGTTCAACTCAGGTCTCAGCACAATGATGTAACATTTGGGGAAGAAGATGCAAAACAGCAGGCCTGAACTGGAGGCTAAGATGGAAAAGATCTCTACAGTCACCACGTATTTTCCTTTGGTGCTCAGGTAGGAAGGCACAAAGGATAGCCACACACTGCAAAAGACCAGCATGCTGAAAGTGATGAATTTGGCCTCATTGAAAGTGTCTGGCAGCTTCCTGCCTAGGAAAGCCACCATGAAGCTGACCATTGCCAGGAAGCCCAGGTAGCCCAGGACACAGTAAAACATTGTTATGGATCCCTCGTTACATTCCAGGATGACTTCTTCAGCCACTGAATGCATGTCCATATCTGGAAAAGGAGGAGATGTTGCCAACCAGGCAAGGCAGATGGCTGCCTGAATAAGGCAGCAGAAAAGAACGACTGAGTTGGTCAGACTCTTCCCCATCCACTTCCTTATTGTGGATCCTGGTTTGGTGGCTCTGAAGGCCAAGACCACCATGACGGTCTT
Source organism: Varanus salvator macromaculatus (assembly GCA_023646645.1). Classification (NCBI taxonomy): domain Eukaryota; kingdom Metazoa; phylum Chordata; class Lepidosauria; order Squamata; family Varanidae; genus Varanus; species Varanus salvator. Next base: position 2,034,379 of record JAIXND010000782.1, read on the forward strand.
TGTAAGCACACAAGAAACAGCCACTGAGAAGATGATGCCAAAAGCAGTTTGTCGCAGGAGGCACATCACCTTGTGCGGCTGGCTGATGAAGAGCAATGCACAGAGGAAGCAGAGCAGGAGGGAGACAAGCAGAGTGTAGGTGAGGTGCCGGTTATTGGCTTTGACGATGGGTGTCTCATGATGCTTCAGAAAGCTTCCCAGCACCAGAGCAGTGGTCAAGCAGAAGAGAATAACAAAAGAGGTTAAAATGATGCCCAAAGGTTCTTCATAAGAAAAGAAGTTAGCAGATTTGGGAATACAGAAATCCTGGTGCTTGTTTGGGTACTTTTCATCTTCACACGAATAACAGTAATGCATATCTGAGGAAAAAATGAATATATACATCTGAGGGAAAATGAATATATACACGATCACTACAGGTCTCACCAACAGGCCACATCAATTTCTCAGATGAATTGTTTTCTAGTCAAAGTAGAGAATCCATTAATTTCATTGCATCCACATTTGTAAAATCTCTGGTATTTTCCACTCTGAAAATGAAGAAATCTCTCATACCCTATTACAGACCACTGTAAAAGAAATTCCACCTCCATCTGCATGAGCCTAATTCAGTATCTGTCTTCAGCATGAAGAGAATGGTGCAGTTTTGGCTTGCTGTAAAGCCCTTGAATATTATTAGTCTTCCATAGGAAAGGTTTGAAGCAATCCTGTATTCAGCAAAAGTTTGCTGAGTACACAGTGATTTCTGAATTTTACAAGGTAATTACTTAGTGACATCAGCCCAACTGGATGGATATGTTCAGCCATTTTGGTTTGTCATATGCAGTATCAAATGGCATACATGTGCAGGAAGACGTGATAAACTTGAATTGTCTTATTTGGATAAAACAGGCCATTTTATTGGCTACTGCTTCCATGACAAAGGACCCAAATGCAATAATTAAGCAGTCAAGGTTCTGACTCATTCCCCACTGCAGCTCACCTGCAGTGATGTGAGGATATTAAGTGCCTCACCACATGCACCATTCTTTGGGCCCTTCCTGCAATCTGTTATAAAGCTCCAAGGGGGAAAGGTATCTTGAAACTCCACCTCAGAGTTCCCTTTGGGGAGTCCCTATTTGGACAATGGGGACACACAAGATGCTGCTCCTACCAAGAAGAATCTAGTCCAACACCCCCACTGCTACAAGACATGGGGAGAAGTTATCAAAAGTGAACAGAAACAAAACTCTCACCCTTTCCTAGCTATAGCAATTTTGAGAAATGCCTAAGGAAGCCATACAGAGCACAAACTAGGAAGGAGCTTTTTATGCATCACTGAAGCATCTTTTTCATTTGCTGCCAGAAACCTGAGAGAACCTGACTGCTTTTGCAGATAAAAGTGGGCAAAATATGCTCTATTCAATGAACAGGGTCTTTGGGTTTGTGTCATAGATATTCTTGATTTTACAGCAAGCCTTACTGAGTTGAAAGGGATTCGTTTCTGAATAAACCTGCACAGAAACAAACTGAACTATTAAAGAATGGAGGTAGTTGCAGAACTCAAGCTAGATCTTGCTTTGAAAACATAGACTGAACAAAATAGGGCTCTGATTGCAGAGATGTAGTGACTGTAAATCCTTGTTTATTCATTATTCATGAGGTATGATGTTTCAGAATCAACAGAAGAATCTGTGCCATACTCAAGGTTGAGCTCTGAGAGCTTATGTTTCAATATTCAGGAATCAGCCACCCTTAGTATTTAGAATCCATTGCAGTTGGATTAGTTGAAACAGCAGGGGCAAACGATTACACAGCTGCTCTCATGCACCAACCTCCTCCCCCACTATTCAACATCTCATACCTGGTCCCACCTGCCCCCAATCAATCGCACTTCAATTTTTTTTCTACCTGTTCTTGACCTTATCACATATATTTGGAATAAATGTACATTCTAATGCCTACCCTTCTTGGCTGAAATCTTCCCTTTGGGACATGGAATACAATCATAGCAGCAAAATGGCTCCCCTTCCATGACCTTCTTCCTAGATCCAGGACTGCAGCTCTCACTGCACACAGATAGAGGCTGTACCTAATTCATCAGGGGAGGATGAGAGTAGGAATCACTCGAACTATTCAGTATAATGCTTCCAGTTCTGCTATCTTTTTGTAAGTTACCAAGCTCTCCAGGAGCTCCTTTTCCTAAATGTGCTCTTTGAGTCTTTCATAAGGTTGAAATTCTATGCCCATCTCATGAAGGTAAAATGTATGCATGCTTCCCACCTGCATGTAAATGGAATGGAAACATGGGGCAAAGCTTAAGTTTCAAGATCCCATATGAAAGGTGTCATTGACATAGTTCCTTCTGAGTTTGAAAAAACTGCTAATGTTAAAGTAGCAGGTTGTTTTGCTTTTTGTGAGTCATCCAGAGACTTTAGTATTGGACAGCATATAAAAACTTTAAATAAATAAATATTTAAATAAATAAAGTTTCCCTGCACTTTCCAGTAGCACATTTCAATGTGCTGCAATTTTGACATAATTTTCATCTTTGATTGGGCAAGCTATGCATTTCATGAATGCTTTTTTCAAAAACATTAAATGTGTATTCAAAGTCTTTAAAAAAAAAAAAACCTGCACATTTCCTAGAGTGCATTAATTTTTTTTCAAATGCACTTCCAAAGGATTTGAAAGCATTTCTCAAAGGAATCACTCCCTCTTTATTGCTAAAAGGAAAATATTCCCATGATTTGCCAGAAGTGAAATTGTGTGTCCTTCTTCGCTCCATTCAAAACAATCCCCTGGTCATATTAAAATGCCCGAAAGTGGCAGCATGCTATAAGTATCTCCCTGAATTTAGTGGCAACCCCCCTGCCCCTTCCTGCACTTTTGCTACTGTGGAAGCAAAAAATGCTGGCAGAATGCATAGAAAGTCCCAAAAGGCCATGCCCAGATTTAATATAAGATGCAAGCAATTTGGATAGCACATCAAAAGACCATAACTACCAGAATGCTCTGATAGCTGACCCTGGCCCCCAGTACCCCACCAATCTCCACCTTTCCTGCAGAACCCCACTGCTATTGGGCTGGATAATGGTGTACCAGGTTGTCATTGAATACCAATCAAAAGCAAATTAAGATAGGGCTATCTTTTCAACATGAATACACTGAGATTTAGGTTTATCTTAATCTAGAATTACCACTTTCTGTTCATTGCAAAAACAATGGGATGTAAAAGGACAATTTTTGTTGCATAGGTTAATGGTTTGTTTTTGTTTTTCTGAAAGATGGAAGATAGATCGTTTTGGGGGATTGAACATATAGGTTGCATTTGTTTAAAATTCCCTTGGCAACTTTGCTCATTTTGTTCATTTTAATTTGCTGTGTTTAGTTTAGGTTGTTCTGTTTTATTTTCTTTTTATGTATTTGTATGTGTTCAGAAAATAAAAAGTTAAAAGTGGAATGCAGATCTGATGATAGATGATAGTGGATGGATGAATGAATGGATGGAGCCAAGTCAGTATTACAGTGAGATTTTTAGAGGTGGTGGTGGTGGTGAAGGATGGATGCCTGAATCTGTCAGTTTCTCTTTCTCCACTATTTGAATATTTAACATCTTATTTTTTTCCATGAAGAAACTTGTGGACTTCAATACCATTCTTACCACAAGAGCTTTTACTGGAATGAAATTGTTACTCATCTGTCATTGCCAAAAAGAAAAGTAACATGCATTTCTGCCTTCCTGCCATATTGCTCTTAAGGATGAGAGATTGAGAATAGGATTATGGACAGGTATTCATGTATTCATGAAAACATTGTCACCAGGATGGTGAATCTGTCCATTTCTGTTTCTTCCACATTCAGATTGTATTAATAACAAGTTCTGCCATCCCAAAAAATAAGAAACTTTTTAATTTTGGGAAACTATTATATTAAATAAATGAAATGTCATTTTCACTCATCCCCAAGAGAGGAGGGAAATAATGAAACAGAACATATAAGAAAAGAGAAAAGTGAGTGTAGTATATTTTTACTATATGCTGGGTCAAATCTCAGTGATTCTTAGAGCACTTCTATGAAATTCAACAGGATGATTATCATAACAAATAAAAGTTCCCTTTGTTTCAAGTGCTGCTCTAAGTATAACTACACCTCAATTTGAACATGTGTTTGCAATTGCATAACATTATATAGTTTCATAATGAGCAGAGTTAAATTGATAAGACAGCTTTGATTGTAAGTATATTCAAAACACTAGGAAATTAATAGATGTTGATTTTATTTTATTCCTTCAAATATTTCTGCTGGTTAATTTAGCAGCACAGGAACTAGGGTGAAAGCTTTTGGTCTCATCCATGCCATCATGAATTGTACTATCCAATTCCAACTAAGTATTTTTCTAGGTTTCATTGTCACAAGAAATACAATGCATGTGTCACTAATGAGAAAGATTACTTGTCAAGTACCATATTTTTTGCTCTATAAGACGCACTTTTCCCCCCTCAAAAGTAAGGGGAAATGTCTGTGCGTCTTATAGAGAGAATGTGTGTGTGCCCAACGCCCAGGACGCTGCCGACCTGCCAGCACCACGTGGCACCACCAGGCCGGCACACGCTCAGTGCGCCCTGCTCTGCCCCCCACTCTGGGAACTGCCCACCCCCACCGGGAAGACCTGCCACACTGCCGCCCCCCCCCCCGCGCGCCACCCGGAAGACTACTGCCAGCATGCTGCCGGCCCCACCTGGCCCCCCTGCCACCGCTGCACTGCCATGCCACCATGACACCGTGCACCTCCGCACTGCAGACACATGTCTCCACACCGCCACCCCCGCACCACCATGCGCCTCCATCGCCACCGTGCACCACCCAGAAAACCACCGCCAGCACGCTGCCGGTCCCACCTGGCCCCACCTGGCCAGCACGCACTCAGTGCACCCTGCTCTGCCCCCCTCCTCCAGTGCAGGTAAGAGCTGTGCTGCTCAGGGGGAGAGGTGTGGAGGAGGAGGAGCACGGGCTTTAACCTGCAGCCGCATGGAGAGACAGACTGCTCACCCCCACTGGGAGTTTTCTTTTTGTCATTTAAGGTCCTGACTTCAACCTCTAGGCAATTTCCCCCCAATCTGCTGCCCTTGAAATGCTTTGGATGTCAACATCCAGAGAGCATGGTCAGTGGTCAGGAATGCTGGGAGCTATAGTCCAAAACATTTGAAGGGTACCAGATTTGGCGAAAGCTGTTCTAGGCAGTATGATGTTCATCTGTTTCTTTAGATTCTTTTGTTATTCTACGTGACTTCCCACATGAAAGGGATTGTGGGAAGCCCCATTTTGCCTAGTTTAGAATGTGAAACGAAACCCTAAAATAAATAGTACTTAAGAAAAAACAAAGAACACTCAGACAAAGTAGTCTTGCATACACCTGCTCTCTGGGTGGTATAGCTGTGAGGAGTGGTCCTGCTGAGTCAAATTCCAGCACACTGTTCAAAGAGGCTTGCAAACAGATGAGTGAACATACAAGGAGCAGCTTCCTCTTCCTCTGGGTGGTACAGAGTTGTGCTACTTGGAGAGAGTGCTTTGAACCACTACACAGTCCAGGGGGTCAAAGCCTGTGGCAATCAGGAAGTCTGCAAAGTCAGACCATCAATCCCAGTATTGTCAACTCTGGCTGTAGCTCTCCAAAGCCTAAGACAATGAAGGCCCTTTCCCAGAATGGCTGCTAGCCAAGATCCTTTCAATGGGAAGGTTTGGATCTTTAACTTGGGACCTGCTACATTCAAAACAAGCACTGAACTGCTAACACTGAACTGTGGCACTTCCATAGTGTCGTGTGTCTTTGAAAGATAGCCTCACACATGTTCCTCTTAATTCTAGAAGAGTCAGAGTGTACGGTAAGAGCCAACTACCAGAAACGTCAGAAAAAGCTACATTGTGGCCTTTTCTGTACTTAACTTCTTTCCTATACAATAATGACAGCACAACTGTCATTTCCACGGCAATGCATGCATATTTAGTCATTGCTTTCCAAGTGGTGTACTTGGAGTACAGTGCCGCTGCGAACTTTAAAGTCTCTCTTTTGTTAATGACAGTGATGATGGTTCTTAATGCCACTGTTGACTGCTGATCACTTTACAAAGTTGAAATACGGTATTACTGTATTCTGTTATAGTTTATTAAATAGTTTAGTAAACCATTTGATTCAGAATATTTTTTTTCTTTTTTTCCTCCTCTAAAAATTAGGTGCGTCTTATGGTCAGGTGCATCTTATAGAGCGAAAAAGATGGTATATAGATCATGTCACTCTGCCAAGAAGCAAACCTGATTAAACCAGCTGTTCCATGTTATGGCATCTGGATTGATGGTGAATGCTTGCCCTGAAGCAGCCTGGGCATCCATCCTCCCAACTTTCACTCTTTGAAAAGATTGGTTCGAGGACACAATCCAATTGATCACATCAAATCCAGTTAATAACTCTCCATTCTCGTTGAAAGAAACCTTGTCCCCAGCACTGTTGTTAAATGAAACAAGCTTCAGGAAATGATGGAGCTGGAAAGAAAAGGAAGGAGCTTAGAAAAATTGTGATGGGAATCATGCAGAAAAAGGGAGAGAAATACTTGCATTGGATGAATGTCATTATTCTTATTTTTCTTGATCCCCTTAAGCTTTAAATGCTGAGTTTCAGTATGCAAAGTTAAATTGAATTGCTTTGGATGTTTGAGTCAATATTCCAGTCATTCTGGAAATGTACTTCATGTGGGGGAGCTTATTTTCAGTGTTCTTGCATATATTGGCTAGTTTCTTGTTGTTTGTGAAAGAAGGGACATAAATGATCACCAAGTTCAAATATGAACAAAGGGGTTTCTGTACATCATTTTCATGGTTTTGCTATCTACACAAATGTGGTTCTGTTTCACCTAAGGCTGTTCCACAAACTACCTGCCACTGTAGTTGGCTCTGAAGTGTCACTCCACCTCTGGTGACCATTCCTCTATTGCTCAGATCAGATGAAGACATGACATGCAAGGCATGGGCCACCACATGGACAGCATTATAGACATTGTAGCTGTGGCCAGTCAAACTCATTTCAAAAAAAGCTGCAGGAAGACACTCCAGCTTCTCATCCCCAGAGCAGATATTCCCATGTAAATTGCCAAGAAATGGATCTGGAAATACACAGCTAAATGCCTGCTGCCAGAATGACTTAATAAAACGATCACCATTTGGACTGGAAGGGGTTTTTGCTTTAAGGTATTCTTGGAATCCTGAGACATGGTTGGATTGAATTGTGAAAGAAAGAGCACCATGGAACACATCTGTGTTCCAATTCCTTTGAAAGACAAATGATGTGAGCTCCACCTGAGCTGTCGCAATCATTACTTTACCGATTGGAGTGTTTTTCATATGTTCTCGTTTTGAAAGATATGGTAAGAATCTAAAAAATGCCATGGAATACGATTCTCCATGGGCCACCAATACATTGGCTGTGCTGTCCTCAATAGTATCACGGATTTTTGCCCCCTTTTCAAAAATGTCTTTAATACCAGAGCCAAGAGCAACTTCAGGGATTTTTTCAATGAAGGAAAAACAGACCCCACTCTCAGAAAACAGTGGGACTACCATTTGGAGGAATCGCTCCCCATTGTCATTATCCATAACGACTGTCCCAATCCATGTCCACCCAAAATGCAGCAGCAAAGAGAGAACCCCTGCATACTGAAGCATCTCCCTGGGAGTCATGTTGTAGAAGGAAAGGCCCGGGGTTTTATCATTCATCACTGGTGCGGAACCATATATGAACTAAGGAGATAAAATAAAGTGAGGAAAATCTCCAAATAATACAGAAACTATTTTGGCAGCTCTGATGTTTATGAACATATAACATTTGGATATATAACCTCAGCAGTCTTTTCAACAATCTCAACTATAAGACTAGGATCCCCACATGTCATGGCACAAGTGGTCACCTCCAATGGTGCCCAAAAAGGGGACTCCAATATGGCATCCCAATACATTATATTAATTTTCCACAATATCCATTGATTTGTAAATGAGGCATACAACTCCCTATGTATAATTCAGAGTCTTCAGCAAGAGTGGACCAAATACCCAAAGACATATGCATTTGAAGACTGTGTGTATATGACCATACTTATTCATTTATCAGAACATTATACTGTCCACACTCATTGCCCTATAGATGAGTGTCTCCCCTACTCTCTCTCTAATCACACTAAAAGACTGATTTTGCAGTATCAGTCTTTTAGTCATGAAGAGGCCTCAGGGAAACCCTTTCATTGACATCTTAATTTCCATGAAATGAGTGAATTATTCAATATCAGTGTATGATCCAATGAACATTAAAGATTATTCAGTGCGAAATCTGCATGTCCTATAATCTGCCTCTGCACACAAAAAAGCAACTAATAGAAACCCTATGTTTCCAATAATTATTCCCAGCATTGCACCATGAACCATTATCCAATCTAGGCATTTCTTTGTTGAGGAGATATTGTAAGATCCAATAGACACAAAATAATCATTTTTACTGATGAAGGTACATGTTTAGATCTGTAGTTGAGAGATGGAGATATCAGAAGAGTGATGCACTTATTGACATCCTGTTTCTTCAATTCCCAAATATGTTCAGGGGTCCAAAAAGGGTGGGTACCACTACCATGATCTACATAATGCTGCCAACCTCCCACATCCTGGTAATATATATTTTGCCCAAACAACTGACATAAACACAACTTATTTTCTGATCCAGTGTGAAATTGAGAAGAGGGATAACTCTTTCCTCACTGCTTTCTCTACATCCACAACCACAACCACAACCACATAAATGAACAGATGTGAAGCAGAAATTTCCATATCCCCTCATAGTTTGCTTCAGCTTCAATGCTGTCACTCATCCAAAGGAGAAGGACAGTATGATTCTTTGCAATGCACCTATCTCAATCTCCAAAGTACAAAGAAGGAACACTATGAATGTGAAAAAAAAACATTGGACTCCCATTCCCCATATTCATCTAAAGACATGCTCCCCACCTGTGGAATCTTATAGATATCCAAGAGAGTTGCTATATAAAGGGAGATTTGGGCATCCAGTCCCCCGATGACTCCCATCAAGTGTTGTTGGGTACCACAGTTGTAGTTTGGGACTAATCTGCCTGCTGCACATACCAATAGCAAGGTGGCCTGATAGGTCCACTTGGCTGTGAAATAGCTGTCATAGATGCGGAAGCCCAGAGTGAGGTTGGGTAAGATGTTAGGGCTTTCATTGATCTCCTTCACTGCAAATGTCAAGGCCAGGATATGTTGGTAATTCTTTGGCACCACACTAGAAGCAACAAAGTCACCTCCCATATTAGAACATTTCTCACACAGTATTTTTTACAAAGCTGACAGTGCTCACACTGCTTTTGACACTATCATTATCATCTTCTCAACCACATCTCTGGCTTATCTTTGCCAACACAATGCTGATACAATCAGTCAATATTGATATTTATATTCATAAACACAACATTGCCTCAGCATTTTTATGGCAAAGGATTTGGAAAGTGTGATCACATGCATGTCAGCTCACATAGAAATCTCCAGATTCCAATGAAGCTTCCTCCCAAGTGAAGTGTGTCAGCGCATTATTTATTTATTTATTTATTGCATTTATATACCACCCCTATAGCCCAGAAGGCTCCCTGTGTGGTTTACAAACATAATGCCATGATGCTATTACCCCATGGCAAGAGCTCATCGACTTCCCAATGAAGAGGCTTATGGAATCCCCTGCAAGGTTTAAGGCATGGTGGTAGAGGAATGCCCTGCATTTTATCTAAATGGACACATTCAGCCAATGGCATTTATGAGATTAAATCTTTCATTTCTTTGTTCCTATTATAGTCCCATTTAGGAGGAACATCTTTTAGGTATATGAAAATTGTTGAAATGATTGTGATGGGGCCAATAACAGAGTAAAAGTTACACCACACTGAATAAAACTCCTTCTTAGTGAAAAGGAGAGCTGCAATGTGCTTTTTCCCAATTCTAACACAGAACATTTGCCCTGTGATGGATCCAGTATCTGCCTTCCCTAAGAGCAAGTAACTTCCATGAGAGGAAGGTCTTCACTCATTGTAGATTCTCTTCATCTCATCTAGCAGATCACCATCAGTCCATTCTGCCACACATTAGCATGTCCAGTAGGGGGTCTGGAGGGGCTGCTATTGGAAGCAAGGGTAGGAGCAATCTTCTTCCCCAGAAGAGTTGATCCCATCCCTCGAATACTGGCATTATGCAGATTCCATAAAGAGGGCAGAATAAAAAGACAGAGGTGAATCAAGAGAGGTAGGAAGGGGGATATAAGTTGAAAAGAAATTATGAAGAAAGTCATGTAGGACAGAAATTGGAGGATACAATTACTAAACATACATAGACAACTGAGAGGTTCCAAGCAGAAGTAAAAGAATTGTGAAGAAGATTAAATTGTCCACATAATTCTTCCTTCTGGCTATGCAGAACACAAACTGCCATATCAGTTTAATTCTATGAACTTCTGTCCTGCTCCTGCCATTTTTCAGAGTTTGCATCTGCTATGACAAATTCTAAAGGTGAGTAGATAAATACATAAATAAAAACAAAATATTAACTCCTTACGCAAGTTCATCAAGCAAGGCTACTGGGGGTTCCCCTGTGAAGGTTAATGCATCAGGAACAATGAAGGACAGAGAAGCAATGACACCAATCATGAGATCACCCAAATGTGGATACTCATGAAGTGGAGGAGGTGGCTCATGGTTCTTGCATTTTTCAGCAACAGCTTTGCTTCCTGTCTGGAGAAGCAAGTTTAGCAACACTACTCGTACTTCTCTCATGCTAAGGAGAAGGGCAAAGTTTTATTATTCATGCAAATCCACTCATTCCCAGGTACAGCACTGAGATTATTCATGTAGGCTCCTTCATAGCAGTGGCTGTTTTTATTTATCCTTATGATTCAAGCTCACTCTATATATAGCCACCCTCATTCACAGCCTAGTAGTGTTGCTTTGTTCATTAGAAATCTGCAGGGAAGTCAAGTAGTAGGAGAACTGCCCTTTAGATAATTTAAAGGACAATATATCAATTTGACATCAGGCACACTGAACATGAAAACAGGTATTGTTTTTCATACTTGATGGAGAGCATTTAATATGAACCCCATGGGATTTTTCTATTTTACCCTGGATTTAAAGTACACAACTCCAGTTTGGATTGGGAGCGGTGTGTCTGGGTAGGGAAGTTTAACTGTACCTCTGCAACTATTTCCTTTGCAATATTCTCCCTCCCGCTGCCAATGGAATCTTTCCACTTGCACTAAATTCCTAGAAGCACATTAACAGCTATGCTTTGGAGGGGAATTTAATTTAAAGCAGAACTTGATGTAGTTTGCTAAGTGTTCACACTGGGGCTTGAATATGACATAGACACATTCACACTTATAAAGTATAGCAAAAACATTTGTTTTCCTGAAAATGGGAGTGATTCAGCAAATTTCAGTGGACAACATTCTTTCTTTGAGAAGGGTATTTGGGGGTTCTTATTTTTAAAACTGCTGTGTCGTTGGGGTCACTCTGAATTGCCCTTCAGAGTCCCCTTGTAACTCAGTGCCTCTGTTCACAAAGAGATTTAGGAGGCTATCTTCCTTTCCCCCAATCTGCAGCACCCAAACCCTAACCAGAACCCAAACCCTTCCCACAGTATTCTGTCTTTTTTTGATGCAACTAAATTTTATTTTAACAAAAGCAAAACCCAGAATTTCACAAATATAAAACAAAACCAATAATATAGCAATGATAAACATATTTAAAATACAAAACTAACAATGTTACCTCCAGCATGACCAAGAGATAAATGCTATTTAATGTAAAATCATGTAATCATTCAACTTGTTCCACTCCAACTCCCCTTCCAGAGCTGCACTGAATCTGGTGACAGCTCACACCCCTCTCCATATATGAGAACATTTTCAATAAATGGTCTCAAAAGATCTTTAAACCATTTCTCCACTTCATATTGCCATTTCACTTTTAATTAATGGCTGCATCCCACGTGCCCTTCAAGCAATCTTTTATTGGACAATCTTTTACTCATCTATGTAGCATTTGAATTAGCAGCTTTTCTTCTATTAGAATGGCTAGATTCTCTTTTACTAGACCTGAGGGGAAGAAGGAAGTACAGCTGAAGAGTTTGCAGGGAAGAGGAAGATGAGGGGTGATGTGGGATCTCTGGGGAAGAAATTCCAAAGCATCTGTGGGGTGGCCGAAGGCCTGTTGGACTTGTGATGATGCAGACACTCATCTTGAGTGCATCATAAAAAACCTTTTAGGAAAGAAATGCCACAAGACTCCAATGTCCTCTTTCCTGAGCATAATGGCATCTGATGAAGTGTTAGAACACCTCAAACTGCTCACCTCGCACAAGCCTGGTGCAGGAGATTATCCTTGCATAGAAGGTGCTTAAGAGAAAATATTATGCCCTAGTTTTCTTTTGTTATCTGAAGCAAACAGCTTTGCTCAAAGCTCATGTACATGCAACAGCAAGTGGTATTCCTCAAAGGAGCCCCTCCAAGAAATGTAATTGCTGTGTCATGACTGATGTGCATGTCAGGGACTTGTTTCAGTCCACCTCCATGACATTCCAAAAGGCCCCAGGGCACTTATTTCAGTGAAGCTTTCTCTACAGAAAGAAGCAATGGGAAATTTCTGGGGATCACAAGATGAAATCTTAAATACAGACTGTGTGCATAAATCTTTCTGTTGGAAAAAAGAACCAACCAAACCAAATCTAAAACAAAAAAGTCACACAGATGAATTGCAAACTGCACCAAAGTGAGCAGACTTGTACATTTCTCAAACTGGTCTCCTTATTAGATTTTCCTTCTTGTTCAGCTCAGGTCTCAGCAAAATGACATAACATTTGGGGAAGAAGATGCAACCCAGCAGGCCAGAACTGGAAGCTAAGATAGAGAAGATCTCTACAGTCACCAGGTATTTTCCTTTGGTGCTCAAGTAGGAAGGCACAAAGGATAGCCACACACTGCAAAAGACCAGCAAGCTGAAAGTGATGAACTTGGCCTCATTGAAACTGTCTGGCAGCTTCCTGGCTAGGAAAGCCACCATGAAGCTGACCATTGTCAGGAAGCCCAGATAGCCCAGCACACAGTAGAACATCGTTATGGATCCCTCGTTACATTGCAGAATGATTTCTTCAGCCATTGAATGAATGTCAATATCTGGAAAAGGAGGGGAAGTTGCCAACCAGGCAACACAGATCCCTGCTTGAATAAGGCTGCAGGAAAGGAGGATGGAGTTGGTCAGTCTCTTCCCCATCCACTTCCTCATCGTGTATCCTGGTTTGGTTGCTCTGAAGGCCAAAACCACCATGACTGTCTTTGTTAGCACACAAGAAATGGCCACTGAGAAGATCATGCCAAAAGCAGTTTGTCGCAGGAGGCATGATACCTGGTGTGGCCGGCCGATGAAGAGCAGTATGCAGAGGAAGCAGAGCAGGAGGGAGATGAGGAGAGCATAGCTGAGGTGTCGATTATTGGCTTTGACAATGGGTGTTTCGTTATGCTTCAGATATATTCCCAGTACCATAGCAGTGGTCAAGCAGAAGAGAATAACGGAAAAGGTTAGAATAATGCCCAAAGTTTCTCCATAAGAAAAGAAGTTAACAGACATGGGAATGCAGAAATCCTGGTGCTTGCTTGGGTACTTTTCATCTTCACATGAATAACAGTAATGCATATCTGAGGAGAAATAAATGAATATATAATTTCGTTTATTCTAAATTTTTCATGGACAAGCTGCATTAGCTTCTCAGATGAATTGCTTTCTGGCCAAAGTAGAGAAACCATTATTTCATTGCATCCACAATGTAAAATCTCAAGTATTTTTCAACCTGAATATGAAGAAATCATTCAAAACCTATTGTTGTTGTTGTTAGAAGCGAAGTCATGTCCGACCCAGCACCACAACTCAAAGGCCTCAATCCTTTTGCGCTTGGCCTTCCTTATGGTCCAGCTTTCACAGCCATACATTGCAACTGGGAAAACCATAGCCTTGACTATACGCACTTTTGTTGGCAGGGTGATGTGTCTGCTTTTCAGTATGCTATCTAGATTTGCCATAGCTTTCCTCCTCAGGAGCAAGCGTCTTTTAATTTATTGGCTGCAGTCCCCGTCTGCGGTGATCTTGGAGCCCAGGAAAATAAAATCTGTCAATACCTCCATTTCTTCCCCATCTATTTGCCAGGAAGTGAGAGGACCGGATGCCATGATCTTCGTTTTCTTAATGTTGAGTTTCAAGCCAACTTTTGCGCTCTCCTCCTTCACCCGCATCAAGAGGCTCTTTAGTTCCTCTTCACTTTCTGCCATGAGAGTGGTATTATCTGCATATCTGAGGTTGTTGATATTTCTCCCAGCAATCTTGATTCCAACTGGTGATTCATCTAGCCCTGCCTTTCTCATGATGTGCTCTGCATATAAGTTAAATAGGCAGGGTGACAGTATACAGCCTTGCCGAACTCCTTTCTCAATTTTGAACCAATCAGTGGTTCCGTGTCCAGTTCTCACTGTTGCTTCTTGACCTGCATATAGGTTTCTCAAGAGACAAATAAGATGGTCTGGTACTCCCATCTCTTTAAGAACTTGCCACAATTTGTTGTGATCCACACAATCAAAGGCTTTAGCGTAGTCAAAGAAGCAGAAGTAGATGTTTTTCTGGAACTCCCTAGCTTTCTCCATGATCCAGCGTATGTTGGCAATTTGATCTCTAGTTCCTCTCCCTCTTCGAAATCCTGCCTGTACTTCTGGTAGTTCTCGGTCCACATACTGCTGGA
>JAIXND010000782.1:2054390-2081675 GCA_023646645.1 Varanus salvator macromaculatus
ACAGCATTGTAGACATTGTAGCTGTGGCCAGTCAAGCTCATTTCAAAAAAGGTTGCAGGAAGACACTCCAGCTTCTCATCCCCAGTGCAGATATTTCCATCTACATTGTCCAGAAGTGAATCTGGGAATACACAGCTGAAAGCATTTTGCCAGAATGACCGAATAAAACCATCTCCATTTGGACTGGAAGGGTGTTTTGTTTTGAGGAATTCTTGGAACCCTGGGACATGGTTGGACTGAATTGTGAAAGAAAGAGAGCCATGGAAAAAGTCTGTGTTCCAATTCCTTTGATAGACAAATGATGTGAGCTCCACCTGAGCTGTCACAATTATTACTTTACCAGTTGGTGAATTTGCCCCTTGCTCGCATTCTGATAGATAAGGAAAGAATCTAAAAAATGCCATGAAATAAGATTCTCCATTGGCCACATATACATTGGCTGTGCTGTCCACAATAATATCACGTACTTTTGCCCCCTTCTCCAAAAGTTTTTTCATATCCTTGCCAAGAGTAAGTTCAGGGATTTTCTCAATGAAGGCAAAACAGACACCACTCTGAGAAAACAGTGGGACTACCATTTGGAGGAATTGCTCCCCATTGTCATTATCCATAACGACTGTCCCAATCCATGCCCACCCAAAATGCAGCAGCAAAGAGAGAATCCCTGCATATTGAAAGAACTCCCTGGGAGTCATGTTGTAGAAGGAAAGCCCTGGAGTTTTATCGTTCATCACTGGTGCAGAGCCATATATCAACTAAGGATATACAAGAAGAGAATGGAGAATTTCCAAATATAGAAGACCTTGATAAAATGGCATTGATGTTTTTAAAACTTTTGGATATCTAACCTAAGAAATCCTCTCAACTATAATACTGTGGTTCCCACATGTAATGGCACAAGTGGGCATGTCCAATGCATCATATTGTTTTTTTCACTATATGCAGTCTTGAATTAATGCATATAACTTCCTAACATTAATTCTGAGGCTTCCACAAGAGTGGGCCAAATACCCAAAGAAGTATGACTGTGTGTATAAACCTTATCCTGTTCATATTTCAAAAAATTATAGGGTCAGCATAAATGTTCCCCTATGTTCTCTCAGTTTTGCAACATCAGTCTTTTAGTCAGGAAGAGGCCAAAGAGAATCCCTTTCACCCACATCTATATTTCCAGGAAATGAGTGAATTATTCAGTCCATGATCCAATGAATATTAAAGATTATTCAGTGCAAAATCTACATGTGGTATAATCTGCCCCTGCATGCAAAAAAAGCAACTACTAGATTCTGCTAAATCCTATGTTTCCAAAAATATTTTATTATTTATTTATTAGAAAAATTTCTATGCCGCCCCTTGCCAGCAAGCCTCGGGGTGGCTCACAGCAGGTCCGTACAAAATGAAATACAACATAAAATTAAAACACAAATCGACCTACTGATTACAAGTTAAAGACTAAAATTGGCCCATCTCATAGTCCCAATTAAAACTTAACAAAAACTAAAATTCACAAACAAACTAATAAATTAATTAAATTAATAAATTAATAAATAAATTAACAATTAAAATATTTCTTAAATAAAAAGGAATATTTCTTAAATAAAAATAAAATAATTCCCTGCATTGCAGCATGAGCAATTTTCTGGTTGCTTATTGAGGAGATATTGCAGAATCCAATAGACACAAAATAATCATTTTTAGTGAAGAATGTACATGCTTAGATTTGCAGTTGAGACAGGGAGATGTCAGAAGAGTGATGCACTCATTGATATCCTGCTTCTCTAATTCCCAAATATGTTCAGGTTCCCAAAAATGTTCGGCAACACTACCATGAGCTACATAATGCTGGCAACCTCCTTGCTCCCTCTAATAACAATTGCACCCAAACCACTGATGATTATGCATTTTTTTCTGATCCATTGTGAAATTGAGAAGAGGGATAACTCTTTCCTCCCTGCTTTCTCCCCTCCTCAATCCCCAACACATTCTGCCTTCTCTTGAAATGGTTTGTGATCCAGATTGGAGGTCAAAACAGACCCTGGTGCACAGGGATAAGAAATGCTGAGCTCTGGCATTCCTGCCTTGCCTTGGGACAGGTAGAGCAATGAGCAAGGAAAAGGAAACACATCTGTGGCATTTCAAAATGGAACGGGATGTTTATGTAAATGTGTTCTGAGACTCTGTCTAGACCCTCTTGTCTCAGATCCACATCCACATACATGAACAGAGTCCTTGCAGAAATCCTCCTCTCCCCACATACTTTGCTTCACCTTCAATATTGTCTCTCATACAAGAGAGAGCACAGTTACTTCCAACGTACACATCTCCATCACCAAAGCACAAATGAAGAAATGAAAGAATAAAGCAGATGTGAAGAAAATATTTGACTCCCATTCCCCCTATTCATCTAAAGACATGCTCCCTACCTGTGGAGTCTTATAGATGTCCAAGGGAGTTGCCACATGAAGGGAGGTTTCAGCATCCAGTCCCCCAATGACTGCTCTCAAGTGTTGTTGGGTACCACAGTTGTAGTTCGGGACTAATCTCCCTGCTCCACATATGAGTAGCAAGGTGGCCTGATAGGTCCACTTGGCAGTGAAATAGCTGTCATAGATGTGGAAGCCCAAGGTGAGGTTGGGCAAGATTTCAGGGTTGTCATTGATCTCCTGTACTGCAAAGGTCAAGGCCAGGATATGCTGGTAATTCTTTGGCACCACACTAGAAGCAACAATGTCACCTCCTGCATTAGAATGTTCCTCACACAGTATGTTGTATGAAGCTGACACTGCTTTTGCCATCATCATCATTATCACCATCATCATCTCAACCTCATTTCTATCTTGTAATGGCCAACTCAGAGCTAACACAGTCAGAGAATATTAATATCCATCTTCCAAATAATCCATTCCCTTGGCTGTCTCATGAAAAAGGAACTGCATTCTGTGATACGCTTGTCAACTAAGAGAGAAATCACAGCAATCCAATGAAGCTTCCACCTGAGTGAAATGAATCAGTGCACAATGCCACAATGCTGTCACGCCATGGAAGTGGCTCATCAACTTCCCAAAGAAGAGACTTATGGAACCCTATGCAAGGTATAAGACACAGTTGGTAGAGGAATGCTCTGCATTCCCCAGAGAGGTCCACCTGGTGCCATCGTTATTTGTTTTTCGGCACCAGGCGAAGACCTTTTTATTTAAACATTATTTTAATTGCTAATATTATTTATTTATTTTACATCTTTGGCCAGGTCATCTCAAATTATATTGTTTTTATATTATCTTTATATTGTTATTGTTTATTTATTGTGAGTCGCCCTGAGGCTTTGATGAATGGAGCAGCATAGCAGCTTCCTAAATAAATAAATAAATAAATTTATCTAGAGGGACATTTTCAGCCATTGAGATTTAGGGCATTTGAAGATATATTTGTCTGTTTATATTGTAGTCACAGTTAGGAGGAATATCTTGTATGTATATGAAAGCATTTAAAGTAATTTGATGGGGCCAGTCATGAAGCACAGGATACACCTCACTGAATACAACCACTTCTAAGTGACCTGTAATTCAATTGGTTCCAATTCTAACAAAGAGCATTTGTCCTGGAGTGGATCCTGTATCTGCCTTCCCTAAAGGCAAGGAACTTGCAGGACAGGAAGGACTTTGTTAATGCTAGGAATTCTTCTTATTTTGGGGTTCCCCTCTCTCCATCCCCTCCACCTTTTTGGGGGTCTGGAGAGGCTTCTGTGGAGAGGAGAACTCTACTTCCCCTAAGAGTTGATCCAATCTCCTGAATCCTGCTCATATGCGCTTTGAATAAGATGGATAATAGTAACACAGGTGAATGAAGAGAGACATAAGAAAAAAGAAAGTAATCCTGAACAAACTTTGGTAAAACAGAAATTCATGGAGGAAATAACTGAAAATACGAGGACAACAGAGTGGTTCCAGAATGTGTCCTTCTGCCTATGCAGAATGCAATGTTTCTATGTCCCTTTCATATTATGAACTTTCTCTGCAACCCAAGCAATAATTCAGTGGTGGCATCAGCTATGAGAAATTCAGGGAACAATCAGACATAGATAAATTGAATGATTGAATGACCTGGAGGGAAAACACATTATTAACTCCTTACTAAAGCTCATCAAGCATTGCTAGTGGGGGTTGTCCAGTGAAGGTTAATGGTTCAGGAACGATAATCGACAGAGAAGCAATGGCACCAATCATGAGATCACCCAACTGTGGATACTCATGGAGTGGAGGCTGTGGCTCATAATTCTTGTATTTGTCAGCATCAGTCTTGCTTCTTATTTGGAGAAGCAAGCTTAGCAACACTCCTGATTTCCCCATGCTGAGCAGAAGGATAAAACTTTGCTTTTCATGGAAATCCACTCATTCCTACCTAGAGTACTGAGATTACAAATGTTGGCTCTCTCAGAGCAGTGCCGTCCCTATTTATCCCTATGATTAAAGATCACTGTATATATTGCTACCATCCTTCACAGCCTAGCAGAGTTCTTTTGTTCATCAGAAATCTGCAGGGATGTTGAGTAGTGACAGAACTGCCATTTAGGCAATTAAAGGCCAATATAGCAATTTAGCATCAGCTACAATAAGTTGAGGGGACTGCAGGTGGCGCAGTGGTTTAAACCGCTGTGCTGCTGAGCTGGTTGATCAAAAGGTCGCCGGTTCGAATCTGCACATGGGGTGAGCTCCCGTGCGCCGTCCCAGCTCCTGCCAACCTTGCAGTTCGAAAGCATGCAAATGCAAGTAGATAAAAAGGTACCACTTCGGTGGGCAGGTAACAGCGTTCCGTGCACCTTGGTGTTTAGTCATGCCGGCCACATGACCACGGAGACTGTCAGCAGACAAACGCTGGCTCCCTCGGCTAGGAAACGGAGATGAGCACCGCCCCCTAGAGTCAGGCATGACTGGACATAATGTCAAGGGGAAACCTTTACCTTTTACCTTTTACAATAAGTTGAAATCGGGCATTGTTTCTCACAATTAATATAGAGTACAGCATTTCTATTCATTCCATGCATGAATTGGGAATCAGTCATCAGAAAGGAATGTAGAACTATGAGGCTACACACAGCATTCATTATCAACTCCACTTGAGTGTCTGTTTTTAATCTGGATTCTGTGTATACTTTCCCAATTTGGATCAGAACCACAATGTATGGGCAGGGAAGGTTAAGCCTAACTCCATTTGCCTTGCAATATTCTCCCTATTAATGGAATCTTTCCACTGAAACAAGGTCAGGAGCCAGTTCCATGCTGTTTTCTGCAGATGCACACCTTATTAGCAATTGCAAGAAGAAGTTCTTCTGTGGAGTCACTTCTCCACTATTTTTTGCCTGACCTGCCTTTGAAGCCAGTTCTTACACTTCCAGCTCTGCCCCTGCCTGCTGTGAGGCCCCTTCCATTCTAAACCCTCCCCTTCTCAAAAGAAACTGATTGGAGGCTTAAGCAAGTAGCCCCTCTATGTCCAAATTAAGTTCCACAAAGCCACCCCCAATCCCATACATAAAAAATACGAATCATACTTCTTTCAGTTTGGCATCCCACATTCCTTGGTGGCTGCCCCTGCTTGATGGGTTACCCCTTTAACATGGTCAGGATTAGTGATGCTGCAATGCACTTGCTGCTTTTTTAATTCTGGAGACAGTTGTCTGGGTGGAACAGGCAGAAGAAGACTTGAAAACAGCAGGCAGACAACTGGAGGAAAGGACAGGAGATGGAGTGGGACATGGGGACAAAGAAAAGCCTGTTGGAGCAAAGGAAACAATGTCTTATCTGTGCTAATCCAGTCATGGCTAGTAAAGAATGGGTGACTAGACAGGCCACTCAGGCTGTGTCTCTTTCCATGAGACTCTGTGGTATTTCTATCAGAAATTACATTCCCATCTCCAGGCATTTGCTGTAAACACAAGCCATAGGACAGATATTTCATATTGTGTTTCTTGAGGATGAAACAAACAGTAGTGAAAGGCCACAAATAAAAGTGGTGGCTTATTGTGTTGTGTAAACACAGTCAGGGAGTGGGAAAGAAAGAAATCAGTTGGTTGACAAAAAAGGAAGAAGGAGAAAAAGAGCCACAATATGTTTGTGTTTGTACTAGTGAAATGTGGGTTTGAAAGAGTTGCTTATTGTGTTGGGGCTGAAAGTCCACCTCTATGTGGCTTAACTTTGAGTGGGTTACCTGCCCTTTGACACAGCTTTCCTGGCAGTGGCCATTTAGTGGTGATGCCCATTTTGTGAGTGTGTGAGCTCATGGACACAAAAGGGTTGTTTTTCCCTAAATTATGTTTGCTTAGATGGAGAAGTCAGCAGTGAGCATAACAGACTGGGAAGAGGAAACTTTATTCTGCAAAAGTAGAAGTCATTTGATATAATGTCTTGCTGACTAAATTATTATAAAACATAGAATTTTCAAGGCTACAGAATGATAAGTCTTGCTGAACAAGAATCAACATTGCTTCTACAAGGGTTGAAGGTCTTTTGGATGAGGGATGCTGCAGACATTAATTTTGAGGTTGGTATAAATAAAAATGCTACAAACCTGAAATGCTTCTTCTGAGTCTAATGAAATCTGATTAAGTATTACAACCCCTCAGACCTCTTACCTCTCACAAGCCTGGTGCAGGACTCTAACTGTACATATGTTGGGAAAGTCCATTTAATAAAAAGAAAGACTTTTCATTCCCTTTTAATATAAAATTGGGCAGCAGTGCCCTTGCTCCTCTTCCCAGAAAGGGCTAGAACTTTTGGGCCAGGCTCCCTGTGCCAGGGAACACTAACAGTGTCAGAGGCTCCATTATTCATCTATTCTCTCAGAGACTGAGGCACATAAACATGCCTGCAGCTGTTAGTTACAAAGTACCAAGCTTAATCTGCTCAGGAATGCTTGTGCGTGGGTCTAGTTATCAGCTTGAGTATTCCCTATATTCCTGAGCTTCTGTGCAGTTAAAATTAAAACAGAAGTATTGAGCCATCTCACAACAGCAGAAAACAAGCCTGAATAGATCCTGTAGTCCTGAGGCAATCCTCTTCTACTGAATGTCAAGACCCACACCTCAAATCACTAATAATTCATGTTGCTCAACTTTTAGCATTGGCATCAATCACCCAATCACCCCATATCTCTGTACCATCTCTGTACTCTGTACTCTGTTGGTATGTATTCATACCAACAATGAATATTGTTCATTCTCTGCCCATATTAATCACTGCAATGTACCCATTCTGCCCTTGTCATCGCCTCCACTACTGCGCATTTGACCCACAACCTATAAAATATTCTGTACATGCTTAGTAAACTCATAACTGGCTCTGTTTGCTGGTCACCCTGGAGCACTGCTGTGTCCTATTTAACACAGAGGTACCTGGGTGCCCTACCAATAAACTGCTGAGACTGAGAGTACATCTTAAGTGTAAGTCCAAGTGTACATTCTCCTGATTGTGGAAATCAAGATTTCCTGTCACTTACAAGGTGCTTAGAGGACTATTATGTCCTTTTTTTCTTTTTTGTTTTGCTTTATGAAACAAAAAGCTTTGCTCAAAGTCAATGTAAAACAGAAGTGACTGGCATTCCTCAATGGAGTTCCTCTGCAAAGGAAAAATGCTGAGTGATAATAGATTTTCATTGCAGGGGCTCTTTTTAGTCCGCCTACATAATATTCAAACAAAACAAGGCCATTGACTTCAGTGAAGATTTGCCTCAAGTAAAAGAAAACAAGAAAACTTAGGGGAAAATCAAATGAAATCTTAAAGACAAATTGTGTGCAAAAAAATGGCCCTTGACCAAACACACTGAGAGACAAAAGGTGGTCAGACAGAGAGGTTGTCAGCTACAGCAAATTGGCAAACACATGTTTGCCATTCCAAAGAGATCCAGGTGACTTATTTCAATGAAGCTTTGCTAAAGTAAGAAAAAACTAGAAAAATTTAGGGCTCATGAGATGAAATCATAAAAACTAATTCTGTGCATAAATCTGTCCCTTGCCAAAAGGTGCATAACAAAACAAACAAAAACAATGGCCACACAGATAGATTGCAAACTGAAGCAAGATGCGCAGACAGTTAAATTTCTGAAGCTGTTCTCCTGATTAGATGTTCCTTCTTGTTCTGCTCAGGTCTCAGCAAAATGACATAACATTTCGGGAAGAAGATGAAAAACAACAGGCCAGAACTGGAGGCTAAGATGGAAAAGATCTCTACAGTCACCACGTATTTTCCTTTGGTGCTCAAGTAAGAAGGCACAAAGGATAGCCACACACTGCAAAAGAGCAGCATACTGAAAGTGATGAACTTGGCCTCATTGAAACTGTCGGGCAGCTTCCTGGCTAGGAAAGCCACCATGAAGCTGACCATTGCCAGGAGGCCCAGATAGCCCAGCACACAGTAAAACATCGTCATGGACCCCTCATTACATTCCAGGATGATTTCTTCAGCCATTGAATGCTTGTCAATATCTGGAAAAGGAGGTGAAGTTGCCAACCAGGCAAGACAAATCACTCCCTGAATAAGGCTGCAGGAAAGAAGGATGGAGTTGGCCAGGTTCTTCCCCATCCACTTCCTCATCTTGCATCCTGGTCTGGTGGCTCTGAAGGCCAAAACCACCATGACTGTCTTTGTAAGCACACAAGAAACAGCCACTGAGAAGATGAGGCTGAAAGCAGTTTGTCGCAGGAGGCACTTCACCTGGTGCGGCTGGCCGATGAAGAGGAGTGCGCAGAGGAAGCAGAGCAGGAGGGAGATGAGGAGAGCGTAGGTGAGGTGCCGGTTATTGGCTTTGACGATGGGCGTCTCGTGATGCTTCAGAAAGGTTCCTAGCACCATAGCCGTGATCGAGCAGAAGAGAATAATGAAAGTGGTTAAAATGATGCCCAAAGGTTCTTCATAAGAAAAGAAGTTAACAGACTTGGGAATGCAGAAATCCTGGTGCTTGCTTGGATACTTTTTGTCTTCACATGAATGACAGAAAAGCAGATCTGAAGATAAATGAATATATACATATTCTCATGCAGTCCAACATTCTCACCAACAGGCCATAACAACTTCCCAGCTGAATTGTTTTCTAGTCAACATAGAGAATCCTTTTAATTATACTGTATCCACATTCATAAAATCTCAAGTATTTTCCACTCCAAATCTGAAGAAATTACTCATATCTCTTATAAAATAACTTCAAAAAAAATTCTCCTCCATCTGCATGAGCCAAATTCAGTATCTGTTTCCAGCATGAAGGGGACTGTGCTGTATCGGCCTCCCATAAGGTTAATTCAGCACTTACTTGACAGAACACAAAGTGATTTTAAACCCAGGCATTTTCTACCTAAACCAACATCTGGCTGGATGGATATGTTCACCCATTTCGGTTTGCATTTGCAGTATCAAATGGCATACGAGTGTGTGAAGTAGTGATACCATTGAATCGGCTTATCTGGATGAAACAGGCCATTTTATTGGCTACTTTTTCCATGGCAAAGGACCCAAATGCAATAACTGACTTGAGGCTCCACCTGGATGTCTTATGGGGAGCCCCTGTTTGGGCAGTGGAGACAAAGTGAGTGCCACTCCTTCCAAAAAGGATCCAGCTCAACACCACCACTGCTACAACACTTGGGGAGCAGTTACCCAAACTGAACAGAAGGAAAACTTTCACCCATTCCTTGCCGTGGCAATTGTGAGGAGTGCCTAAGGAGGCCATATGAAGTAAAAAAATAGGAAGGAGCTTTGAATGCATGGATAAAATATCCCTTCCATTTGCAATCATAAGGTTTAGGGTACCCAATTGGTTTTACAGATGAAAGCAGACAGAACATGGTCTATGCAATGAATGGGACCTTTGGGTTTATTACCACTATTATATATACTTTTGAATGTACAGCAAGTCTTACTGAACTGAACAAATCTAGTTTCGAAATAAAGCTGCACGGAAACAGGCTGGACTTCATTTAAGGGATGTAGATAGTCACAGAACTTAAGATCTTTCGTTGAAAACATAGACAAAGAATAATATGACCACTGAAATGTTCTGATTTTTACCAGTGTTCATTCTTTATTCATTACTCATGTGTTATGATCTTTCAATGATACTCAAACAGGACCACAACTGAGGATCAGGTAGACTATGGATGACTATGGAAGTGGGCAGGGGACAACAGGATGGCGTTCAATGTGGATAAGTGCAAGGTCTTGCACTTGAGGCATAAGAATGAGTGTCATAAGTACAGGTTAGGGGACAAGTGGCTGGAGAGCAGCACTTGTGAAAGGGATTTCAGGGTATGTGTTGACTGCAGGCCAAACATGAGTCAGTAATGTGGACCAGCACCACTCTATAGAACACTGGTGTGCCCACAGCTGGAGTATTGTGCTCAGTTCTTGGATAGAGTCAGGTTGGATAGAAAGGATAGAGTAAGGTTGGAATTGGTTCAGCGAGGGCCAGAAGGATGGTAGACAGATTGCAGGGAAAGCCATATGAGGTGAGACTCAGAGAGCTGGGTCTTTTCAGCCTGGAGAAGAGGAGACTCTGAGGGGATCTGTTGGCGACATATAGGTATGTGATGGGGTGTCACATGGAGATGGGTAGAGATCTGTTCTCATCTGCAGAGGAAGGCAGAACGTGCACCCATGGAGCCAAGCTCAAGGAACCAAGGTTCAGTTTGGATGCCAGGAAGTACTTCATGAAATTAGGACCACAAGGATATGGAATGTGCTTCTATGGGAGGTGGTTGAAGCCCCATCAGTGAGGGTGTTCAAGTATAGGCTAGACATACGCATGGTAGGCATGTCATGAGTGGAGCCAGCTGGAGCCAGGGGGTCAGACTAGATGGCTGGGAGGTTCCTTCAGGCTCACTCTGTTTCTATGTTTCTATGTTTCAGCATCAACAGAAGGATCTGTGCAGTGTTCAAGGAAGACTCCAAAGGCATATGTTTCAATAGTCGAGATTCAGCCAGCCATCCTGTGTATTGAGAATACACTGCACTTTTTTGAAACAACAGGGGAAAAGGATCACACATGTGCTCTCACACACCTTTCTACTCCAACACTATTCAACATCTTCCACCTGCTCCCGCCTGGCCCCACTCAAAAACACTTCAATCCCTGAAGAAAGATCTTTTATATACCTGTTCTTGATTTTATCAAATGTATTTATAATACATAGACATTCCAATGCCTACCCTTTTTACTTGAAATCTTCCCTTTGGGACATGGAACACAATCATAGCAGCAAAATGGCTCCCCTTCCTTAGCCTTCTTCCTAGAACCAGGAGTGCAACTCTCACTGCACACAGAAAGAGGCTGTGCCTAAGTCATCAGGAGAGAAGGAGAATACAAATCTTGAGAATTACTCATTGGAATGCTTCCAGTTCTGCAATGTCTTTTTAGGTTCCCATCTCTCCAGAAGCTCCTTTTCCAGAAAAGTGCTCTGAGATTATTTGGTAAAAAAACTGGGATATATCAGATGCATGGATGGAATGATGGAAAGAAGAATGGAAGGAAGGAAGGAAGGAAGGAAGGAAGGAAGGAAGGAAGGAAGGATGGAAGTTTTAATATTGTGTAGGCTTTTTAATTATTGTCACTCATCTGTCAAAGAGAAAAGAAACAAACAGTCCTCCCTTCCTGCCATAATGCTCTGGAAGACGAGAAGCCCTGAGAACTAGCTGGTCCTTCACACAGCACTTCAGACCAGACTTTAGAAATGTTTGCACCAAAATCTCTTCACTGGAATGGACAAAAGTGACACTTTCCTCTTGCTCCAGCAGCACAAGTATCAGGGCACAAGCTTATTGGGTCTCATTCAATGCATCATGTAACATGCTAACCAGTACCAAAAGTTCTAGGTCCATTATTGTCACAGGAAAAAAAAGACATGAATGTCACTAATGCAACTAAGTGCTATTTTAGTGTGTAAATCGCACCAATCTGCCAAGAACCAAACCTGATTAAACCAGCTGTTCCATGTTATGGCATCTGTTCTGATGGTGAATGCTTGGCCTGGAACAGCGTGGGCATCCATCCTCCCAACTTTCACTCTTCGAAAGGATTGGTTCAAGGACACAATCCAATTGATCACTTCAAATCCAGTTACTAACTCTCCATTCTCGTTGAAAGAAACCTTGTCCCCAGCACTGTTGTTAAATGAAACAAGCTTAAGGAAATGATGCAACTGGAATGAAAAGGAGAGACAAAAAGCTGTGAAATAAATCACGTGCAGAGAGGGAGATAAATACTTGTACTGGATAACTGACATTCATATTATTATTTATCCTTGATCCCCTTATGCTATAAATGCTGTTTAATCTCAGATACTTCTCTCATTCAAAGGGTCAATTACATCCTTTCAGAGGTTTGAGTCAAATGTCTGGCCATCCTAGAAATGTAGTTCATCTCAGGGAGCCCATTTTAAATATTCTTGAACACACAAAAATCCTTTGGGACCTTACTGTACGTTTGAGAAGAAACATACATGATCATCCAGTTCAAACTTGAACTAAATGAGTTTCCCTACTTTAAATTGCTTTTTCTAATCTACAACGATGTGGTACTGCTCCACCTGAGGCTCTTCAGCCCATTACCTGCCACTGTTCTTGGCTCTGAAGTGTCACTCCACCTCTGGTGACCATTCCTCTATTGCTCAGATCAGATGAAGACATGGCATGCAGCGCATGGGCCACCACATGGACAGCATTGTAGATATTGTAGCTGTGGCCAATCAAGCTCATTTCAAAAAAAATTGCAGGGAGACACTCCAGCTTCTCATCCCCAGTGCAGGTATCCCCATCCATATTGCCCAAAAATTGATCTGGAAATACACAGTTGAAAGCGTTTTGCCAGAACAACTGAATAAAACCATCTCCGTTTGGACTGGAAGGGTGTTTGGCATTAAGGAATTCTTGGAAACCTGGTAGATTGTTAGACTGAATTGTGAAAGAAAGAGCACCATGGAAAAAGTCTATGTTCCAATTCCTTTGATAGACAAATGATGTGAGCTCCACCTGAGCTGTCAGGATCATTACCTTTCCAATTGGTGTATTTGTCACATGTTCTTGTTCTGATAGATATGGAAAGTATCTAAAAAATGTCATGAAATAAGATTCTCCGTTTGCCACATATACATTGGCTGTGCTGCCCTCAATAGTATCACGGATCTTTGCCCCCTTCTCCAACATGTCTTTAATATCAGAGCCAAGCGCAGCTACTGGGATTTTTTCAATGAAGGCAAAACAGACACCACTCTCAGAAAATAGTGGGACCACCATCTGGAGAAATCCCTCCCCATGGTCATTATCCATAACGACTGTCCCAATCCATGTCCACCCAAAATGCAGCAGCAAAGAGAGAATCCCTGCATATTGAAGGGACTCCCTGGGAGTCATGTTGTAGAATGAAAGGCGTGGGGTTTTGTCATTCATCACTGGTGCTGAGCCATATATCAGCTATGGATATACAAGAATGAGATGAAGAAGTACCAAATAGAGTAGATGTTGATGAAACAGCTTTGATGATTTCTAAATATTTGAATATATAAGGTCAGCAAGCTTCTCAACAATCTCAGCTATAATACTGGGATCCCCAGTGCATCATGGAACATGCAGGCACCTCCAAAGATGTCTGAATGGGTTCTCCAATATCACATCCATGGACATTATATTTCTTTTTTTAACTCTGTGTGTGTGTGCCTGTGCACATGCACATGCATGGACTTCTACAGCAAGCACACAACTCCCTAGCACTGTTTCTTCGGCTTCAACAAAATCAGTTCAAATACCAAAGAAAGTATACACTTGTAGGCTCTGTTGATACACTTTCCTCTGTTCACATATTACATTATAAGCTTTAATAATATAACAGCAATGATATGATCTCTTAAAAATGGCAACCTGCCCCTCCTTGGAAACATAACCACCAAGAAGAACGCAGCTTTTTTTCTGAGCCTCTGTGTTATTCAGAAACACATTCAACCTTCTCCACAAATTGTTTGTGATCCAGGCCTGGTGAATGGAGAACCTGGTGCTTAGAGAGAAAGAAAGATGGAGAGCTCACTTTCACTTCTCTGCCTAAGGCCAGCTTGTGCTAGGAGCAAGGAAAAGGAAGCATATCTGTGGCATTTCAAAATGGATTGGGTTTTTTATGTGAATATGGTCTTTGCCTCTCCCTAGACCAGGGGTTGGCAACCCATGGCTCCGGAGCTGCACGTGGGTCTTGAAGCCCTCTGCTGTGGCTCCGTTGCTCAAAACACGCGCCAGCACAACCGCTGATCTGCTCGAAGCTCCATTCAGGAACGCATTAAAAAAGTAAGTAAATCGCTACATCCCTCTGCTAAACAGGCTTCCTGCAGGCTCTCATGTTATATGCAACAAAACCCTGCTGAAATGATTTTCTTTGCACCAATGTAATCTCCTTCATCTGAATGTTAAAAGCTGTGCTTGTCCTGTCACAATTCCCAGCACTTGACTGCTTATCTGCTAATCAGTCACTAAACACACCTATATCTCCAGCACAGCCCCTGATCTGCAGATCCGCGCAGATTTACTGAGCTCCCCCCACCTCGCCCCCATAGGCAAACCAGGGATAAATCGAAGAAAAGTTTCTGAAGAAAACCAAAAGTTTAATGATTCATCCGTAGAGTCATTTGTTTTTACTGCTGACGAACTTATGGGGTTTGCTGTTTAATGCATGCAGCCCTTGTTGGAAAAGAGGTCCAGGTTAATCTTATTCAGGCCTCAGGATATACAGGGTTTTGGAGAAAGAAAAACCCAAGAACATAATACAACTCAGGAGATCCTTTAACACGTCAGCTGGAAACTATGCATGCCTCTTTCCTCCCCCCCCGCCCCCCCCCCCCCCCCCCCCCCGCCCCGGCTACGGACAAAGAGCAGACAGAAAGAATGTGGGGTCTTCATTCAGTCAAATTCATTCACATTGTAGTTTTCTAAGCCCTTTTGGAATTTACTGCTTGTCAGGGAGAAGCCATTTGTCATGCTTTACTCAAGGGTCTCGGACTTCCTAAATGTATTATAAGAGCGTATGATAGCCCAAAATTTACATGGCTAAGTAGACCCAGAGATAGATCCACACCTCTGAAAGTTGCTTCACTGATACGTAACCAAATCGCCTTGGGAAAATAGAAATCTTATTGTTTGTATGATTGACTGACATTCCCCTATCTTTTCTGCATATGCTGACCATAGAACGTTATTGTAATACTGGTATTCTGTCCGTAATGGCTCTGTACCGGTGTACGTGATAAAATGAGTATAAAATGCCCTTCAGTTGAATTAAGACTTTGCAGCGAGCTTATCTCTGCTTGCTCGGTAAGGCCTTATCGTGAGACAACCCGCGGGGCCTGGGATAGACAATAAAGACACGGAGGTTCACAAAGCTTGATCTTTCCTACGACCCCGAGTTTTATTTCGCATCTCAAATTGAGATTCCGGGATTCTGACACCCTTTAGCACTGACTGTGACTCTTCAGGAAGCTGTTCTCCTATTCAAAATATATGAAAGGAGTCCTACTAGTTTATAACATAAGATAAAAAATAACAGTTTTTAGTGACTGAACAAGAGCTGCAGCTAAACCATAATGAAGATATACATAGCATTAAGGTAAAAAACAATATATGCAGTGTTATCTTCATTTTAGATGTCAAAAGGGTTTTGCAGCTCCTGGTGTTTTCTGTGGGAAATGGGTCCAAATGGCTCTTTGCGTGTTAAAGGTTGCCAGCTCATGCCCTAGACCCTCCTGTCTCAGATCCCCATCCATGTAAATGAATGCAGCAGAAATTCCCATGTCTGCACATAGTTTTCTTTGCCTTTGTTGATGTCACTCATCCAATATGATTTTTTTCAATTATACTAATCTCTACTTATGAAGCACAGGGGCACAAATGAAAGAACAAAGTGCATGTGAAGAAAAAATTGGACTACCATCACCCATATTCATCTAAAGACATGCTGCTCACCTGTGGAATCTTATATATATCCAAGAGAGTTGCTACATGAAGGGAGGTTGGGGCATCCAGTCCACCGATGACTCCCATCAAGTGCTGCTGGATGACGCATTTGTAGTTTGGGACTAATCTCCTTCCTGCACTTATCAATAGCAAGGTGGCCTGATAGGTCCACTTGGCCGTGAAGTAGCTGTCATAGATGTGGAAGCCCAAGGTGAGGTTGGGTAAGATGTGAGGGTTGCCATTGATCTCCTGCACTGCAAAATCCAAGGCCAGAATATGTTGGTAATTCTTTGGCACCACTCTAGAAGCAACAAAGTCACCTCTTTTATTAGAATGTTCAGAGATTATCATCATACTGAGCTAATGTCTGGCTTAACTTGGCCATAACAAAGCTGACACAGTCACACAATACTGATATTCCTCTTCCAAATAGAGCATTCCCTGGACTGTATCATGGCAAAGGAATTGGAAAGTGTCAACTCCCATAGAAATCACCATATTCCAATTAAGCTTCCTCCCAAGTGCAGTATGTCAGTGCATAATGTCACAATGCTATCCACCTCTGGCTCATCAGCTTCCCAAGGAAGAGTCTTATGAGAATACCATGCAAGATATGAGCAGTGGTGGTAGTGGAACGCTCTGCTTTTCATCTAGACATTTTCTGCCATTGGAATTTAGGGTATTATAAGACTCATTCCTCATATTACAGGCCCAGCCAGGAAGAACATCTATTTGGGATATGAAAACATTTAAAGTAATTTGATGGGGCAATCATGAAGCACAGAGTACGCCACACTGAATATAACCACTTCTAAGTGACAAGGAGACCTGAAATCCAATTGTTTCCAATTCTAACAGAGAACATTGTCCTGTGATGGATTCGTTCCCTGAGAACAAGGAACCTCCATGAGCAGAAGGGCTTCACTTCAGTAGAAGTCCATCCTGCCACAGATCAGCACATTTAGCAGGGAATCTGGAGGTGCTGCTCTGGCAAGAAGGGCAGGAGAAATCTACTTCCCCTCAAAATTGATCCAATCCCTTGAATCCTGGCAAAATGTGAATGATAAGAGATGGCAGAATAAAAAAGAGGTGAATGAAGAGAGGTGGGAAGAACATAATTTGAGAAAGGAATATTCTTAAAGAAATTTGTGCAAGACAGAAAATGGTGGAGGAAATAACTGAAAATATAAGAACAGAGAGAAGGACAACAGTTCCAGAATGCATTCTTCCACCTTTGCAGAAAACATAGTTTCCTCATCTCTTTCATAACATGAACTTTCTCTGCATCCCAAGCCATTGTTTACAGGTAACAGCTCCTAGAAGCAATTCTGGTGGCAAGCGGACACATAAATTAAATTACTAAATAAATAAACTGGATGCAGAAACAGATTGTTAAGTTCTTACGAAAGTTCATCAAGCAGTGCTAGTGGGGGTTCTACCATGAAGGTTAAAGCATCAGGAATTATGAAGGACAGAGAAGCAATGGCACCAATCATGAGATCACCCAACTGTAGATATTCTTGAAGTGGAAGCTGTGGCTCATGGTTCTTGCATTTTTCAGCATCAGCCTTGCTTCCTATTTGGAGAAGCAAGTTAAGCAACACTACTTGTACTTTCATAATCCTAAGGAGAAGGGCAAAACTTTACTCTTCATGAAAATATACTTATTTTTAGTTACAGCACTGAGATTACAAATGTAGGCCCATTCATAGCACCGGCTGTGCATATCGATCCCTATGGTTAAAGATCACTGTATATAATGCCACTGCCCTTCACAGCCTGGCAGAGTTGCTTTGTTCATAGGAAATCTGCAGGGATGTCAAGTAATAATGTAACTGCTTTTTAGACAATTAGAAGTGAATATAGCAATTTTGACATCTGGTACAATGAAGCTGAAAACAGTATACTGTCCCAAATTGATTTGGGGCCACAGAGTATACACAGGAAGAGATTCACAGAAATGATTGTGAAAGGTGTTGAGCTGTCCAGAATACTTCATCAGACTGTGTATGTATGTGGGTACTGTTTGTGGATTTTGAATTTTCAGTTCATGTGTGGACACAGCTTTTTTGTTTTTTCTTATGTACAACTTTATCTGATTTGCCAACCACACTTTACCTTAAGAAATCTGAACCAAAATAATATCTTTTTCACTAGTTACCTTCCCATTGCTCTATCACATTACTCTCTGCATGAGGTTGTCATTAAAGGAAGACTGGAAACGTCAAGTGAAAGAAATTACTGCTTATAGTCAAGCCAGTTCAGCCACACACAAGTGTTTCAGTGATGAATTAATTATGGTAGATTAACAACTACTGGCTTTTCTTCTCATTCCCTGTAACTACTCCTATTTCTGGAAACTTGCTGTCTGTCCTTAGTCACAAAGTCGTGTCTGACCCATCATGACCCCAAGGACAACATTCCTCCAGGCCTTCCTGTCCTCCACCATCCCCCGGAGTCCACTCATGCTCACACCAACTGCTTCAGTGACTCCATCTTGCCACCTCATTCTCTGCCGTCCCATTCTTCTTTTGCTATCTATTGTTCCCAACTTTAGGCTCTTTGCCAGGGAGTTCTTCCTTCTCATTAGGTTGCCAAAGTTTTTGAGTTTCATCTTCAGGATCTGGCCTTCTAAAGAGCAGTCAGGGTTGATCTCCTTTAGGACTCACCGGTTTGATCGCCTTACTCTCAGGAGTCTCCTCCAGCACGACAATTCAATGGCCTCAATTCTTCAGTGCTCAGCCTTCCTTATGGTCCAGGTTTCACAGCCATGCATTGCAAATGGGAAAACTATAGCCTTGACTATATGCACTTTTGTTGGCAGGGTGATTTCTCTGCTTTTTAGTATGCTGTCTAGATTTGCCATAGCTTTCCTCCTCAGGAGCAAGTGTCTTTTAAATTCTTGACTGCAGTCCCCATCTGCGGTGATCTTGGAGCCCAGGAAAATAAAATCTGTCACTGCCTCCATTTCTTCCCCATCTATTTGCCAGGAAGTGAGAGGACCGGATGCCATGATCTTAGTTTTCTTAATGTTGAGTTTCAAGCCAACTTTTGCGCTCTCCTCCTTCACCCACATCAAGAGGCTCTTTAGTTCCTCTTCACTTTCTGCCATGAGAGTGGTATCATCTGCATATCTGAGGTTGTTGATATTTCTCAGAGCAATCTTAATTCCAACTGGTGATTCATCTAGGCCCGCCTTTCTCATGATGTGCTCTGCATATAAGTTAAATAGGCAGGGCGACAGTATACAGCCTTGTCGAACTTCTTTCTCAATTTACTCAAGAGACAAATAAGATGGTCAGGTACTCCCATCTCTTTAAGAACTTGCCACAATTTGTTGTGATCCACACAATCAAAGGCTTTAGCATAGTCAATGAAGCAGAAGTAGATGTTTTTCTGGAACTCCCTAGCTTTCTCCATGATCCAGTGTATGTTGGCAATTTGATCACTAGTTCCTCTCCCTCTTCAAAATCCTGCCTGTACTTCTGGTAGTTCTCTGTCCACATACTGCTGGAGCCTAGCTTGTAGGATTTTGAGCATCACTTTGCTAGCATGTGAAATGAGTGCAATGGTGCGGTAGTTTGAACATTCTTTGGCATTGCCCTTCTTTGGGATTGGAATGTAAACTGAACTTTCCCAATCTTGTGGCCACTGCTGAGTTTTCCACATTTGCTGGCAAATTGAGTGTAGCACTTTTACTGCATTGTCTTTTAAGATTTTGAATAGCTCAGCTGGAATACTGTCACCTCCACTAGCTTTGTTGTTGCTCAGACTTCCTAAGGTTCATTTGACTTCACATTCCAGGATGTCTGGCTTGAGGTGAGTGACCACTCTATCATGCTTATCAGGGACGTTAAGCTCTGATATAATGTAATGTAATGTAATATAGTATAATTCCTCTGTATAGTCCTGGCATCTCTTCTTAATCTCTTCTGCCTCTGTTAGGTCCCTGTCATTTTGGTTCTTTATCATGCCCATCTTTTCATGAAACATTCCCTTCATATCTCCAATTTTCTTGAAGAGATCTCTGGTCCTCCCTATTCTATTGTTTTCTTCTATTTCTTTGCACTGTTCATTTAAGAAGGCATTCTTATCTCTTCTAGCTAGTCTGCATTCAATTGGGTATATCTTTCCCTTTCTCCCTTGCCTTTCACTTCCCTTTTTCCTCAGCTATTTGTAAAGATTCCTCAGTCAGCCATTTTGCTTTCTTGCATTTCTTTTTCTTTGGGATGGTTTTAGTTGCTACCTCTTGTACAAAGTTGCAAACCTCCGTCCACAGTTCTTCAGGCACTCTATCAGATCTAATTCCTTAAATCTATTTGTCACCTCTACTGTATATTCATCAGGGATATGATTTAGGTCATACCTGAGTGGCCTAGTGCTTTTCCCTACTTTCTTCAACTTAAGCCTAAATTTTGCAACCAGAAGCTCATGATCACAGCCACAGTCAGCTCCTGGTCTAGTTTTTACTGACTGTATAGAACTTCTCCATCTTTGGCTGCAGAGCACATAGTCAACTTGATTTCTGTGATGACCGTCTGGTGATGTCCATGTGTAGAGTTGTCTCTTGGGTTGTTGGAAAAGAGTGTTTGCTATGACCACCGTTTTCTCTTGACAAAATTCCACCAGCCTGTGCCCTGCTTCATTTTGTACTCCAAGGCCAAACTTGCCTGTTATTCCAGTTATCTTTTGGCTTCCTACTTTAGCATTCCAATCCCCCATGATGATAAGGACATCATTTTTGCGTGTTAATTCTAGAAGGTGTTGTAGGTCTTCATAAAACTGGTCAGCTTCAGCCTCTTCAGCACCAGTGGCTGGGGCATAGACTTGGACTATTGTGATGTTGAATGGTTTGCCTTGGATTCGAACTGAGATCATTCTGTCAGTTTGGAGATTGTATCCCAGTACTGCTTTTCCTACTCTTTTATTGACTATGAAGGCTATTCCATTTCTTTTGAGGGATTCTTGCCCGCAGTAGTATACCTGATGGTCATCTGAATTAAATTCACCCATTCCTGTCCATTTTAGTTCACTGATTCCTGAGATGTTGATGTTCAGTCTTGTCATCTCTTGTTTGACCACATCCAGCTTGCCTTGATTCATGGATCTTACATTCCAGGTTCCTATGGAGTATAGATCTTTACAGCATCAGACTCTCTTTTCACCACCAGATACATCTGCAACTGAATGTCCTTTCGGCTTTGACTCAGTCACTTCATTCTTTCTGGCACTACTAGTACTAGCTCTCTGCTCTTCCCCAGTAGCATATTGGACTCATCTTCCAGTATCATATCTTTTTACCTTTTTTTATATACATTTTATTAAAATTTTAAAACTAACACTAAAAAAACCCCATCAAACATCAAACATTGGATTCACTGGGTCAACCTCCTACTACATGTTTTTTAACATTCTAATATCAAATTCAAATTAATTTATCATAGTTTGAAAAAATCTCTGAATTTACGCCAAGTCCCGTTTCTCCAGCCAATTATAAAAAAAGTCCCAAGTTTGCCTTTTTGTACTGTCCATGGGGTTTTCACAGCAAGGATACTGGAGTGGGTTGCCATTTCCTTCTCCAGTGGATCATGTTTTGTCCAAACTTTCTGTTATGACCTGTCTGTCTTGGGTGGTTCTGCATTTATTTAGTTATTTATTTATTTGACATATTTATATGCCACCCCCTTGCAAACAAGCCTCAGGGCAGCTAACAACAAACAGGAAAATATAATTTAAAAGCAATACACAATCTAAAACTGGCCCATTTCAAAATCTAAGATAAAATAGGAATATATAAATATGACAATAATAAAATATAAAATTTAACAATTAAAATATTTCTTAAATGAAAAGGTCTTTGCCTGGCGCCGAAAAGCAAATAATGATGGCGCCAGGTGAGCCTCTCTGGGGGCATAGCATGCCTCTATGCATGGCATAGCTCATAGCTTCATTGAGCTACGCAAGCCCCTTCACCATGACAAGGCAGTGATCCAGCCTAATCTCATAATGGAAAAATAGAAACAGGGCTTTTGAGCACCCATTGAAGTGACAGGTGCCACAAGCCTTCAATGGCCTCCTGCTTCTGTTGAGGCCACCATACCTGCTCGAACAGACTGTCAGAGGTGGCCATGTTGTCCCTAATATCTCTGCAGATCCCTCCACTGTCCAGGCTGTGATGGAGTGCTTAGCAGCATATCTTCTGTTTTGTTTTCCAGCTGATTCAAGAGCCCAAAAGTTTTTTCCCAGCAGGAACAGTTGCTGTACAAACATCAAGAGCTATTCACAGGCTGCTTTTCTCTTATTATGCAGGCACAGAGCACATTATGCATTTATGAGAGGAAGTTCTTGTTTGGGGTCACTTCAGTTGGAGGACGAGAATTATGTAAGCTGCCTTGAGCCCTTTGTAGGAAAAAGGCAGGATATAAATTGAAAATAGATAAATAAATAAATACCATATAACCCCTCTGTGTCCAAATTAAGATCTCTGGAGCCAGTCTACTCCCAGGACATAAGTAACATTAATGGGTCTTCTTTCAGTTTGGCGGCCCACATCAGTTGCTC
Organism: Varanus salvator macromaculatus; assembly: GCA_023646645.1. Taxonomy (NCBI): domain Eukaryota; kingdom Metazoa; phylum Chordata; class Lepidosauria; order Squamata; family Varanidae; genus Varanus; species Varanus salvator. The sequence goes on from JAIXND010000782.1 coordinate 2,076,914, forward strand.
AATGCCCCTTCTTCAACACGGTCTGGAGTATTAGGAAAGTGACTGATATCTGCCTTATTGGTATAACAGTCAACAGTAGTGTCCCTGCTCCTTCTCTGCCCAGAAAGAAGTAGAACTTTTACTCCCTGTTCCTGGGAAAAGCGGAAGCACCAGAGGCAGCACAATGCATGTAGTTCTTTCAGAGATTGAGGTTCACCACCCAGCTAAGGCAGTTGCTGCAAAGTTGTAGCACTAATTCTCTCTGGAATGGATGCACATGCCTCTTATAAGCCTCGGTGCTCTCTACATTCCTCAGTTTCTGCATTATGGACACTGAAACATACCATCTGGCCAGCTCATGGACTTCTGAGAACAGCCCTTTCATGGCCTGAAGCCTGAGAGAACCTAATTGGTTTCACAGGCAAGAGTGGAAAAAGCATGCTCTATGCAATGAAAAGGATCTTGGGGTTTGTGTCCTCGATCATACATATTCTCAATTTTGGAACAAGTCTTATTGAGCTATCCCTGCTAAGAGTAAGTTCAGGGATGTTTTCGATTAAGGCAAAACAGACACTACTCTCAGAAAACAGTGGGACCACCATTTGGAGGAATCACTGCCCATTGTCATTATCCATCACCAGTGTCCCAATCCATGTCCACCCGAAATGCAGCAGCAAAGAGAGAATCCCTGCATACTGGAGGGATTCCCTAGGAGTCATGTTGTAGAAGGAAAGGCCTGGGGTTTTGTCATTCATCACTGGTGCAGAGCCATATGTAAACAGGATATACAAGAAGGAGATGAAGAAGCATCAAATAGAGAGGATATTGATGAAACAGCTTTGATGATTTCAAAATATTTGCAAATACACCCTCAGTAATCTTCTCAACAATCTCAGCTATAATACTGGGTTTTCCACATGTCATGGCACAAATGGGCATCTCCAATGGCGCCTGAAAAGGGCTCTCCAATATGGAATCCTAGTATGTCATAAATTCTTTTTCCACAATATGTATCTCCATGAACCTGTGTTTGAAACATACGGCTTCCAAGCAATAATTCTGAGGCTTCAGCAAGAATGGACCAAACACCCAAATACCCAGACCTATAATGCAATTATTTTCAATTCTAACAGAGAGCATTTGTCCAAAGATGGTTCCTGTATCTGCCTTCACTAAAAACAAGCAACTTCCATGAAAAGAAGGGTTTCACTCATTGTAGATTATCTTCATCTGATCCTGGGGATCCCCATCAGTCCTATTAGTAGGGAGTCTGTGGGGTGGGGGTGGGGGGTGCTGCTGCTATGGAAAACAAGGGAAGGAAAAATCTTCATACCCAGAAGAGGTCATCCCAACTCCTGAATACCGACACTATGCAGTTTCCATAAAAGAGGGTAGAATTTTTTAAAAAAGAGGTGAATGAAGAGAGGCAGGAAGAGGGACATAAGAAGAGAAAAAATACAGAAGAGACTTGTGCAGGACATAAATTGGAGGATATAATACCTGAAAGGACACAGAGAACAGAGATGTTCCTAGCAGATGTAAAAGAATTGGGAAAGAAGTTTATATTCTCCCAAATTAATCCTTCAGGTTATGCAGAACACAAACTGTCAATGAGTTTGACAGATGATATGAGTTTAATGATATGAGTTTGATGATATGAGTTTAATCATATGAACTTTCTGAAATAGATGAGCAGAAAAATAAATAAATGAATAAATACCAAATATTAGCTCCTTACACAAGTTCATCCAGCAATGCTAATGGGGGTTCTCCTGTGAAGGTTAAAGCATCTGGAACAATGAAGGACAGAGAAGCAATGACACCAATCATGAGATCACCCTGCTGTGGATACTCATAAAGTGGAGGATGTGGCTCATGGTTCATGCATTTTTCAGCATCAGCCTTGCTTCCTGTTTGGAGAAACAAGCTCAGCAACACCACTCCCAATACCCCCATGCCAAGTACAAAGACAAAACTTTGCTCTTCATGCAAATCCACTCGTTCCATGTAGAACACTAAGATTACAAATGTCGGCTTGCTGAGAGCAGTGGCTGTCCTTATTTATCCCAATGATTAAAGATCACTGTACATAGTGCCACTATCCTTCATAGTGTAGTAGGTCATTAGAAAATCTGCAGGGATGTCAAGTAGTAACAGAATTGCATTTTAGATGATTAAAGGAGAATATAGCAATTTGTCATCAGGTACACTGAATGTGAAAACAGGCATTGTTTTTCACACTTGATGGAGTTTAATGTCTATGCATGAATTGAGGAGGAGTCAACAGAAAGGAACACAGAACTATGAGATTGCACATGGCATTCAGTATGAGTTGTTGGGTTTACTGTGGATTTAATGTACATAACTCCAGTTTGGGTTTGGACCAGAGTGTACTGGCAGTGAAGGTTACTTCTTCCTCTGCAGCTATTTCCTTTGCAATGTATTCCCCCTTCCCCTGCCAATACACTTGCATTAAATTCCTGAAAGCCCATTAACAGCTGTGTATGGGAACAGAATTTCATTCTCCATTCCTTCTGTGTTGCAAACCCAGTGTAAACTGGGAACATTTGCTTTTTCTTGACCAACATATATACTTAAAATGATTGTGCAAGCAGTTGAGACATCCACAATTCATCATCAGGCTATGTGTGTGTGTGACTGAGTACTTCCTGTTGAGCTTGGGTTCCATTTTCATGAGCAAAACAGCTATTTTTGCTTTAGTACAAATAAATCTGATTTTCCAACCTCATTCTTCCTTCAGAACGCACAGCCAAAACAATATTTTCCACTCATTTTCTGCTTAGGTGACCTCGTGGACTCAAAAGGTTTGCTTGCACTTTTATTTTGCTTGCTTAGAAGTATAAGGCAGCAGCATACATAACAGATTGGGAGAGCAGACTTTATTTTCCACTTTCCAACATGCACCTGTCAATGTATACAGCTTTAGGCCTCATGAAACCCTCCAAACTGATTTGTAGCTGTTACAAGAACTGAAATGAACTTGGAGGTCTGAAGAGATGAGTAAAAGCTAAAGGGAGGTTCTAGGAAACTGCAAGCCTCTTGATGTGATATCTTTTCTGGTTCACCATTTTGAAAGGTGAAATTTTGAAGGACATAGAAACATAAGGCTTTTGAAAATGAATCACCAGACCTTCTCCAAAGTAATTCTTCTTGCATTCTATTTAAAAAGACTTTTGAGAGAGTGATTAAGGATGTGGGAATGGATGGTCCTGAAGACATTATTTTTTGGGGGGTTTGAAAAGCCATTGACTATTCTCACTGAGGAAAGGTCCTCTTCTGAATTGGGAACAGGTTTGAGCTATAAGGAAAGTGAAGCCTGAGAAGGTGGCAACAGAGCAAGAAAATACTTGTGGCGGCATGGTGGGTGGTCAATGAAAGCATCAAGTCAGTATGAGGCAATTGTCAAAAAAAAAACCCAACAACAACATCCAATTTGCGGATCACCATGAAAGGGAACAAAGAAATATTAGCCATTATTATGGTGACATGGATCCAGCATTGTGGAAGTGGGGTTATGTGTACTTGGTTGGCTAGTGTGCAAAACTAAATGCTTCACCTAAGAGGTTCCTGGAATAAATGTGCACTGCTCTTCCTACCTATGGCCTGGCACAGTTGAAGCAACAACTCCTGTGCAGCTGTATGCTGAATTATATTTATTTAACAGTATCATCAATAGGCATTTTTAGTAAGCAATGTAGGTGGTAGAAAGGTGAAGAAAAAGCAGGTGATAAAAAAGACAGTTGCCCATGATTACGTCCCCATCTGCTGACAAGCAAAACACCCATGGTTCAAGATGGATTCCTTACTCACTAGCCTTTGGGGTTGTTCTGCTGATTCTATTAGTGAAGGTTTAGCCCAGTCTGAAGGGAGATGCTCTGGGTGTCACCTCAGCTAGAAGACAAGAGGGTCGCCCCTCTTTTTTTTTTTTTTTGCTCAAACCATTTCTTGCATTGTCATTGAGTCACAACTGTGGTCAGTAGAAGATGACAATGCATGCTGATTTGCCCTAAAACACAACTGAATGGAGTTTTCTAAGTTTTCATGCAGGGACCTGAATATTACATAGACATGTTCACAGTTATACAGTACAGAAAAAACATTTGTTTTCCTGAAATTGGAAGACATTCATTGCATATCAGTAGAGAACATTCTAAGACTTTCTGTGGGGAGTGCTGGATGGGGGTTCTTACTTTTCAAACTGCTGTGTGGTTGGGGTCAGTCTGAATTGCCCTGAATTGTCCTTCAGCAACCCTTGTAACTCAGTGCCCCTATTTACTAAGACATTATTGTTCCCAATCATCTCCCACCAATCTCCACATATGATTTCAAACCCCAACCCCAACCCATCCCGCCAGTATTCTGTCTTGTTCTCCTTTTAACCTAATTTTGTTTTAACAAAAGCAAAACCAAGAATTCCACAAATATAAAACAATACCAATAAAATAGTAGTATTGCAGGGAAGTGGAAGAAGATGGATAAATTTGGATCTCTGGGGAAGAACTCCCAAAGCATCAGCAGGGTGGCCAAAGGCCTGTTGGACTTGGGATGCTGCCCATGTGCATTTTGAGCTCAGCATAAAAAACCTTTCAGGATAGAAATGCCACAAGGCTCTGATGTCCTCCTTCTGAGCAAAATGGCATCTGATGAAGAGATAGAGCCACACAAACTATGGACCTCCCACAAGGTTGGTGCAGGAGGATTGCAAACTTCAGCAGAGTGAGCAGACAGGTAAATTTCTCAAGCTGTTCTCCTGATTAGGTGC
>JAIXND010000782.1:2111675-2156085 GCA_023646645.1 Varanus salvator macromaculatus
TGTGGCTCATGGTTTGTGCATTTTGCAGCATCAGCATTGCTTCCTGTTTGGAGAAGCAAGTTTCGCAATACCACTCCCAATACCCCCATGCTAACAAAACTTTGCTCTTCTTGCAAATCCACTCATGCCATGGAGGGCACTAAGATTACAACTGCTGGCTTGCCGAGAACAGTGGCAGTCCTTATTTAACCCAATGATTAAAGATCACTGTACATAGAGTCACCATCCTTCATAGTGTAGTAGGGTTGCTTTGGTCAATACAAATCTGCAGGGATGTTGAATAGTTGTAGAACTGTCTTTTAGACAATTAAAGGATAATATAGCAATATGTCATCATGCACACTGATGATGATAACAGGTATTGTTTTTCACACTTGATGGAGTTTACGTTCTATGCATGGAATGAGCAACAGTCATCAGAAAGGAACACAGAACCATGACACTGCACACAGCATTCATTATGAACCCCTTGGGAGTTTTTGGTATAACTGTAGATTTAATGTGCACAATTCACATTAAGGGCAGTGAAAGGGCAGGGAAGGTGAATTTATTTATTTATTTATTTATTTTGCACATTTCTATGCTGCCCCATCGCCGAAGTCTTGGGGAGGCTCACACACATAGAAAAAGCTAATACAATTCAAAATTAACAATAAATAATTAAATATTAATACATCTAAAAAATAATCTGAGTTGCCCTGGTCAAAATTAAAACTAATAAAAATGTCAACAATTAAAATGGCAGTTGAATAAAAAGGTCTTTGCCTGGCGCTGAAAAACAAATAATGACGGTGCCAGGCGGACCTCTCTGGGGAGCGCATTCCACAGGTTGGGCACCACCTCAGAGAAAGCTCTCCTCCAAGTAGTCACCCTCCTAATTTCCTTCATGGAGGGTTCTCGGAGAAGGGTCTCTCCCGCCGATCTCAAGGGGCAGGCGGGCAAGTATGGACGTAAGCGCTCCTTCAGGTAAACAGGGCCCAAGCCGTTTAGGGCTTTATAGGTCATAACCAACACCTTGAATTGGGCCTGGACTTCAATGGGGAGCCAGTGTAGCTGATGGAGAAGCAACCTGGCAGCTCTATTTTGAACCAATTGACGTATCCGGACCGTTTTCAAGGGCAGCCCCACGTAGAGAGCATTGCAGAAGTCAAGTCGGGAAGTCACCAACACATGTATCACTGTCGCCAGGCAGTAATTCTCCAGGTAAGGGCGCACCTGAGAGATCATCTGAAGCTGAAAGAAAGCGCTCCTTGCCACTGCTGTCACCTGAGCTACCAAAGAAAGCTCTGGGTTGAGGAGCACTCCTAAGCTCCTGACTTTTTCCCTAGGGGGCAGTGCAACCCCATTCAGGACTAAGTTCAATTCACCTTTCCCAAAGCCCGATCCACCAACCAACAGGACCTCTGTCTTGTCTGGATTGAGCTTCAGTTTATTGGCCCTCATCCAGCCCATTACCTCAGCCAGGCACCGGTTCAGCACAGCCACCGCCTCACCTGGATTGGTAGAAAATGAGAGGTAGAGCTGGGTGTCATCAGTGTACTGATGACTCCGCAGCCCACACTTCCTGATGACCTCTCCCAGTGGTTTCATGTAGATATTAAACAGCAAAGGGGACAAAATGGAACCCTGCGGTACTCCATGGCATAGCTGCCATGGCACAGAGCCATAGTCCCCCAGCACCACCTTCTGGAATCAGCCATTGAGATAGGAGTGGAACCACTGCAAAGCAGTGCCCCCGACCCCCAATCCCGCTAGCCTATCCAGAAGGATACCATGGTCGATGGTATTGAAAGCCGCTGAGAGGTCCAGGAGAACTAACAGGGACGCACTCCCCCTGTCCCTCTCCCTGCACAGGTCATCATACAGGGCTACCAAGGCAGATTCAGTACCGTACCCGGGTCTGAAGCCAGACTGAAATGGGTCCAGATAATCAGTTTCATCCAAGAGTGCTTTGAGTTGTCCCACCACCACCCGCTCCAACACCTTGCCCAGAAACGGAATATTGGCCACCGGTCTATAATTAGAGGCCATCCCTGGATCCAGTCACGCCTTCTTCACGACCGGTCGGACTACCGCCTCCTTCAAGAGACTAGGTACCTGATCCTCCCTCAGAGAAGTGTTAACCACTTCCAAGATCCAGGTCCCAATCCCATGCTTGGCGTTGTTAATTAACCAAGATGGGCAAGGGTCCAATAAGCAAGTGGTGGGACATACTCATCCAAGCACCTTGTCCACATCATCAGGCCGCAATAACTGAAATTCATCCATGAATTGTGGACCAGACAGCCGCGTTGGAGTCTCCCCAGAAGCCTCTGAATCATTAGTGGAGTTGAGCTCGAGACGAATCTGAGCGATTTTCTCCCTGAAATGCTGGGCAAATGCATCACAGTGGGCCTTCGAGGATAGAATCAGATCTTTCTTCAGGCCAGGATAAACCAGGCCTTGAACCACCTGAAACAGCTCCACCGGATGGCATTTTGAGGAGGCAATGGAAGCGGAAAAGAATCTCTTTTTTGCCGCCTTCACTGCCACAGCATAGGCCCGATAATGGGCACTTGTGTTCAGTCAGATTCAACCCGTGATCTCCTCCACCTACTCTCTAGACATCTCCCTGCCTGCTTCATCGCCCGGAACTCAGATGTATACCAAGGGGAAAAATGGGCTCTGCCTGGTGGGAGAGGACGCTTGGGAGCAATCATGTCAACAGCCCTGGTCATTTCCCCATTCCATAGCTCATCCAAAGTCTCGACAGGAGCACCAGTCTTGTCAGCCAGAAACTCCCCCAAGGCCTTCAGGAATCCATCCAGATCCATCCGGATCCGGGGGTGGACCCACACAATCGGGTCCACACCCTTACAGAGGGAGAGGCCGCTCTTGAGCACAAACCTCACGAGAGAGTGATCTGACCATGACAGGGGTGTCAAACATAAGTTCCTCACCCTCAGACCACTCTCTTCCTACCCCGTCAAGAAAACCAGGTGCAGAGTGTGTCCACGTTCATGGGTCGGGCCATTGACATGTTGAGACAGCCCCATGGCCACCATGGAGGCCATGAAGTCCTGAGCCGCCCCGGTAAGATCAGTCTCGGCATGGAGATTGAAGTCCCCCAGGACCAACATCCTGGGGGTCTTCAACACCAGGTCTGAGACAACCTCCGTCAGCTCAGGCAGGGAGACTGTTGGGCAGAAGGGTGCACGGTATGCCAACAGAATCCCCAATCTGTCTCGGTCACCCAACATGAAGTAGAGGCACTCTAGCCCTGGCCTTGAAGGGAGAGGAAGTCCCGCGAGGGAGATGGAGGCTTGGTAAACCAAAGCAATCCCCCCTCCCCTCCTATTTTGGTGAGAACAGTGCTGAATCAGATACCCAGGTGGGCATATTTGGGAAAGGGCGACATCCCCTCCCTCTCCCACCCAGGTATCCGTTATGCAAACCGGATCGGCCCCCTCATCCACAATCAGGTCATGGATGAGGGTAGATTTATTGTGGACCGACCTGGCATTGAGCAACAGCACCGTCAGTTCCGGGGGGCAGTTGACAAGACTCCCTGGAACCTTCTGGGTGAGAATAAAACCAGAAGGAGGGATAGGTATCAGCCATCTCTCCCTCCTTCTATACGAACGCATTATACTTCCATTGCTGTAACGTCCCTTGCCCGTGACAACCCCAATGGCAGCGCCCACGTGCTCCCCAGGTAGCTCATCCGTCAACGAGGCCAGGGATGACTCCTTAAAATACGTAAAAGATTAAAACATTAAAACAATATTCTATCCCATCCACCTCTCCCCACCATAATAATTTTTGTACCCGCCCGGTCCCCGCCCGGCCATGAACGGCCACAAATGGCAGTGACCGCCCTTTGGCCGTCGCCCTTCGGCCGCTGGCCCTGGGTGCCGCCAGCATGTTAAAGGCTGCCGGGCCCCTCCTCCCACACCCCACCCCTCCCGGCGCATCTGCCATTCACACCGAGGGGGCGGGACCAGAGCAGGGACGTCGGGACCAGCGCAGTGTCCAGTGAGCAGCTGTGGCGTGGTGGAAGGCGCATGGCGTGGCGGGGTGGTGGCAGCGGGTGACCGCTCCTCTCCTCGTTCTTCTCCCGGCAATTCCCACAGCAGAATTCAACCACTGCAGCTATTTCCTTTACAATATATTCTCCCTTCCCCTGCCAATGGAATCTTTCCACAGACAGTAAATTCCTGAAAGCACATTAACAGCTGTGAATGGGAGCAGAATGTCATTCTCCATTCCTTCCATTTTTCATTCTCAGTATAAACTGGGAACATTTCCTTTATTTCCACCAACAAATATTCTTGAAAATATTGTGCAAGCAGTTGAATTCTCCAGAATTCTTCATCAGGCTATGTGTGTATGTGCGTGTGACTGGGTACATCCTGTGGATTTTTTATTCCTTTTTCATGGGCATAAAAAGCTAATTTGCTTTTGTGCAAATAAATCTGATCTTCCAACCTTATTCTTCCTTCGGAATGCACAGCCAAAACAATATTTCCTAATCATTTTCTGCTTAGGTGACCTCATTGACTCAACAGGTTTGCTTACCCCTGTATTGTGCTTGCTTAGAAGTTGATGGCAGTAGCATACATAACAGACTGGGAGAGCAGACTTTATTTTCCACTTTCCAACATGCACCTGTCAATGTATACATCTGTAGGTCTCATGACCCCCCCGCCCTCAAACTTATTTATAGCTGTTATGAGAAATGAAATGAAATTGAAGAACAAGAGACCCGGTGTGGCAGCCGGGGGTGGGATGGGGGTGTTCTTGGATGCTACATGCTAGTTAATAAGATGACTTTTCTGATTCACAATTATGGAACATAAAATATTCAAGGATGCAGAAGGGTAAGTCTTTCTGAAAAAGAATCAATATGGCTTCTAAAATTCCTCTTTCATTCCATTTAAAGGTACTTCTGAGGGTGTCAATAAGCATGTGGAAATGGGTCATGCTGCAGACATGGTTTTTGAGGGGTTTGAAAAGCCCTTGCCAAACTTCCTTACTGAGGACAGGTCCTCTTCTGAACTGGGAGCAGGATTGAAGTATATGAACAGTGAAGTGGGCAGGGCAAAATCCCAACTTCACCAGTACAGTGAGAGTACCTGAGCTGGTGGTGACAGAGCAAGGAATACTTGTGGAGGCATGGTGGGTAGTCAGTGAAAGCATCAAGTCAGTGTAAGGCAGCTGTCAAACAGGCAACATCTACTTTGGGGATCTTCGTGAAAGGGAGCAAAGTAAAATGGCCAATATCATGGTGACTCAAGTCTAAGGGGTAGCACTGCTCTTCCTACCTCTCTATGGGCTGGCACATTTGATGCCACAACTCCTGTGCATATGCGTGATGAACTATACTTTTTGCAGTGATGACATTCCTGTCCTGAACAGATGTGAACTGGGTGAAAACAGCTGGAACCAATATTCCCTGAATTAATTAGGTTGCAGGGAAGAAGCTGTGTGTTGCACCTCTGCAGACTGTGATGGTGAGGAGAAGGTTAACTGTGGATTTTTCTGAGTCCCATTTATCACTGCTGGGCATTCCCCCCTAAGAGGTTTACATTGGCATCTTATGTACGTATACATCCAATCCACCACTGAAGCAAAGAATTTTACCAGAAAACAATATCATCAATAGGCACTTTTAGTAGGAAAGAAAAGGAGGAGATAGAAAGGTGAAGAAAGAGCAGGAGATAAACAAGATGCCAATGATTTGGTCCCCATCTGCTGACAAACAGAACACCTGTGCTTCAAGATGGATTCCTTACTCACTAGCTTTTGGGATTGTTCTGTTGATTCTATTGGTGAAGGTTTAGGCCAGTCTGATGGGAGATGCTTCGGGTATCACCTCAGCTAGATGACCAGAGGCCTGGTCATTGAGCCACAACTGTGACTAGTACAAGATGCTTTATGCAAGTGTTCACACAGGAACATGAATATTACATAGACACATTCACAGTTATACAGTACAGCTAAAACTTTTGTTTTCCTGAAATTGGAAGACATTCAGTGAATTTCAGTAGAGGACATTCTAAGACTTTCTGTTGGGGGTGCTGGATAGGGGTTCTTCCTTTTTAAACTGCAGTGTGGTTGGGGTGACTGTGAATTGCCCTTCAGCAACCCCTTGTAACTCATTGCTCCTATTTACTAAGAGATTTAGGTCCCCTATCATCTCCACCCAATCTTCACACATGATCCCTAACCTGAACCCCAACCCTTCCCTCTGGTATTCTATATTTTTCTTCATTTAACTGACATTTGTTTTAACAAAAGCAATTCCAAGAATTGCACAAACATAAAGCAATACCAGTCACATAGTCTTATTGGTAAACATATTTAAAATATGTTTACCAAACTAAGAGTGCTACCTCCACCAGGACCAAGAGATACATGCTACCTAGTGTAAAATAATTTAATCATCCACGTTTCACCACTCTGTCTTCCTTTCCTGCACTGCAATGTATCTGGTGATGGCTCATAACCCTTCCCTTTATGGGAGCATTTTCAATGATCAGTCTCCAAAGATGTTCAAAAATTATTCAACATATCAAACCATTTTTTCACTTCATATATCCATTTCACTTATAATTAATGGCTACATCCCACATGTCTTTAAAATAAACATTTATTGGATAATCACCTTTTCCTCATCTATGTAGCATTTGAATTGGCAGCTTTTCTTCTGTTTGAATTGTGAGTTTTTCTTCTACTAGGCCTGAGGGGTAGCAGCAAGTACAGCTGGAGAGTTTTCAGGGAAGAGGAAGAGGAGGGGTGTCTTGGCATCTCTGGGGAAGAACTCCCAAAGCAACTGTGGGTGGTCTAAGGCCTGTTGGACTTGTTATGCTGCAGATGCTCATCTTGAGCTCAACATAAGAAACTTTTCAGAAAAGAAATGCCACAAGATTCCGATTTATTTATTATTATTTATTACGCATGAAAAGCTTTTATAGGCTTTCCTTTATATAAATATCTCAGGATAGCTTACAGCAATATTGAAAACAATCTAAAACTTCTAGTAACATTATTAAAAGATTAAAACAGTATTATTATATAAAACAAATAAAGATTAAATAAACCAAAATAAATCAAAATAAACAAAGCAGAAGAGACTGGAATGATTAAAAATGGTGTTCTCCTTCTGAGCAAAATGACTTCTGATGAAACAAACTGCTCATGTCCTACAAATCTGGTTCAGGAGACTGACCTTGCATAGGGGAATATTATAAACTAGGGTTTTTTTCTTCCTGAAGCAAACAGCTTGGTGCAAATCCCATGTATGTAGAGCAGCTACTGACCTTCCTCAGAGGAGCACCTCCAAGAAATGAAAATGCACTCTCATCTTTGATTTGCATGTCAGGAGCTCTTTTCAGTCCACCTTCCCAAAAGATCCGGGGCACTTATTTCATTGAAGCTTTGCCTGAAGTAAGAAGAACCAGGAAAGCATTAGGGATCATGAGATGAAATAGTGTGCACAATTCTTTCCCTTGTCAAAAAACACAAAACGGAAAAAAAAACCTGAAATGAAACTGAACAAAATGAAACAAAGCTAAATGAAAGCCACAAAGTTGAGCAGACAGGTACATTCATCACTCTCTTCTCCTTATTAGATGTTCCTTCTTGTTCAGCTCAGGTCGCAGCAAAATGATGTAACATTTGGGGAAGAAGATACAAACTAACAGGCCAGAGCTGGATGCTAAGATGGAAAAAATCTCCACAGTCACCAGGTATTTTCCTTTGGTGCTCAGGTAGGAAGGCACAAAGGATAGCCACACACTGCAAAAGACCAGAATACTGAAAGTGATGAACTTGGACTCATTGAAACTGTCCGGGAGCTTCCTGGCAAGAAAAGCCACCATGAAGCTGACCATTGCCAGGAAGCCCAGATAGCCCAGGACACAGTAGAACATTGTCATGGATCCCTCATTACATTCCAGGATGATTTCGTCACCCACTGAATGCATGTCCATATTTGGAAAAGGAGGAGATGTTGCCAACCAGGCAAGACTGATGGCTGCCTGAATAAGGCAGCAGAAAAGAAGGAGGGTGTTGGCCAGACTTTTTCCTATCCACTTCCTCATCTTGCATCCAGGTTTGGTGGCTCTGAAGGCCAAAACCACCATGACTGTCTTTGTGAGCACGCAAGAAACAGCCACTGAGAAGATGATGCCAAAAGCAGTTTGTCGCAGGAGGCACGTCGCCTGGTGTGGCTGGCCAATGAAGAGCAGTGTGCAGAGGAAGCAGAGTAGGAGGGAGATGAAGAGAGTGTAGGTGAAGTGCCTGTTATTGGCTTTGACAATGGGTGTCTCGTGATGCTTCAGAAAGGTTCCTAGCACCAGAGCCATGATTGAGCAGAAGAGAATTATGATAGCAGTTAAAATGATGCCCAAAGGTTCTTCATAAGAAAAATAGTTAACATACTTAGGAATGCAGACGTCCTGGTCCTTGCTTGGGTACTTTTCATCTTCACATGAATAACAGAAAGCCGAGTCTGAGGAAAAATGAATATATACATCTTCTCATGCATTCTAAAGTTCTCACCAACAGGTCACAACAATTTCTCAGATGAATTGTTTTCTGGTCAAAGTAGAGAATCCATTTAATTACACTGCATCCATGTTTATCAAATCTTAAGTAATTTCAATTCTGAATCTGAAGAAATTACTCACATCTATTACAAATGACTTCAAAAGGAATTCTCCCCCATCTGTTGCTGTTGTTGTTAGTCGCGAAGTCGAGTCCGACCCATTGTGACCCCATGGACAACATTCCTCCAGGCCCTCCTGTCCTCCACCATCCCCCGGAGTCCACTCAAGCTCACACCAACCACCTCAGTGACTCCATCCAGCCACCTCATCCTCTGCCGTCCCCTTCTTCTTTTGCCCTCAATTGTTCCCAGCATTAGACTCTTCTCCAGGGAGTCCTTCCTTCTCATTAGGTGGCCAAAGTATTTGAGTTTCATCTTCACTGTCTGGCCTTCTAAGGAGCAGTCAGGGTTGATCTCCTCTAGGACTGACTGGTTTATCGCCTTGCGGTCCAAGGGACTCGCAGGAGTCTTCTCCAGCACCACAACTCAAAGGCCTCAATCCTTTTGCGCTCAGCCTTCCTTATTGTCCAGCTTTCACAGCCATACATTGCAACTGGGAAAACCATAGCCTTGGCTATATGCACTTTTGTTGGCAGGGTGATGTCTCTGCTTTTTAGTATGCTATCTAGATTTGCCATAGCTTTCCTCCCCAGAAGCAAGTATCTTTTAATTTCTTGGCTGCAGTCCCCGTCTGCGGTGATCTTGGAGCCCAGGAAAATAAAATCTGTCACTACCTCCATTTCTTCCCCATCGATTTGCCAGGAAGTGAGAGGACCAGATGCCATGATCTTAGTTTTCTTAATGTTGAGTTTCAAGCCAACTTTTGCGCTCTCCCCCTTTACCCGCATCAAGAGGCTCTTTAGTTCCTCTTCACTTTCTGCCATGAGAGTGGCATCATCTGCATATCTGAGGTTGTTGATATTTCTCCCAGCAATCTTAATTCCAACTGGTGATTCATCTAGCCCCGCCTTTCTCATGATGTGCTCTGCATATAAGTTAAATAGGCAGGGTGAAAGTATACAGCCTTGCCGACCTCCTTTCTCAATTTTGAACCAATCAGTGGTTCTGTGTCCGGTTCTCACTGTTGCTTCTTGACCTGCATATAGGTTTCTCAAGAGACAAATAAGATGGTCTGGTACTCACATCTCTTTAAGAACTTGCCACAATTTGTTGTGATCCACACAATCAAAGGCTTTAGCGTAGTCAATGAAGCAGAAGTAGATGTTTTTCTGGAACTCCCTGGCTTTCTCCATGATCCAGCGTATGTTGGCAAGTTGATCTCTAGTTCCTCTCCCTCTTCGAAATCCTGCCTGTACTTCTGGTAGTTCTCGGTCCACATACTGCTGGAGCCTAGCTTGTAGGATTTTGAGCATCACTTTGCTAGCATGTGAAATGAGTGCAATGGTGCGGTAGTTTGAACATTCTTTGGCATTGCCCTTCTTTGGGATCGGAATGTAAACTGACCTTTTCCAATCCTGTGGCCACTGTTGAGTTTTCCAAATTTGCTGGCATATTGAGTGTAGCACTTTAACTGCATCGTCTTTCAGGATTTTGAATAGCTCAGCTGGAATGCTGTCACCTCCACTAGCTTTGTTGTTGCTCAGACTTCCTAAGGCCCATTTCACTTCACATTCCTGGATGTCTGACTTGAGGACAGTGACCACCCCATCGTTTTTATCAGGGATGTTAAGCTCTTTCTTGTATAGTTCTTCTGTGTAATCTTGCCACCTCTTCTTAATCTCTTCTGCCTCTGTTAGGTCCCTGCCATTTTGGTCCTTTATTATGCCCATCTTTGCATGAAATGTTCCCTTCATATCTCCAATTTTCTTGAAGAGATCTCTGGTCCTCCCTATTCTATTGTTTTCTTCTATTTCTTTGCACTGTTCATTTAGGAAGGTATTCTTATCTCTTCTAGCTGTTCTCTGGGATTCTGCATTCAATTGTTTGTATCTTTCTCTTTCTCCCTTGCCTTTTGCTTCCCTTCTTTCCTCAGCTATTTGTAAAGCTTCCTCAGACAGCCATTTTGCTTTCTTGCATTTCTTTTTCTTTGGGATGGTTTTAGTTGCTGCCTCTTGTACTATGTTGCGAACCTCCGTCCATAGTTCTTCAGGCACTCTGTCTATCAGATTTAATTCCTTAAATCTATTTGTCACCTCTACTGTATATTCATCAGGGATAAGATGTCAATGTTCAGTCTTGTCATCTCTTGTTTGACCACATCCAGCTTGCCTTGATTCATGGATCTGACATTCCAGGTCCCTATGGAGTAAAGATCTTTGCAGCATCGGACTTTCCTTTCACCTCCAGATACATCGGCAACTGAGTGTCCTTTCGGCTTTGACCCAGTCGCTTCATTCTTTCTGGCGCTACTAGTATTAGCCCTCCGCTAGTAGCATTCCCCAGTAGCATATTCCCCAGCAGCATATTGGACACCTTCCGACCTGAGGGGCTCATCTTCCGGTGTCATATCGTTTTGCCTTTTGGTTTTCATGTCCATGGGGTTTTCATGGCAAAGATACTGGAGTGGGTTGCCATTTCCTTCTCCAGTGGATCACGTTTTGTCAGAGCTCTCTGCTATGACCTGTCCGTCTTGGGTGACCCTGCACGGCATAGCTCATAGCTTCATTGAGCTACGCAAGCCCCTTCGCCACGACAAGGCAGTGATCCATGAAGGAGTCTCCCCCATCTGCATATGCCTAATTCAGTAGCTGTTTCCAGCACAAAGGGGACTATGCTGTATCGGCCTGCCATAAAGCTAATTCAGCACTAACTTGAAAGACTACAAATTTATTTTAAACTTTGACATTTTTGAGCTAAACCAACATCTGACTGGATGGGTATGTTCACCGATTTAGATTTGCATCTGCAGTATCAAATGGCATACATGTTTAGGAAGGCATGAGAACATTGAATCAGTTTATTTGGATAGAACAGGGCATCACTTTTCTTGGCTATGACTTCCATGGCCCAGATCCAACTTCCATGGCCCAGAGCTCACCTGTGGGCTCATCAAGGCCATGCGGGGACATTATGCCCCTCACAGCATGCATCATTCTGTGGGCAGGTCTATACTATGGATACGGTCTTTGGGTTTATGACAACTATCATTCATAGACTTGAATTTACAGCAAGTCTTACAGAACAGAATAGAACTACTTTCTGAATAAAACTGCACATAAACAGACTAGACTTCATTTAAGGGATGCAGATAGTTGCAGAACTTAAGATCTTGCTTTGAAAACATTTGTTGTTTTTGTTAGTCGCAAAGTCATGTCCGACCCATTGCGATCCCATGGACAACATTCCTCCAGTCCCTCCTGTCTTCCACCATCCCCCGGAGTCCACTCAAGCTCACACCAACCGCCTCAGTGACTCCATCCAGGCACCTCATCCTCTGCTGTCCCCTTCTTTTGCCATCTATTGTTCCCAGCATTAGACTCTTCTCCAGGGAGTCCTTCCTTCTCATTAGGTGGCCAAAGTATTTGAGTTTCATCTTCACTGTCTGGCCTTCTAAGGAGCAGTCAGGGTTGATCTCCTCTAGGACTGACCGGTTGGATCGCCGGTTTGATTCTTGCCCGCAGTAGTATACCTGATGGTCATCTGAACTAAATTCACCCATGCCTGTCCATTTTAGTTCACTGATTCCTAAGATGTCGGTGTTCAGTCTTGTCATCTCTTATTTGACCACATCCAGCTTGCCTTGATTCATGGATCTTACCTTCCAGGTTCCTATGGAGTATAGATCTTTGCAGCATCAGACTTTCCTTTCACCTCCAGATACATCGGCAACTGAGTGTCCTTTCGGCTTTGACCCAGTCGCTTCATTCTTTCTGGCGCTACTAGTACTAGCCCTCCGCTCTTCCCCAGTAGCATATTGGACACCTTCCGACCTGAGGGGCTCATCTTCCAGTGTCATATCTTTTTGCCTTTTGGTACTGTCCATGGGTTTTCATGGCAAAGATACTGGAGTGGGTTGCCATTTCCTTCTCCAGTGGATCACGTTTTGTCAGAGCTCTCTGCTATGACCTGTCTGTCTTGGGTGACCCTGCACGGCATAGCTCATAGCTTCATTGAGCTACGCAAGCCCCTTCACCACGACAAGGCAGTGATCCATGAAGGAGTTGAAAACATACACATAGGATAATATGACAGCAGAGATTTACTGACTGTGACAAGGGTTCCTTCTTTATTCATTACTCATGAGTTATGCTCTTTCAGCATCAACAGAAACATCTGTGCAGTGTTCAAGGCATATGTTTCAACAGTCAAAGTTCAGCCATGCATCCTGAGTATTGGGAATCCACTGCAGTTGGGTCATTTGAAACAACAGGGGCAATGGATCACACACATGCTCTCACACACCTATCTACTCCAATACCATTCAGCATCTTCCACCTGGTCCCATCTGGCCCCATTCAATCAGTGTAATATCCCTGAAGAAAGATACATTTATATACCTGTTCTTGATTTTGTCAAATGTTTTTATAATAGATGGATATTCTAATGCCTACCCTTCTTGCCTGAAATCATCCCTTCAGCACATGGGATGCAATCGTAGCAGCAGAATGGCTCCCCTTCCTTGAACTTCTTCCTAGAACCAGGATTTCAGCTCTCACTGCACACAGACAGAGGCTGTGCCTAAGTCATCAGGGGAGGGGGAGAATGAGAAACATGCAAATTACTGATTGGAATCCTTCCAGTTCTGCAATCTCTATTTAATCTGCAAAGGATTCCAGGAGTTCTATTTCCATAAATGAGCTCAGTGGTTCTTTGATAAGGCTGAAATATTGTGGAGGAGAACTATATCCATGCTTCCCACCTGCTTCTCAATGGAATCGAAAAATGGAGCAAAAAGTGGTTTGGAAGATATTGCACAAATGGCATGATCAGCCTAGTTCCTTCTCGGAATGCAAAAAGCACTACGTTTAACATTAGCATAAATTCTCCAAAATCTCATTTCAGTGTGCTCCCATTTGTGACTTATTTTTCACCTAGTTTGTAAGCTTTATAGTATATGCATTTTTTCCAAAAAAAAATGAAAAATAAAAAAATAGATGTATATTATCATTCTTTGAAAATATGCAGTATTTCTAGTGTACTTAAAACTATGTTGTTGTTTTTTCAAATGTACTCAAAAATCGAGGAATTTGCAAGAATTTCTCAAAGAAAATACACCTTCGTAGTTTTAAAAGAGGGATGTTCACACGATTGGCCAAACTTGAACATGTTTCCTATCTATCCTCCCTCCATTTCAAACATTCTATGTGGAGATGAGATGAAGCCACCAAACGTGGCTGCTCAATTTAGGAGCACTTCCCATTCTGCCCAATTGCTTCTCTGGCAGCAAAACAGTGGTGGTGAAATGCACAGGTGGTCTGAAAAGGCCATACCCAATATTAATAAAAGATATGAGCAATTTGGATAGCACATCCAGAGACTGTGACTACAAGGATGCTCTGAAAGCTGACACTGGCCCTCAGTGGCCCACCGTTCTCCACCTCTCTGGCAGCTCCCCACTGCTATTGAATTGGATCACAGTATTGCAGGTTGGCATAGATAATCAATCAAAAGCAAATTCAGACAGGACTCCATTTTCACTGTGAATATTCTGGGATTGAAGTTACCATAATCTAGACTTACATAAACTCCTTTGAGATTGATTTAAGAAAAAAATCAGGGCTATAAATCAGATGGATGGATGACAGACAGGTGGAGTTTATGGGAGGTAGTGGTGGTGGAGAAGGAGGGATGCCTCAATCCCCCAGTTTCTCTTTCTCCAGTACTGGAATATTTAAAATCCAATACTTCCCATCTCAGATATTAAGAAAATTGAAGGCTTCAATAACTTCTTGGAAAAAAAAAACACATTGATATGAAATTGTCACTCATCTGTCAAAGAGAAATGAAGCACACGGTCCTCCCTTCCTGCCGTAATGCTAATGATGCCCTGAGAACCAGCTGGTCTTTCAGACAGCGGTTCAGCCCCAGACTTTAAAAATGTTTGCACCAAAATCTCTTCCCCGGGATAGGACACAAAAATTACAGCACAGAAGGAAGGGCATGAGCTTATTGGATCTCATTCACAGCATCATGTATCATGCTAACCCATTCCACATTTTCTAGGTCCATTATTGTCACAGGAAAGAAAACACAAATGTCACTAATGCAGCCGAGTGTTATTTTAGTGTGTAAATTGCACCAATCTGCCAAGAACCAAACCTGATTAAACCAGCTGTTCCATGTTATTGCATCTGTTCTGATGGCGAATGCTTGGCCTGGAGCAGCCTGGGCATCCATCCTCCCAACTTTCACTCTTCGAAAGGATTGGTTCAAGGACACAATCCAATTGATCACTTCAAATCCAGTTACAAACTCTCTATTCTCGTTGAAAGAAACCTTGTCCCCAGCACTGTTGTTAAACGAAACAAGCTTAAGGAAATGATGATCCCAACCACACCCTGCCTGGCCACGTCGTTTGTGCCCACATGGATCACCAGGAGTGGCTGGTGACCCCCGGAGCGAACAAGACGCTCCACTCTGTCCTTCACATGCCGGATGCGTGCGCCCGGCAGGCAGCAAACCTCCCTTGTCTCAAGGCTGGGGCGGCACACCGCTGCCTCAGTGCCCCTCAGCAGGGAGTCCCCAACAACAATCACCCACCGCCGTACCTTCCGGTGCTGGTGGGCAGCCGTGACCTGGTCCTCGCCTCTCCTGCAGTGGCTCCCTTGCCTCCTGATGTCCCAGGCTGGGGGTCCTGCTGGTCCCCCGAGGCCTCGTCAGCCCCAGCCTCCCCAAGTGGAGAGAACCTGTTTCCCAGCTCCAGATCGGTGCCAGGAGGAGGAGGCCGTGCTGGCCTCCTCCTCCTGTGGGTGACATACCTCCATGTCTCCGCAGCTGCTCCTCCCGTGGTCTCTCCCTCAGCCCTCTGTCGAGAGGGGGGCTGCTCCGGGGGGCCCCGGAGAGCTCTCTCGGCCCTCAGGCACCTCACCTCCTCCTCTAGCAGGGTCACCATCTTGCACCGAGGGCAAGTGTATCCCTGCTTCTCCTGGGGGAGAAGGGCGAACATGTCGCAGCTCTCGCAGCGGACAGCAACACCCGTGACTCCCACCTAGGCCATCTCCTGGTCTGCCATCTGTAACCCTTCCGAGACCTTACCTTGCTCCTCTGCCTTGTTAGTCCTGCAGTTCCTCTCACTCGCCCAGTTCTCCCAGGCAAAAACCCCACTTGCACGCACACACAAGGAGAAAATAAACTTAAATTTAAATTGGAAGAAAAGACAAAGCACAACAAAGCAAAGCAAAGTGCAAACAAAACAAAAACACACAAACAAAACAAAAAACAAACAAACAAACAATCAAACAAACAAACCAACCCTCTGTGTCTCAGGGCAGGGAGTTTCTGGACCGTCCGGACCGCAGCTCAGGGACGCAGACGAGGGACGACGCCCTTAACATGCCGCACCTGAGCTCGGCCTCCTCAGTCCCTCTGGCCAGTGGCCCCGCCCCCTGCTTCCTCCTGGCTGCTCTAGCTCTCTGGCCCTGCCCCCTCGCTCTCTGCTGCTCCTGGACCTCTGCTCCCACCTGCTCAGCTCCTACCTTGCCTTCGCCAGTCCCCTGGCCACTCAGCGCTCTCTCCCAGCCTGTGCCTCTGCTGCTCTGCCGCTCTGCCAAGAGGCCAGAGCCAAAAGAGAGGGAAGTGTATCAACAGAACCTACAAATGCATCCTTCTTTGGGTATTTGAACTACTTTTGTTGAACATTAGTAGTTGCATGCTTGCCATTGAAGACCATGCAAAAACACACACACACATGCTGGAAAAAGAAATATGATGTCCAAGGATGCCATATTGGAGAACCCCTTTTTGGCAGCTCTCCTGGGAATAGGATGATATGATCTGGTGGGAATCACAGAAACTTGGTGGGATGAAAGGCAAGTCTGGAATGTAAACATAGAAGGGTATCACCTTTTTAGAAAGGACAGGAAGGGAAAGAGAGGTGGGGGTGTGGCTTTATATGTCAGGGAAGGGATAGGATGCAGTGAGATAGAATGCAGCACAGATGGGGATTCGGTAGAGGCAGTCTGGGTGAAACTTAGGGGTTTTGACAGGGAAAGAGACCTGACAGTGGGGGTATGTTATCGCCCTCCAGGTCAATTTGAGACCCTGGATGATGTCCTGACAGGCCAGATTCTAAGGATATCTCAGGGGAGAGACACAGTAATTATGGGGGATTTCAATCTCCCGGATATTACTTAGGAGACTCACTCGGCGGTGACAGCCAGGTCACGTCACTTCCTGGAAGCTCTAGAGGGTGGGTTTTTCACACAGAGGGTCCAAGAGGCGACGAGGGGGGGAAACATCCTGGACTTGGTCTTGACCAATAGGGAGGAGCTGATAGATGAAGTACAGATTAGGGGAGCTCTGGATGCGAGTGATCACTCCATCCTTTGCTTTGAGATCAGGGGACTGGGGACGCGCAGCAGGGCGAGCACTAGAAGCTGGGACTTCAAGAGGGCCAACTTTGGCCAACTGAAGGCCAGACTGGGGAAAGTCTCCTGAGATAGGTTACTGGAAGGTAAGCGAGTTGAGGAGGGGTGGATGGCACTCAAAAGGGAGGTTTTGCAGGCGCAAGCCCTGACGATACCTCTAGTCAGTAAGGTGGGGAGGCGGAGGAGAGTGCCACCATGGATGCGAAAGGAGGTGGTTAGGGGGATTAGACAAAAGAGGAGCCTCCATAGGAAATGGGTACTGGGGGAAATAGACAAAAGGGTATACCGGGAGGAGGAGGCCCGTTGCAGAAGGATTCTTCGCAAGGCTAAGGCTGATTATGAGCTGAGACTTGCCAAGAATATCAAGAGCAACAAAAAGGGCTTCTTCCAGCATGTAAATAGGAAGAGGAAGGGGAGACAAGTGGTGGGACCACTAAATAAGGAGGAAGGTGATCCAGTGACTGACATGAGGGAACAGGCACAGATGCTAAATGACTATTTTGCCTCTGTGTTCTCCCCAAAGCAGGACGGGGGATATCTGTATAGGAGATTAGATGAGGCTGGGGACTTAGGGGCAGAGATTAGAGTCACCCCCCTTGAAGTCGAGGGGCTCCTCAGGGCATTGGACATTACAAAGGCGCCAGGCCCTGACGGGTTACACCCGAGAGTACTTAGAGAGTTGGCGGGGGTTCTCTCATGCATACTGGCCTCCATTTTTGAGGCCTCGTGGAGAACGGGTGAAGTTCCAGAGGACTGGAGGGTGGCATCGGTGGTCCCAATTTTCAAAAAGGGTAGTAGGAAGGACATGGGGAATTATAGAGCAGTTAGCCTTACGTCCATTGTAGGAAAAACAATGGAAAGGCTCATAATAGAGAGAGAGATCTAGTGATGCTAGATAGGGAAGGGAGGCTGACAGCCACACAACACGGCTTCCGCAAAAACAGGTCCTGCCAGACAAACCTTGTGGGATTCTATGACAAGGTTTCAAGATGGCTAGATGGAGGGGATGCAGTGGATGTGGTATACCTGGATTTCAGCAAGGCCTTTGACAAAGTGCCCCATGATATCCTGGTGGAGAAACTGAGGAGTTTTGGGATACACCAAAGCAATGTCTGGTGGATTAGGGCATGGTTGTGACCGAAAGCAGAAGGTAACCATTAGCGGGGAATCGTCGGGAAGGCAGCCAGTGACAAGCGGGGTCCCCCAGGGCTCTGTCCTGGGGCCGATCCTGTTTAATCTTTTCATTAACGACATGGAAGAAGGGGTGAACAGTCTGCTGATCAAATTCACAGACGACACTAAAACTGGAGCAGTGGCCACAACCGAGGAGCAGATACACCAGATCCAAAAGGATCTGGACAGAGTATGGATGTGGGCAGGAGACAAGAGGATGGCGTTCAATGTGGAGAAGTGCAAGGTCTTGCACTTGGGGCATAAGAATAGCTGTCATAAGTACAGGTTAGGTGACAAGTGGCTGGAGAGCAGCACTTGTGAAAGGGACCTCGGGGTGCTGGTTGACCGCAGGCTAAACATGAGTCAGCAGTGTGATGCGGTGGTCAAGAGGGCGAAAGCCACCCTTGGTTGCATAGCCAGAAGTGTGGCTTCTAGATCAAGAGAGGTATTACTACCACTCTACAAGACTCTGGTGCGCCCGCAACAGGAGTATTGTGTTCAGTTTTGGGCCCCTCATTACAGAAAGGATATAGCCAGGTTGGAGTCAGTGCAGCGTAGGGCCACAAGGATGGTGGCCACAAGGGGATGGTGGCCACAAGGGGATGCCGTATGAGGCAAGACTGAGGGAACTGGGTCTCTTCAGCTTGGAGAAGAGGAGACTCAGAGGGGATATGTTGGCAACATACAGGTATGTGAGGGGGTGTCACATGGAGATGGGGAGAGGCCTGTTCTCCCCTGCAGAGGAAGGCAGGACGCGCTCCAATGGAGCAAAGCTCAGGGAGCCAAGGTTCAATTTGGATGCCAGGAAGCACTTCCTGACAGTTAGGACCCCGAAGGCGTGGAATGGGCTTCCACGGGAGGTCGTTGAGGCCCCATCGGTGAGGGTGTTCAAAGACAGGCTGGACATGCACATGGTGGGCATGTCATGAGCGGAGCCGGCTGGTGCCGGAGGTCGGACTAGATGGCCCGGGAGGCCCCTTCTGACTCTCTCTGTTTCTATGTTTCTATGTTTCTCTTCACATATTAAAATTTTATAAGGTTTAATAATATAATACCACAGATATAATCTCTTAAAAATGGCAACCTCTCCCTCCCTGAAAATATGTTTCCCCAAAAACCACCAAGAAGAAAGAAGCTTTTTTTCTGAGCCAGTGTGTTATTCAGAAACACATTGAAGCTCCTCCTAAATGGTTTGTGATCCAGGCTGGTGGTGAATGCAGAGCTTGGTGCTCAGACAGAAAGAAATGCAGAGCACTCTCTTTCATTTCTCTGTCTAAGGCCAGCTGGTCCTAGAAGCAAGGAAAATGAAGCACATCTGTGGCATTTCAAAATAAATTGGGATATTTATGTGAATATGGCCTGATCCTCTGCCTAGCCCCTCCTGTCTCAGATTCATATCAATATAAATGAATGGACTTACAGTAGAAATTCCTATATCCCAGATCGTTTCCTTCACCTTTGTTGCTGTCACTCATCCAAAGGAGATCAAAAATACAATTATTTTCAATGTACAAATCTCCATTTATGAAGCACAAGTGCACAAATGAAGGAACACTCTGAATGTGAAGGAAATGTTGGACTCCCATTCCCCATATTCATTCAAAGACATGCTCCCCACCTGTGGAATCTTATAGATGTCCAAGAGAGTTGCTACATGAAGGGAAGTTTCGGCATCCACTCCACCAATGGCTGCTGTCAAGTCTTGCTGGATGTCACAATTGTAGTTAGGGACAAATCTCCCTGCTGCACATATCAGCAGCAATGTGACCTGATAGGTCCACTTGGCCGTGAAGTAGCTGTCATAGATGCGGAAGCCCAAGGTGAGGTTGGGTAAGATATGAGGGCTGCCATTGATCTCCTGCGCTGCAAATGTCAAGGCCACGATATGCTGGTAATTCTTTGGCACCACACTAGCAGCAGGAAAGACAACTCCTATATTAGAACGTTCCTCACACAGTATTTTGTATGAAGCTGACAGTGTTTTTGTCATCATCATTGTCATCACATTGAGCTCATTTCTGACTTAGCTTGGCCAACATGAAGCTGAAACAGTCATGCAATATCGATATTCACTTTCCAAATAGACCATTCCCTGGACTTTCTCATGGTAAAGAAATTGCAATGTGTGATCCTATAAATGTCAACTCCCATAGAAACCACCACATTCCAATTTAGCTTCCTTCCAAGTGCAATATGTCAGTGAATAATGCCACAAAACTATCCCCCTCTTGGCTAATCAGCTTCCCAAGGAAGAGGCTTATGAGAATGCCATGCAAGGTGTGAGCAATGGTGGTAGAGGAATGCTCTGCTTTTTATCTAGATGAACATTTTCCATCATTGGGATTTACGGGATTAGAAGACTCATTCTTCATATTGCAGTCTCAGTTAGAACATCTATTTGGTGTACAAAAATATTTGAAGGGATTATGATGGGGCCAATCATGGAACACAGGGTACACCACACTAAATATAACTGCTTGTAGGTGACAAGGAAACCTGAAATTCAATTGTTTCCAATTCTAACAGAGAACATTTGTTCTGTGATGGATTCCGTCACTGAGAGCAAGGAACTTCCCTGAACAGAAGGGCTTCATGCAAGTACACTTTCTTCATCGGGGGTCCCCTCAGTCCAACCAGCCACTGATCAGCACATTCAGTAGGGAATCTGGAGGTGCTGTTTTGGCAAGGAGGGGCAGGAGAAATCTACTTCCCCCTAGAGTTGTTCCAATTCCCTGAATCCTGGCCATATGCAGTTTCCATAAGAGATGGCAGAATAAGAGAGAGGTAAATGAAGACAGGTAGGAGAGAAATTTGAGGAAGAGATGTATTCCTGAACACACTTGTATAAGAGAGAAAATGGTGGAGGAAATAATTTATAATCTACGGAAAAGAGCATGGTTCCAGAATGTATCCTTCTTCCTATTCAGGAAACAAAGTTTCCTCATCTCTTTCATAATATGAACTTTCTGTGCATCCCAAACCATTGTTCAGAGGTTCCATTTCCTACAACACATTCTGGTGGCAAGCAGATACATCAATTAAAGAACTAAATTTTAAAAAAATAAACTGGATGCTAAAACAAATTATTAACTCCTTACGAAATTTCATCAAGCAATGGTAGTGGGGGTTCTCCAGTGAAGGTTAATGCATCAGGAACTATGAGGGACAGAGAAGCAATGGCACCAATCATGAGATCACCCAACTGTAGATATTCATGAAGTGGAAGCTGTGGCTCATGGTTCTTGCATTTTTCAGCACCAGCCTTGCTTCCTATTTGGAGAAGCAAGCTCACCAACTTCACTCCTACTTCTATCATGCTAGGGAAAAGGGCAAAGCTTTTCTCTTCATGCAAATCTACTTATTTTTAGTTATAGAACTGAGATTACAAATGTAGGTCCATTCATAGCACCCGCTGTCCATATCGATCCCTATGGCTAAAGATCAATGTATATAATGCCACCGCCCTTCACAACCTGGCTGAGTTGCTTTGTTCATAAGAAATCTGCAGGGAAGTTGAATAGAGACTGAACTGCCTTTTGGACGATTAAAGGAGAATATAGTAATTTGACATCTGGTGCACTGAAGTTGAAAACAGGCATTGTTTTTCACCCTTGATGTGAAACACAATAATAGTTACATGCATGAATTGGGAATGAGTCATCAAAAAGAACACAGAGCTATGAGGCTGCACACAGCATTCAGTGTGAAACCCACTCTAGTGTTTTCTTTTACTCAGGAGTAAGAATACACTGCCCCAATTTTGTTTGGGGCCACAGTATATGGCAGGGAAGAACAATCCTCTGCAGTTATTTGCTGTGTAAAATTCTCCTGTCCCCTGCCAAGGGAAACTTCCCAATCATGCTAGATTCACAGAAGCACACTAACAGCTCTGTTAATGATTCACAGAAATGATTGTGAAAGGTGTTGACTTGTCCAGAATTCATCAGACTGTGTGTGTTTGTGTATGTGCGACTGCATTCTACCTGTGGATTTTGAATTCTTGTTTCATGTGTGGACACGGCTTTTTTTTTTTTTTGCTTTTGTACAACTTTGTCTGATTTGCCAATCACAATTTTCCTTAAAAAATCTGAACCAAAATAATATCTCCAGCACTAGTTAGCTTCCCATTGGTCTGCCACATTGCTCTCTACATACCTAATGTGATGATGGAAAAATTGAAAGAGGGCTTTTGACCAACAGTTGATGTGTGCCACAAGCATTCAAATGGCCTCCTGCTTCAATTCAGGCCACCATAGCCGCTCAAACTGAATGTCAGAGGTGGCCATGTTTTCCGTAACTATTTCTGCAGACCCCTCGATGCTGCAGATGTTGCTACTGTCCAGACTGCAGTGGAGTGCTTAGCAGCACATCTTTGGCATGTTGTGAGTGGACCCGGCTGGAGTTGGGGGTTAGACTAGATGGCCTGCGAGGCCCCTTCTGACTTATTCTGTTTTATGTTTCTATGTTTTCCAGCTGATTCCAAAGCTCAAATGTTTTTTTCCCAGCAGGAACAGCTGCTGTCCGAAGGTCAATAGCCATTCACAGTCTGCTTTTCTCTTATCCTGCAGGCACAGAGCACATCACGCATTTGTGAGAGGAAGTTCTTGTTTGGAGTCACTTCTCCAGTATCTTCTGCTTGACCCTCCTGTCAAACCCATTCCTGGTTTTCCAACCTTGCCCCTGCCTGCTGTAGTAACTCCTTCCATTCTATTCCTACCCCTTCCCTTCCATATCTGAGAAAAAATCTTGGGGAAGGATTAGGAAGTATATCACAATGATTCTCTGTGTCCAAATTAAGTTCCTGGGAGCCAGCCCCACTCACAGGACATAAGGAACATAAGCAAGCCTTATTAAGCTATCCCTGCTAAAATCAAGTTCAGGGATTTTTTCAATTGAGGCAAAACAGACACCAATCTTGGAAAATAGTGGAACCACCATTTGGAGGAACCATTCCCCATCCTCATAACCCATAACCACTGTCCCAATCCATGTCCACCCAAAATGCAGAAGCAAAGAGAGAATGCCTGCATATTGGAGGGACTCTATGGGAGTCATGTTGTAGAAAGAAAGACTTGGGGTTTTGTCATTCATCACTGGTGCAGAGTCATATGTAAACTAAGGATATACAAGAAGGAGATGAAGAAGCACCAAATGGAGAGGATAGTGATGAAACAGCTTTGATGATTTCAAAATATTTGCAAATACACACTCAGCAATATTCTCAACAATCTCAGCTATAATACTGGGTTCTCCACATGTCAGGGCACAAGTGGGCACCTCCAGTTGTGGCCTAAAAAGGGTTTCCAATATAGAATCCTAGTACGTCTTATATTATTTTTCCACAATAAGTGTCTCCATGAAACTGTATTTGAAGCATACAACTTCCTAGCAATAATTCTGAGGTGTCATCATTGTCAACCAAACATCCAAATAACCTGTTGCACATGCATGCTACCCTGTATTGCACCATGAGCAATTATCTGATCGAGATATTTTCTTGTTTAGAAGGCATTGCCGTATCCAATAGACACAAAACAATCATTTTTCCTGAAGAAGGTGCATGATCAGAGCTGTAGTTGAGACAGGGAGATGTCAGAAGAGTGATGCACTCATTGATATTCTGTTTCTCCAACTCCCAAATATGTTCAGGGGTCCAAAAATCTTGGAACCTTTACCATGAGCTACATAATGCTGGCAACCTCCCCCCTCCCAGTCATACCTATTTCACCCGAACCACTGACAATAATGCAACTTATTTTCTGATCCACTGTGAAACAGAGAAGAGAATTAATTCCTTCCACCTCTGCTTTCCTGCTCTCTCCCCTTCTCTGTCCACAACACTCTTTGCCTTCTTCTGAACACAGTATTTTGCATGAAGTTGACAGTGCCTTTGGCATCATCATTATCAGCATATTGAGCTCATCTCTGGCTTACCTTGACCAATACAAAGCTGACATGGTCAGACAATAGTGATATTTGTCTTCCAAACCCATCATTGCCTTGAGTTTCTCATGGCAAAGGAATTGCAAAGTGTGATCCCATGCATATCAACTCACACAGAATGCCTCAGATTCCAATGAAGCTTCCTCCCAAATCAAGTACTTCAGGGCATAATGCCATGATTCAAGGACCCCACGGCAGTATCGAAAGCCACTGAGAGGTCCAGGAGAACCAACAGGGAAGCACTCTCCCTGTCTTTCTCCCTGCACAGGTCATCGTACAGGGTGACCAAGGCAGATTCAGTACCGTACCCAGGTCTGAAGCCGGACTGAAATGGGTCCAGATAATCAGTTTCATTCAGGAGTGCTTGGAGTTGTCCTGCCTATAATTAGTGGCCATCTCTGGATCCAGTGACTGGTCCGACTACCGCCTCCTTTAAAAGGGCAGGTACCCGGCCCTCCCTCAGAGAAGCGTTAACCACTTCCAAGATCCAGGTCCCAATCCCGTGCTTGGCGTTGTTAATTAACCAAGATGGGCAAGGGTCCAATAGGCAAGTGGTGGGACGTACTCGTCCCAGCACCTTGCCACATCATCAGGCCGCAATAACTGAAATTCATCCATCCATCCAATAAATGAATGAATGAATAAATAAATACCAAATATTAACTCCTTACACAAGTTCATCCAGCAATGCTAATGGGGGTTCTCCTGTGAAGGTTAAAGCATCTGGAACAACGAAGGACAGAGAAGCAATGGCACCAATCATGAGATCACCCTGCTGTGGATATTCATAAAGTGGAGGGTGTGGCTCATGGTTTGTGCATTTTGCAGCATCAGCCTTGCTTCCTGTTTGGAGATGAAAGCTCAGCAGCACCACTCCCAATACCCCCATGCCTAGTAGAAGGACAAAACTTTGCTCTTCACGCAAATCTACTCATTCCCATGTACAGCACTCAGATTATCAATGCTTGCTTGGTGGGAATAGAGGTTGTCTTTATTCATTCTGATAATTAAAGATCACTCTACATAGTGCCACCATTCTTCATAGTGTAGTAGGATTGCTTTGGTTATTAGTAATCTGCAGGGATGTTGAGTAGTAACAGAACTGCCTTTTAGACAATTAAAGGAGAATATAGCAATTTGTCATCAGGTACACTGAAGGTGAAAACGGGTGTTGTTTTTCACACTTGATGGAGTTTTAGTTCTATGCATGAATTGAGCAAGAGTCATTAGAAAGGAACACAAAACTATGAGGCTGCACACAGCATTCATTATGAACCCCATGGAGTTTTTTGTTATACTTTACATTTAATGTGCACAACTCCAGTTTGGATCGGGACAAGAGGGAATGGGCAGGGAAGGTGAATTCTACCATTGCAGCTATTTCCTTTGCAATATATTCTCCCTTCTCCTGACAATAGAGTCTATCCACTTGCACTAAATTCCTGAAAGCCCATTAACAGATCTGTTTGGGAGCAGAATGTCATTTTCCATTCCTTCTGTGTTGCAATCCCAGTGGAAATTGGGAACATTTCCTTTATTTGCAGCAATACATATTCTTGAAATAATTGTGCAAACTGTTGAATTGTCCAGAATTCATCATCAGGCTATGTCTGAATCTATGGGTGTGACAGGGTATTTCCTGTGGATTTTGGTTTTCAAAATGGAAAGTGCAGGGCAAAATCCCAACTTCACCAGTACAGTAAGGGTGCCTGAGCTGGTGGTGACAGAACAAGAAAATATTTGAGGAGGCATGGTGGGTAGTCAATGAAAACATCAAGTCAGTTTAAGGCAGTTGTCAAAAAGGCAACATCTACTTTGGGGGTCACCATGAAAAGCAGCGAAGTAAAATGGCCAATATTATGGTGACTCACGTCCAGGATTGTGCAAATGGAGTTATTGTTTGCCTGACCTTCTCTGCAGTTTCCATGTGTACTTGGCTGGCCAGTGGGCAAAGCCAAATGCTTCAGCGGAGAGGTTCCTGGAATTAATCTGCACTGCTATTCCTACCTGTCTATGGTCAGGCACAACTGAAGCCACAACATCTGCGCATCTGCATGATGAACTATACTTCTTTTTGCAGTGAAGAGGTCTCTGTTCTGAACAGATGTGGGCTAAGTGAAAATTCCCTGCATTAATTAGGTTGCAGGGCAATAAACTGTGTGCTGCACCTCAGCGGACTGTGATGGTGTGGAGAAGGTTAATGGTGGTTGTTTCTGTGTCCCAGTGAACACTGCTCAGCATCCCCACCATTGAGAGGTTATCAGAGGCATTTATGCATGGATAATACATCTTAAGTAAGCATGCATCCAATGCAGCACCGAACCAAAAAGTTGTTCCAAGTAACCATATCATCAATAGGCATTTTTAGTAAGAAAGAAAAGGAGGAGGTTGAAAGGTGAAGAAAAAGCAGGAGGTAAATATAACAGTTGCCCATGATTAGGTCCCCATCTGCTGACAAGCAGAACACCCGTGCTTCAAGATGGATTCCTTACTCACTAGCTTTTGGGATTGTTCTGTTGATTCCATTGGTGAAGGTTTAGCCCAGCCTGAAGGGAGATGCTCTGAGTATCACCTCAGCCAGATGACCAGAGGGTTGTCCCCCTTTTTTGCTGAAGCCATACATTACAATGCCATTGAACCACAATTGTGGTCAGTAGAAGATGGCCACGCATGCTGATTTGCCCTAGAGCAGAACTGGATGCATTTTACTAGGTAGTCACACAGGGACTTCAATATTACATAGACACATTCACAGTTATGCAGTATAGCAAAAACATTTCTTTTCCCGAAATTGGAAGACATTCAGTGAATTTCAGTAGAAAACACTCTAAGACTTGTTGTGGGGAGTGCTGGTTAGAGGTTCTTCCTTTTAAAACTGCTGTGTGGTTGGGGTCAGTGTGAATTGCCCTTCAGGGACCCCATGTAACTCAGTTCCGCTATTTACTGAGAGATTAAGGTCCCCTATCATCTCCCCACAATCCCCACCCACCCGACCCATAACCCAAACCCCAACCCTTCCCTCTGGTATTCTATCTTTTTCTCCATTTAACTGAATTTTGTTTCAACAAAAGCAAATCCAAGAATTGCACAAATATAAAGCAATACCAATAACAGTATTATTGGTAAACATATTTAAAATACAAAACTAACAATGCTATCTCCACCAGGACTAAGGGATACATGCTACCTAGTGTAAAATAATTTAATCATCCACATTTCTCCACTCCATCTCCCTTTCCTGAACTGCACTGAAACTGGTGACAGTTCACACCTCTTCCGTATATGAAAACATTTTCAATAAACAGTCTCCAAAGATCTTCAAAAATTATTCAACATATCAAATTGTGGTTGATGTTGCAGCGAGACGGCTCTGGAGAATGGGGACTCCAGTACTTCATGCCAAAATCTGTTCCACAGAAGGCCCTGGGAGGTCCATCCAAGCCCTGTCGGGGCAGGGATTAGAAGCCTGAGCATACTTCTCACTGGTGGAGGGTGGCAGTCCCCCATCCGATGAAACAAAATCGGGGAAATTCTCAGTGAATGGAGAGAGAGGGGTGCACCTCCCCACACACGCTGCCAGTGCCGGATTGGTAGCAAAGAAAAAAGAAGTTTAAAAGTGGACATCAGACCTGCTGGGTGAGCAATCAAACCTTTCAAAATACTGCCCATGAAAGAACCTGTGAAATAACTATCAATCCGAATAAAAAAGAAAGAAAGTCCCTCTTGATGGAGGGAGGAAACTCCCCCCTATGGAGTTCAAGCAGTGACAAATCTAGGGGAGATTAAGTGAAACTGGGGAAATTGGAGACTTGGAAAAGAAGAGATTTTTTTTTAATGTTTAATCTCCCCAAGGGCAAAGAATTAAATCTGAACTTATTGTATATTAATTGGTAGAAAAAGTTTTCTTTCTGTTTCGTTTCTGTATGTCTCTTTCAGAGAGGACATGGTGATTTGATCTTTCCAGTTCCTGCATAAAGTTGAAGGTCTTTTTGTCTTTGCTATACTAACATATAACTTTTTGCTGCCACCGTGTGGTCATTTTATCCTTCAACAGACACATTGTTTGCCAAAAAAAAAAATTTCTCTCTTTGTGATTTTTTGCTACCATTTAGTGGCCATTTAGTAGCACAACAGGTTATTTAAAAATTGTTTCAATTAAACGTTTCATTTTCATCATGAAAAAAAATCATCCATCATCTTTGGCACCTGCGTCTGCCTCGCAAAGTCCAACACATCAATTAAAAACTGTGGATTGGGGGAAATTTCAAAAAGACATACAAATGACACTTTTGGCAATACAAGCATCTCTAACATCTATGCAAGCATCTCAAGAGTCTATGCAAAAAGCTATACAAGAATTGGCTTCGGAACAAAAGGAAAGGCTGGAAAAATTGGATCGTCATGTCTTGAATATAATGAATCAATTTGCAGATTCCCATATTAAAATAAAACAAAATGAACAAAAATACAAGAAGTAGAAAAGAAGACTGATGATACTGATAAGAAAACTGACAAGATGGATAAAGAGATGCAACAATTAACACAAACAAATAAGGCATTATGGGATTCAGTTGCCATACTGGTGTTTGATTATTTAAGATTTCAGAATACACCAGAGGCAAAAAATGAAAACCTAAGTCATTTAATAAACATTATGCTAGCAGTTGCTCCTGCTTTGGAAAAGGAAGAGATTGATAAAGAACTTGACCTGGTTTATAGAGTCAACTTAAGCTATGTTAGAAGGCATAAATTTCCGAGGGAGAATGGATAATTCTTAGGGAATTCTATATCTTGAAGGGCATGATTTACAAATGGGATTGCATGCGTATATGTGGTAAGGGTATTGACATTTCTTGGTGGCACAAAGTTCAAATATGATTGAGATATGTGAAGACTATAGAATGTATGATTTTATAAAGGAATTAGCAACATTTGATTAAATGATTTTAAAATTGGATGAAAAAATGATTAAAAGATGGTATAATTTCCTTTTGGGCATAAAAATGAAAGATGAACGAGTTAAGAAAACTATGATAACATGGGCATAAAATGTTGGATATAACATTGAGTTACGTGGGAAAGAAATATTAAGGTAATCTTAGCAACTTCATATAAAGAAAACCTATATAAATGTTTTATAGTTAGGCAGATAGACTTAAATGTTTTATAGATAGTATCTATCACTAAATAGATTAGCAAAAATGTTCCCAAATATGTCAAATAGACATTGAAAATGTAAACACAATTTTTTTATTTATTTATATACATCATCCCTTTTTGAAATAACAAGAAAGAAAGTTCTTCTTATCTTCCCTCTGATTCTTTCTCCTTCTTTTTCTTTTTCTTTTTTTTTTACACCTCTACCAAACTTTTCTGTTTTTTTTACATTATAATGTTGTAATACCTGTAATAGAATTTTCAAATGTGGCCACATGAACTAAGCCTCTCTTAGATGGTTACTCTTGCTCGTTAGCTCCACAGATCATACCAACTTTTTCGCTTGTACAAAAAAAGATGCCTGTAATAAATCATGTAATAATCATGTCCGCCCATTGCTTCTTTGTTTAGATTAGACTGATGTGGTGTCTGCAGTAGATCATGTGTCTATATAGCCTCAGGATGGCTCACAGAAACAAATAAATACAGTATAAATAACAATAACAATTAAAACCCAGAAACACCCTGGCTGCACAGTTAAAACCTATAAACATTAAACAGTGTTAAAATATTGTTTAAATAAAAAGGTCTTGACCTGGCGCCAAAATACAAATAATGACTGTGCCAGGTGGACCTCTCTGGGGAGCGCATTCCACAGATGGGGTGCCACCGCAGAGAAAGTCCTCCTCCAGGTACTTTGCTTCCTGATATCTCTCACTGAAGGCTCCCGGAGGAGAGCTTCTGCTGCCGATCTCAAGGGGCAGGAGGGCAAATATGGATGCAGGCGTTCCTTTAGGTATCCAGGTCCCAAGCCATTAAGGGTTTTATAGGTAATAACCAGCAGCTTGAATTGAGCCCTGACTTCAATGGGAAGCCAGTGAAGCTGGTAGAGGACTGGGGTTATATGAGAATAAATTATATGAGAAAATGTAAACCTGAAGTTTTTTCTCTCTTTTTATACATATACATATACATACATACATACATACATATATATATATATATATATATATATATATAATTCTTAATGATTTTGATAAATAGGCTATATATTTGATTTTACATGTAATTACTGTGGCAAGGATTGTATTCACTCACTACTGGAGGAGTGGAGAGTCACTTATTGAAGAGTTGATCTTAAAAAGGATTTTGAACTGCACGGAAAGGGACAGATTGACCTTGTCTCTGAAGAAGAAGGAGGACGCATATCTCTACCAAACCTGGAACTCTTTTTATTATCAGTTAGAGAAACAGGACTATGTGTAGATTTGAATATAGCTATTGACTGTTAAAAAGAGGAAGATGTCAACCCAGTTTATCTGATGTCTTAAATAACTGTTGTTTTTATTGTTAGATTTTAGAGAAAGTAAAATTTATTTTAAAAAAATTATTTGACATATCAAACCCTTTTTTCCACTTCATATTGCCATTTCACTTATAATTAATAGCTACATCCCACATGTCTTTAAAATGATACTGGAAAATCACCTTTTCCTCATCGATGTAGCATTTGAATTGGCAGCTTTTCTCATATGTAAATTGTAAGTTTTTCTTCTACTAGGCCTGAGGGGTAGCAGTAAGTACAGCTGGAGAGTTTGCAGGGAAGAGGAAGAAAAGAGATAACATGGGATCTCTGGGAAAGAACTCCCAAAGCATCTGTGGAATGACCAAAGGCCTGTTTGACTTGTTATGCTGCAGATGCTCATCTTGAGCTCAACATAAGAAGCATTTCAGGAAAGAAATGCCACAAGATTCCAATTACCTACCTCTGAGCAAAATGACTTCTGATGAAGCGTTAGAACCACACAAACTGTTCGCCTCCCACAAGTCTGGTGCAGGAGGCTAACTTTGCATAGAAGGTGCTTAGGGGAATATTATTCACTATTTTTTTTTTTTGGCTTCCTGAAGCAAACAGCTTTGCTCAAACCCCATGTAAGTAGAGCAGCAACTAGCCTTCCTCAAAGGAGCACCTCCAAGAAATGAAAATGCACTCTCATGTTTGATTTGCATGCCAGAGACTCTTTTCAGTCCACCTGCTTGACATTTCAAAAGGAAGCAGGGCACTTATTTCAGTGAAGCTTTGTTTGAAGTAAGAAGTAACTGGAAAACTTTAGAGATCAAGAGATGAAATCTTCAAGACAGATTGTGGGCACAATTCTTTCTCTTGGCAAAAAACACAAAACAAAATAAAATGAGATGAAATAAAAGCCACAAAGTTGAGCAGACAGGTAGATTTATCAATCTCTTCCCCTTATTAGATGTTCCTTCTTGTTCAGCTCCGGTCTCAGCAAAATGATGTAACATTTTGGGAAGAAGATGCAAACCAACAGGCCAGAACTGGAGGCTAAGATGGAAAATATCTCTACAATCACCAGGTATTTTCCTTTGGTGCTCAGGTAGGAAGGCACAAAGGATAACCAGACACTGCAAAAGACCAACATGCTGAAAGTGATGAACTTGGCCTCATTGAAACTGTCCGGGAGCTTCCTTGCTAGGAAAGCCACCATGAAGCTGACCATTGCCAGGAAGCTCAGATAGCCCAGGACACAGTAAAACATTGTCATAGATCCCTCATTACATTCCAGGATGATTTCTTCAGCCACTGAATGCATGTCCATATTTGGAAAAGGAGGAGTAGTTGCCAACCAGGCAAGGCAGATGGCTGCCTGAAGAAGGCAACAGGAAAGAAGGAGCATGTTGGCTAGTTTCTTCCCCATCCACTTCCTCATTGTGGATCCTGGTTTGGTGGCTCTGAAGGCCAAAATCACCATGACCGTCTTTGTTAGCACACAAGAAACAGCCACAGAGAAGATGATGCCAAAAGCAGTTTGTCGCAGGAGGCATGTCACCTGGTGTGGCTGGCCAATGAAGAGCAGTGAGCAGAGGAAGCAGAGTAGGAGGGAGACGAGGAGAGTGTAGGTGAGATGCTGGTTGTTGGCTTTGACAATGGGTGTTTCATGATGCTTCAGAAAGGTTCCTAGCACCAGAGCCGTGATCGAACAGAAGAGAATAATAAAAGCAGTTAAAATGGCACCCAAAGGTTCTTCATAAGAAAAGTAGTTAACATACTTAGGTATACAGAAATCCTGGTGCTTGCTCGGGTACTTCTCATCTTCACATGAATAACAGAAAGGAAAGTCTGAGGAAAAATAAATACATACATAAAAAGTATTCTCTATTCTAAAGTTCTCACGAACAGGCCATATCAACCCTTCAGATGAATCTTTTCTGGTCAAAGTAGGGAATCCATCATTTTATTGTATCCACATTTTTACAATCTCAAGTATTTTCCACTCTGAAATGAACAAATCACTAAAATTGTATTACAGACCACTTCAAAAGAGCCCTAATTCAATGCAAACTTGGCTGAATTCACAGTGATTTCAGAAATTGACATGGTAATTGCTCAGTGTCATCAGCCTGAATGGATGGATATGTTCACCTACTTATGCTTGCATCTGTAGTGTCAAATGGCAGGCATGTGTAGGAAGCTGTGATGGAATTGAATTGGCTTTTTTTGGGGGGCGGGGGGTAAAATATTGCATCACTTTTCCTGGCTACAGTTTCCATGGCCCAGGTCCAGATTGCATCTGAGTTCTGGGTGATTTCCCACTGCAGCTCACCTGCTGGATCATGAGGCTATGAGGGGATATCAAGCCCCCACAGCATGCACCATTCTGTGCATCCTTCCTGCCATCAGCTACGAAGAAGTCCCACCATCCCCAAAGGGAGGCAGGTGCCTTGAAGCTCCACCCCTGGGTTTTTTGTGGGGAGCCCCTGTTTGGGTAGTGAGGACACAGAGAGTGCCACTGTTTCCAAAAAGAATGCAGCCCAACACCTAAAGAAACTAAAGAAAGATCTTGCTTTGGAAACACAAGTGTATGATAATAGGGCTGTGTTTACAGAGATGTACTGATTGTGACCAGAGTCCCTTCATTATTTATTATTCATTACTCATGAGTCCTGATCTTTCAGCATCAGTGGAAGAATATATTCAGGGCTGAAGGGTAGGCTCCAAAGGTGTATGTTTCAATTGTCAAAGATCAGCCACCCATCCTGAGCACTGAGAATCCACTGCAGGTGGGTCATTTGAAAAAACAAGGGCAATAGATCACACATGCCACACACAGCAACCTTCTCCAACAGTATTCAACATCTTTCACCTGGTCCCACCTGGCCCCATGCAATCACACTTCAATCCCTGATGAAAGATTTTTATATACCTGTTCTTGATTTTATCAATACGATTTATAATAGATAGACATTCCAATGCCTACCATTCTTGCTTGAAATTTTCCCTTCAGGACATTGAACACAATCATAGCAGCAAAATGGCTCCCCTTCCTTGACCTTCTTCCTAGATCCAGGATTGCAGCTCTCACTGCACACAGATAGAGGCTGTGCCTAAGTCATCAGAAGAGGAGGAGAATACAAATCTTGAGAATTACTCAGTGGAATGTTTCCACTTCTGCAATCTCTTTTAAGTTGCCAAGTTCTCCAGGAGCTCCTTTTCCATAAGTGTGCTTTGTGATTATTTGGTAAGGCTGAAATTATATGATCATAACATGGAGAGAAACTGCACCTGTGCTACACAACTGCTTGTACATGGAATGGAAGATCAACCTTGCCCCTCTGGGGTTGGGAAAAGCACTTCTTTTACCATTTGCCTAAAGACTCCCAAAATCACATTTCAATGTGTTTTGATGCATTTTTGAGCTACTTTGAAAAGCTATCTAGTGTATGCCATTTTCCAGAAAAAAAACCCCATGAAATGTGTATTGTCATTCTTTTTAAGACTATGCACATTTTCTAATTTGCATAAAAACATTTTTTTCAAATGCACTCATAAATCTAGGAATTTGCAAGAATTTCTCAAAGAAAATACAGCTTTGCTGTTTTAGAAGAGGCATGTACCCATGATTTGCCAGAAGTTATGACAGAAGAGATAGAGTTGGATGGATAATAGGTAGATTTATTACTGTGGGGTTTTTAGAAGTGGGGGTAGTGGGAGTGGAGGGGATGGAAGGCAATCATAATCTGTCAGTTTCCCTTTCTCCAGCATTTGAATTTTTTTTCTTACAAAAAATTAGACCGAAATTTGTCACTCAACTGTCCTAACCAAAAGGAAAAGGAACACACAGTCCTCACTTCCTGTCATTCTGCTATTGAAGATGTGCAGTCTGACAGAAAAACCCTTTCTGAGAACTAGCTGATCCTTCACACAGTGGTTCAGATGCACACTTTTGAAATGCGTGCACCAAAATCTCTTCACTGGGATGGACAAAATTCACAGCTTCCATTTCTTCCACACTCAGATCATTGAATGTTCTACTCAGAAAATTGCAAGTTCTTTACATCCCATATAAAAGACATCTCTAATTTTGGTAGAACAGTATACACAAAAATTTTTACCCATCACAAAGGAGAGATGTTTTAACACATATTAAAAAGGAGAAAACTGAAACTGGAACATTGGGTTTGATCCTTGTCATTTTCAGAAGAGTCCCATTGAAATCAATGGAATGTTAACCATAAATAAATTCGGCTTTCTTTCATTCAATGTGCTGCCTGAAGTACTATACCTATTACCTGGTTTCATAATGAAGCAGATAAAAGTTGAAAAAAACAGCTCTGATAGTATTTTCAAAATAATAGCAAATTAATAAAATCTTATGTAACATTTTTTCTTCATCTTACCCTAACCTGGTGCACACCATCACCCTAATATAGGGCTAAAGTTCCATTGAAAATAGGTCAATTTGGAAAAAGCCTTCCTTGAGTAGCTTTTTCTGCACAGCTTGTCATTTCTGCCCATTCTAAACACATTCCAACCATCAAGATCATGCCAGGACACCTCATTTTTGTAACCCTAACCCTACCCTGCTGCACACCCCTAACCCTAATATAAAGCTAAAGTTCTATTGCAAATAGGCCAGTTAATTCAGCAGCACAGGAACCAGGCCGGGTCCTTATTGAGTCTCATTCACTGCATTACATTTTGGACTAACCAGTTCCAATTAAGTATTTTTCTAGGTCCATCATTGTCAAATGAAATAAACTGCACATGCCACTTTGGAGACAGAGTGTAATTCAAACATGCAGCTGATGCCACTCTGCCAGGAACCAAACCTGATTAAACCAGCTGTTCCATGTTATGGCATTTGCACTGATGGTAAGAGCTTGGCCTGTAGCAGCTTGGTCATCCATACTCCCAACTTTCACTGTTTGAACAGATTGGTTTGAGGAGACAATCCAATTGATCACATCAAATCCAGTTACTAACTCTCCATTCTCATTGAAAGAAACCTTGTCCCCAGCACTGTTGTTGAATGATACAACCTTCAGAAAATGATGGAGCTGGCAAGAAAAGGAACCAACTTAGAAACACTGTGACCATCTAGTTTACATATTAACCAATTGTGTTTCCCTACTTTATTTTGATGTGTTTTGTTATCTACAAAAATGTCATTCTATTCTACCCTAGACTATTCAGCCCATTACCTGCCACTGTACTTCATTCAGAAACATCAGTCCACCTCTGGTCACCATTCCTCTGTTCCTCAGACTAGATGAAGACATGGCATGCAAGGCATGGGCCACCGCATGGACAGCATTGTAGACATTGTAGCTGTGGCCAGTCAAGCTCATTTCGAAAAAAGTTGCAGGAAGAAACTCCAGCTTTTCATCTCCAGTGCAGATATTCCCATCTAAATTGCCCAGAAATGGATCTGGGAATACACAGTTGAAAGCATTTTGCCAGAAAGACCTAATAAAGCCATTTCCCTTTGGACTGGAAGGATCTTGTGCATTCAGGAATTGTTTAAATCCTGGGACATGGTTCGATTGAATTGTGAAAGAAAGAGCACCGTGGAAAATGTCTGTGTTCCAATCCCTTTGATAAACTAATGATGTGAGCTCCACCTGAGCTGTCACAATCATTACTTTTCCAATTGGTATACTTGTCACATGATCTTGTTCTGAAAGATAGGGAAACCACCTAAAAAATGTCATGAAATATGATTCTCCATTGGCCACCAATACATTGGCTGTGCTATCCACAATATGATCATGAATTTTCGCCCCCTTCTTAAACATGTCTTTCATATCTGTGACATAAGTAAGTTCAGGGATTTTTTCAATGAAGGCCAAACAGACACCACTCTCAGAAAACAGTGGGACTATGATTTGCAGGAATCGTTCCCCACTGTCATTATCCATAACCAATGTCCCAATCCATGTCCACCTGAAATGCAGCAGCAAAGAGAGAATCCCTGCATACTGAAGGGACTCCTTGGGAGTCATGTTGTAAAAGGGAAGGCCCGGGGTTTTATCATTCATCACTGGTGCAGAGCCATATATCAGCTAAGGAGATACAAGAAGGAGAGGGAGAAATGCTAGATAAAGAGGACATTTATGCAGTAACTTTGATGTTTTCAAAACATTTGCATATATTACCTCAGCAATCAATTCTACAATATTATAATATAGGGGTTCCCCCAGGGTGTCATGGCACATGTGGGCAGCTCCAATGGTACCTGAAAAGGGGTCTCCAATATGGCACCCTAGGACATTATATTACTTTGTTCCACAATATGTGTGTGATAGTGCCAGGGGAAATGAATGGCATCCATTCAGCTTCCTTGCTATGAGTTGAGTCTTCCAGAAAAGTTGTCCAAATACCCAAAGAATTATGCTTTTGAAGGCTGTGTTGATATATGAACCACCTCCTGTTCATATATCAAATGATTATAAGGTCATCAATCATTGTCTGATAGATGGGTGCTCAGCTACTCCGTTTCATTTTTATAATAGTCTTTTAGTCATGAAGAGGGCACAGGGATACATTTAATACATATGTTAATTCCCATGAAATAATTTAATAACAATGTATGATTTGTAAGGTATATGTTTCAAAGCGTTGTTACCTGCTTTGCATCATGAGCAAACTATCCAATTCCTTTTTGAGGAGAAATTGCAGCAGTGGAAAGGGATGCTTATGTGAATGTGGTCTGAGACTCTGCCTAGACCTTCCTGGCTGAGATCCACATCCACATGAATAAATGGAGGCCCATCAGAAATTCCCCCTTGCCCACATAGTTTGCTTCACCTTGGATGTTATCAGTCATCCAAAGGATAGAGACAGTGTGATTATTTCCAATGTACAAATCTCCATCTCCAAAGCACAAATGAAAGAACAAACTGAATGTGATCCCCATATTCGTCCAAAGACATGCTCCCCACCTGTGGAATCTTATAGATGTCCACGAGATTTGCTACATGAAGGGAGGTTTGGGCATCCAGTCCCCCGATGACTGCTATCAAGTGTTGTTGGATGTCGCATTTGTAGTTCGGGACTAATCTCCCTGCCACACGTATCAGTAGCAAGGTGACCTGATAGGCCCACTTGGCTGTGAAGTAGCTGTCATAGATACGAAAGCCCAAGGTGAGGTTGGCTAAAATGTGAGGGTTGTCATTGATCTCCTTCACTGCAAACATCAAGGCCAGGATATGCTGGTAATTCTTCGGCAACACACTGGAAGCAACAAAGTCACCTCTTGTATTAGAATGTTCCTCACAAACAGAATTTTGTAACAAGCTGAAAGTGTTTTTGGCATCATCATTATCAACATATTGAACTCACCTCTGGCTTACCTTGGCCAAGACAAAGTTAACACAGTCAGACAATACTGATATTTGTCTTCTAAATAGATGATTCCCTGGGCTGTCTCATGGTTAGGGAATTAAAAAGTGATATCCTTTGCATCACAGTTCAGAGAGAAATCACCATATTCCAATGAAGCTTCCTCCCAAGCAAAGTGTGTCAGTGCATAATGCCACAATGGTATCCCCGTTTGTTAGTTCCTATTATAGTTTCATTTAGGAGGAACATCTCTTAGGTATATGAAAACAGTTAAAGTGATTGTGATGGGGCCAATCTGAGTACAAGATACACCACACTGAATAAAGCTCCTTCTTAGTGACAAGGAACCCTTAATCCAATTGTTTCCAATTCTAACAGACAACATTTGTCCTGAGATGAATCCAGTATCTGCCTTCCCTAAAAGCAAGGAACGTCCATAAAAGGAAGGCTTCACTCATTGTAGAATCTATTAATCAGATTTTGGGTTTACTGCTCTGTCCATCCTGCCACAGATTAGCACAGTCATAGGCAGTCTGGTGGAGCTGCTGTGGGAAGGAAGTGTAGGAGAAATCTACTTGATCCAATCACCTGAATACTGGCATTATGCAGTTTTCATGAAAGAGGGCAGAATAAAAAAAGAGGTGAATGAACAAAGGTAGGAAGAGAGGCATAAGAGAAATGATTCAGAAGAAACTTGTGCAAGACAGAAATTGGTAGAGAAAATAACTGAAAATATAAGCACAACAGAGAGGTTCCAAGCAGAAGTAAAATAATTGTGAAGAATCCTACATTCACCACAAAATGCATTCTTCTGGCCATGCAGAAAACAAAGTTTTCACATCTCTTCCGTAATATAAACTTTCTCTACATCCCAAATCATTGTTCAGAGGTTGTATCTGCTAGAACAAATTATGGTCACAGCAGATTGTTATTTAAAATTAATTAATAAACTGGGTGTGGAAATAAATTACTAACTCCTTACGCATGTTCATCCAGCAATACTAGTGGGGGTTCCCCTGTGAAGGTTATTGGATCAGGCACAATGAAGGCCAAAGAAGTAATGGCACCAATCATGA
Source organism: Varanus salvator macromaculatus (assembly GCA_023646645.1). Classification (NCBI taxonomy): domain Eukaryota; kingdom Metazoa; phylum Chordata; class Lepidosauria; order Squamata; family Varanidae; genus Varanus; species Varanus salvator. The sequence continues at coordinate 2,150,742 of JAIXND010000782.1, forward strand.
GATCACCCAACTGTGGATACTCATAAAGTGGAGGAGGCAGCTCATGATTCTTGCATTTTTCAGTATCAGCCTTGCTTCCTATTTGGAGAAGAAAGCTCAGCAACACCACTCCTAATTCCCCCATTTTTAGTTGAAGAACAAAGCTTTGCTCTTCATGCAAATCCACTCTTTCCCACGTAGAGCACTGAGATTATAAATGTCAGCTTGCTGAGAACAGTGCCTGTCCTTATTCATCCCTATGATTAAAGATCACTGTATATATTGCCACCATCCTTCACCACCTAGTAGGGTTGCTTTGTTCATTAGAAATCTGCAGGGATGTTGAATAGTGACAGAACTGCCCTTTAGGCAATTAAAGGACAATATAGCAATTTGACATCAGGCAAGTTGCAGTTGAAAACAGTGTTGTTTTTCACACTTGATGGGCAGCACAGAATTTCTATTAGTTGTATGCATGATCTGGGAATGAGTCATCAAAAAGTAAGGCTACACACAGCATTCATTATTAACCACATGGGAATTTTTGGTTTTGCTCTGGACTCAGTGTACCCCACCCCAATTTGGATTGGGGCCACAGTGTGTTGGCAGTGAAGGTTGATCATTCCCCTGCAGCTATTTGCTTTGTTAATATTCTCCCTTCCCCTGCCAATGGAATCTTTCCACTAACTGTACATTCCTGGAAGCACATTGACAACTGTATATGGGAGGGAAACTTAATTCTTCTCTCCTGCTGTGCTGTCGTCCCAGTGTAAACTAGGAGCAGTACCTTTATTAAGAACAACACTGATTCCAGAAATGATTGTGAAAGCTCTTCAGTTGTTCAGAATTCTTCATCTGTCTGTGTGTGTATGTTCATGCATTTATGTGTGTGTGATTGGGTACTTCCTTTGGATTTTGGATTCTTTTTTCATCAGCCTTCACAGCTACTCTTGTCTTCATACAGCTTTATCTGATTTGCTAACCCCACTGTTCCTGAAGAATTCAAAACCAAAACAATATTTCCTGTCCTTGTTACCTTCACATTGCTGTATTGCATGTGCCTGTTGAAGGCAGTTTGGTAGAAATTGTGAACTTGCCACAATTTGTTGTGATCCACACAATCAAAGGCTTTAGTGTAGTAAATGAAGCAGAAGTAGATGTTTTTCTGGAACTCCCTAGCTCTCCCCATGATCCAGCAAATGATGGCAATTTGATCCCGAGTCCCTCTGCCTCTTTAAAACCCAGTTTGTACTTCTTGTAGTTCTCAGCTCACATACTGCTGGAACCTTGCTTGTAGGATTTTGACCATAACCTTGCTAGTGTGTGAAATGAGCACAATCATATGGTAGTCTGAACATTATTTAGCCTTGTCCTTCTTTGGGATTGGAACATAAACTGACCTTTTCAAATCTTGTGGCCACTGTTGAGTTTTTCCAAATTTGCTGGCATAGTGAGTGTAGCACATTAACTGTGCTGTGTTTTAGGATTTTGAGTAGCTCAGCTGGAATACTGTCTCCTCCACAGTATTTGCAAAACTCACCTCCAGCACCATGATTCAAACAGATCATTTTTTTCCTGTCGCTTTCTTCACTGCCCAGCTGTCACATCCATATATAGTGATTGACTTATGTGTCTGAATTATTAGGAGTGATCAGGCACTTCTGAATTATTAGCAGTGATAAGGTAAGTAAGTGTTAGCTGAATTACACATCCAAGAATTAGGCAGATCAATTAACCCTTCATTAAAAAGCTGTTGTGTCTACTTGCAAAACCAAATTTTGCTGAATCCAACATAACCTAAGATGTGTTACTCCTGAAATAGATGCCAATGAAGTATTCCACTGATGGTAAAATAGGATGCTCCTATTTTGTGCATACAGAAGACATAAGATGACTTCTTTCTAGGAATTATAAGCAGGGAAGAAGATTCTTCCTAATGGAATGCATGTTATGCTCAGCATTTCTGTGACACTTATATATTCATAAATGGAAAAAAAATAATACAGAAACCATTGTCATGGCCACTGAGCATAGAGGAAATGCTGCAGCCCCCTATCCTCTTGCAGTCAACTAGCTCAGACCTTGATCTTGGATTGTGAACAGGGCATTCCAGCACACAGGAAGGGGAGGTGACCTGGTAGGCCAGGATATGAGCTATCCTGAGCTTCTGCCAGCATCGTTCCCTCCCCCTGCAAAGAGTCATTGTTGGATGATCTAGCAAAGGACAAGTAAAAGAGGAAGGAGCCACACCTGCTCACCTGTGTTAGGTAATGAGCAGCATTTGGGTTCAGGGGTTTCTAATCACTAGCAATCGATAGGTCTGTAGTCTCAGTTATTTTTCTTATGCCCTCACTAATTTTCCTTCTGGAAAATAAGCATTTTGTGAGTTTCCAGAACTACCATGGCAGTCAGTTTGCGTTTCTGGTGTGTGTGTGTGTATCTAACCTATTTTTTTTCCTTTCAAGGAACTCAATGTAATAAAAATCCTCCTTACATAATCCTCCTCCTCCTCCTCCTCCTGTTGATTTTATCCTCACAACAACCTCTGTGGTAGGTTAGGCTGAGAGAAAGCAACTGGTCTGAAGTTGTTCACTGATGATTGTTGCAACCAGTCTGCAAGAGCACCCAGGGCACACTCCTACAATGCCAAGTGCAGCAAAAATGTTGGGAACTCCTTGCCTAGTGGACTAAAATGCAAATTATGATTTTCACCTGTCTCGATCAAAGGTGTGCTGCACTTTGGCCTGCACAAATCTTGACCTCAATCCATATCAGTGGCCAGACAATTTGCAGGGGATAAGCTCCTGCTGAATGTTAACTCAAAGCCATCCGCAGTGGGAAAAACAATCAACCTGCCTCCCTGCAACCATGGACCCAATGTAATCTACACTGCCGGAAGCTGTCCATATTTGGAGATTTATGCATATTGGCTTCCCTTCGTCAGGTGTCACCTCCTGGATGTTGTTGATTTGTGGAGGACAAAGGTGCTTTGGATGTGGCACATGGATTACATGGAAAGTTTATTAAGAAATATAAAGAATGTCACCTTTGCTCCTGGTTGGTTAATATGTAGCAAAATATCAGTGATTTCATTTTCTCCTGCTCAAGGAGCAGTGGTGTCAAGTCTTTTAATCTTCAAGAAAGACAAATGTGATTCTCTCTTTGGTAGTCAAAAGACTGACCAGTTTCAACTTCATCATTTACTGCTAGGAAAAGGTATGTTTTTTCCTGTTGGTGTTTGACATTAATTAAATTATATTTTAATTGCCTTTTAATTGTACTGTGTGGTTTAACTGTAATTTTTAAAGTCAGCAATGTTACTGTTATCAGATTGTTAAATGAGAGCTCAGCTTTCCATAATTCTAAGAACTGTCCCCAATTCAACAAATTAACAGATCTGGTGTATTAACTGTTTGTCTCCTGCTTTAATTTCAAGGGGAGTTCTATGTTCATAGTTCAGTTTTACTATGTTATTCACAAAATGAAACTCTCAGCATGAAATCTATAGCTCAGTTAATTCTATGAAGAACACAAATTGCATTACCACATCATAGTCAACTCTATTTAAAAAAAAACAATTTAATCTTATTCTCCTGGTTTCTGATTAAGTATATATTTAGATTTATTCAGTTGAAATTAATGTGATTTTGAAAGGATTAACAGTGGCTGACCCATGTACAAAGGTCCAAAAATCTATTGCCAATGTCCTTTGTTCTGTTCTGTTTTGTTAATTTGACAAAGCATCATGCTCTTCTAAGGATAACCATTATCTGAAAGGGAAGTGTGATGGAAGGAGGGAGACATTTAGCATACCTGTGTAGGTGAAAGTGCTGAGTGGGATTTCCCAAGAATTCTTAATCGAGAAGAATGGGGGGGCACATCTTCTGACCAGAAAACAGAGAACCAGAATTGTACCTTTCTAGAAACAGTCTCCAGAACTCAAAGCAAAGTTCTCAGGGGTACTTGGCACAATCGGTAGGTTTCAACTGGATGAATGTCAGGACAAAAGAAGCAAGAGCTTTGCCATAAGATGGCTGCTACAAGCCTGCCACTATCAGAACACCTTTGGACTTAAGAGCTGATCAGGAATTCATCGTACAACACTTGCTTCCCACATTCACCTTAGAAATGCTCATCATCCTGCCATGGAAGACCTGTCCTTTAAGGTGCAGTCGTAGATACGTGAATTGTTGATCTGTCCTGAAGGTTCTTCTCTTTGTATGGTGCCCATCCTTCTTGTTTTACCCTAATCCACCCAATGTGTACATGATTCCAGACCTGATTTCCCCACCCTCCCAAACTGTGCATGTATCTGACAGGTCATAAAAGCATCTTGCACAGACTCCACCTTGGTGGTGCCTTTCAGAGTGCTATCAGATCTTCCTCAGTCTTGTCTTCTCCAGGCTGGATGTGCCCAGTTCTTTCAAACTCTCCTCACAGAGCTTTGTTTGCAGTCCCTGGATCCTCCTTGGTGCCTACCTCTGAACTCTTCTTCATGAAGGAGAAAGGGCTTGCTGCTGTTTTTCCCAGTCAGTGAGACCAGAACCTTTGCCTAAGGCAAAAACAAGAAATCAGAGCACCTTCCCACTTGTTAGCTCTCCTGAAGTTAATGTGATTCAGTTGTAAGTCCACTGGGGACCATCTGATTCACTGCTGTGTAGATGTGCATTTAGCTAGTCAGTTTTTTGTTTTGTTTTGTTTTTGGCATCAGGAAGGGTTCCAGTACACCAGAAATGTCTTTCTTTTCTTTTTCTTTCTTTCCAGAATAGTGGGGAGGGGAGATTTGAAATGCTGTTCTTTCTAGACAGTGCTTTGCATTGCGTCACGCAGTGGCTGCCTCCACGTAGAGACTCCAAACTGCTTATCCTTGGACTCTTGCTCCACTCTTCCTCCAGATCGCATAATAAACCTGACAGCTTAACTACACTTTGACCTTAGCCTTTACGGTTAGCTACTCCTATTCTTGTCTGATGCCCCACTGACTGAAACTCTTCTCCATGATCATTTTCTTCTCTAGTTGCCTTGCAACTCGATCTGATGCTGAGCCTGCATCAGCCCAACCAGGAACAGCCAGTTCAGGGCACCACATGAGTTCCAACAGCTTTCTCCCAGAGACACACACACCATGGAGTCCTCCTAGCCACAGTAACAGCTGGCGAGGATGGAAAAAGAGGGCACTGGGCAGTGCAGCCTTTTCTTCATCCACTACCCATTCGACCCAGAATAAACCTAGTCTGATTGCTTAAAGACACACTTTAAAATGTAGTCCATTGCTTATAATCGTGTTTGTTGGTACTGTTGCTTGTATTCCAGATCATAACTGTCTGAAGAAATATGAAACTCTTTATGCTGCCTATTCAAATTA
>JAIXND010000782.1:2166310-2180577 GCA_023646645.1 Varanus salvator macromaculatus
ATAACAGGTGTTTAGTTGGGTACACCTTGGGAGGAGTACTGGATTCTGAAACTCATCATGGCATTTGCACCTCCATGGCTCTAGTGTGTGCAAAGCCCTCTGAAATTTTAAGTTTGCACTGTGCTTAAAGTTCCTGTGAGCCTGACAGATGACGAGGTCCACCGGTGGCTTAGTGCATCTTTCTCATTCCTTGCCCCCTCTTCACCTCACTCCTCCTCAAATATCCCATGGTACTCTGCAGGCACCCTGGGATGGCCCCTGAATGATGGCAAACCATTTAGCAGCAGCAATGGCTTGGCTTTTTAGGGAAGTGCTTCTGTATTATCCACTGCTGGGAAAGTCAAGGAAGTCCAGAGCTACAAGAACACTAACCCCATAGTTCAAGGACAACTGCAAGGGGTGCTTTTTACAAAAACTACTTACAAAAAAAAAAAAAAAAAAACACAGAACAAAGAAAAAACAAACAGTCAAATATAGTTCACTACAGAGATTTTATTTTGAGGGGTTGCTCATCCCATCAAATGAAAAAACTGCTTTCCAAATCACAGCTTTGTAGGCCTTTGCTAGCTATGTTTTAAATATATGTTTTTAAAAGTGAGGATGTATGGAAAGTGTACTAGAATCTGGGAGCCATCTTGGTTTGAGGTGATGGGCCTTCTGCATTCACATAGCCAAGAGGCAGTAGGTTGGGGAATTAGAGGGCTTCTCCTTATGTCGAAACCATCCAGTTTTATTTACAGAAGAGGGCTACAGAGTATCTTTCTTTTTTTTAAGAATGAGTTACCATCTATCTCTTCATTCTCCCTGTAAGAAATGCACCATGCTTTTCTTCCTGGACATGTTTTGTATGTTTAAATTCATATAGAAACCAAGTGTGTCTTTCTTTCCAGGAACTCTGAAGAAGGAACTCGGTAAGTTTCATTCCCTCATCCTCGCTCTCACTACAGCATCAACAGGAGCAGGGGGTAAACAGATGACAGCTGAACAAAGTGCTGCTTGAGCACTTCCATGGTGGTCTCCAGCCAGAGCCCCTTGGCCGCAGCAGCAACACAGTTGGCTGCATTACTGAGCAACTCTTTCATCTTTGGCTTGACCATGCCGTAGCCTATCAACTGTGTTCCGACAACACATTGAGTCACTGTGATTTATTAACAACTTGATAACAAGGGGCTTATACAAGTTAGCAATTCAAGCATGTGCTAAAATTTGGGTCCCAGTCTGGTTAGAGTAGATGGACATCCTGCTTTCATACATCTGAAAGGCAGTATTCAAAATATTCCTGTGCAGAAGAATTAAAGGGACAGAGGGCTGTTGAGTAACCTCCCTCTGTGTAGGGAGGCCGTAATGACTCATGCCATTACGAAATAGTCATTCATTCCTTTGGGCTACACTTTTCTTTCTGGACTACTTTTGTATGTTTACATTCATATGAAAGCCAAATGTGTCTTCCTTTTCAGAACAACTCAGGAAAGAAAATGGTAAGTCTCATTCCATGGGCTGGGCTAGGGAATTTATTTCACCATTAGGTGTATCAGCAGTGAGTTTGTTTCTGTTTAATTTTATAATTAGAGATATATTTCTGGGGTTAAAGATTCTAAGATATGTAGTAATGTCTGGGTTGCCATTTAACTTATAAACTTTGGAATCTGTAGTCTAGATTAATGCAACAAAATAATAAGCCAGAATGTCTTGCAAACCCTTTTGTTTGTGAATGTTTTTTGGGTTCCACCTACCAGTGTGGAGAAGGCCAAGAGTAAAGTGTCTAGGTCAACGAGCATGATTAATCACAAAAGCAACAAAGCTTTCACTGAAAGCACAACCCAATACATTTCACTCAGTAATGTGTGTCATCATATTCCCATTCATTGAGACGAATGGAGTCAAAAGAGCAATAAGCCCTGAAGAACATGGAAAAGATCCAAAAGGCAGCAAATATGGAGAGGAATGAAGAGCACTCTTGAGAACTGAAGTCTGTTGAAGTGCTCTGGAAATGCATGAAAAAGAAGCGAAATCACAAAGAGATCTGATCGTTTGGAAGGGCATGGATCATATTCTGCCTTATGGGAATAAAGGAGAGAAGGCAATGAGGGTGTGGCAGGATGAGGAACTCCATGGGCTGACTTGGCAGGTTGAATTCTGGATATGTTCGTCATTACCACTGTATGTGATTTGGCCAAATTTAATAGAGCTCCCTGCTGGCTAGTTGCATATAAAGGGAGCCCCAGGTGTTTAAGAGGTGTCACACCCTCTTGGTCAAATGAGTTGATGCTGGAGCTCAGTAGCAAGATGCCTACTTTTTATCCAGAAGGATTCAGGAGAAGCTGTGGCATCTCCAGTAATACCTGGAAAAATTCTTGCTGAAGCTTGGAGGTTCTATTGCTAGTAAGCATTGACTAGAATGGGCTCACTGGCTTCCTGTATTCCTAGGTTAGCATCAAGGAGAGCTCTTCTGTCACTGCATTCTCAGAGCACTCTCCGATCCTGGTGCATGACTAGTATTTATTTTTCCTTCTTTTCAGAATGGAAAACAGCTCGTAACTATGCAGGTGAGGAAAAACATGGCTTCAGGCAAAAATTGCCACACATTCTTATTTCAGTACTGGTGTTTTGCTTACAATATTCACAGGTTTGGTGCCACAAAACAGCAAGTGGACTGGGACAGCAATTGGGTGGGGGATAAAGGGATAAGTCCCCTATCCTTTATGTACATTTCAGGGGCCCTCACATCTGCTATTTTTGGATTTTCTTACAGTCACTTTAAAACTCTTTAACAGCATTTTAAAACTAGTTTTAAAGAAGTTATGTACCAAATATTTTGACTACATTTTAAAGGGTAGCAATTTTAATCCATGAATGTCTTTTCAGTTCATTGGACTACTATACATTCTGATTATTGTTTTTCTTTTTTTACTGTGATTTGTTTTCTGCTTTGCATGCTAATTATAGAGTGTCAGATATGGCTGCATGGGAATTTAGGCAACTGAAATATGTGTTGGAATCCAGGTTTGGTCCTGCTGCTTTGCTAGTTTCAGAGCTACCTGTGTGGCCAGAAATATCCAGGGAGGATAGACAGCTACAGCAGCTTACAAATTATGTGTATAGATCTCTATTGCTGGTGAATAAATAGGATACCCAGCATCTTAAGCATGAATGGAATGCTGAATTAGAGCATCCCATTTGGCCCAGTCAATTGAGTGCTTCATTGCTATTTATTTTGGAAGGGGATATAAGATGAGGATCTTATATTACATTTAGTTCAGAAAAAATGTTTTCAGTATTCTAGATGATGCAGCACACATTTGATAAAGCCTTAATTAAGTCAAACAATTATCAGTGGTGTGATTCCACTGTTTTAGCTATGGCCAATGGCAGCCTCCTTTCGAGGAAGACCAAATAAGAGATGGGTCAGTTCCACAGCCTTGAGTTTGCAGGAGCTGAGCAGGGCTTTCAAGAGCAGAATATTTCAGAGGGTTTTTATTCATACAGTTGCATTAAGCCGGAGACAATTTGATGGCATATGACAACAAAGTATGTTTTGCTATATAAGGATACCTATATATGTAATTAGTTTTACAGATCTTTTAAAAACTTGTTCAAAACAAGAAAACAAAAATGAGGAGAAGAAAAAGAAATTCTTTTTTCTCTTCAGTGTGTGTTCTAAGGTTTGTTTTGTAACTTACAATAACTATAAATGGGAAAAGAAAAACATGGGGTACATGTAAAATGAATGTTGTTGTTGTTAGTCGCAAAGTCATGTCCGACCCATTGCGACCCCATGGACAACATTCCTCCAGGCCTTCCTGTCCTCCACCATCTCCCAGAGACCACTTAAGTTCGCACCAACTGCCTCAGTGACTCCATCCAGCCACCTCATCCTCTGCCGTCCCCTTCTTCTTTTGCCATCTATTGTTCCCAGCATTAGACTCTTCTCCAGGGAGTCCTTCCTTCTCATTAGGTGGCCAAAGTATTTGAGTTTCATCTTCACTATCTGGCCTTCTAAAGAGCAGTCAGGGTTGATTTCCTCTAGGACTGACCAGTTTGATCGCCTTGCAGTCCAAGGGACTTGCAGGAGTCTTCTCCAGCACCACAACTCAAAGGCCTCAATCCTTTTGCGCTCGGCCTTCCTTATTGTCCAGCTTTCACAGCCACACATTGCAACTGGGAAAACCATAGCCTTGACTATACGCACTTTTGTTGGCAGGCTGATGTCTCTGCTTTTTAGTATGCTGTCTAGATTTGCCATAGCTTTCCTCCCCAGGAGCAAGCGTCTTTTAATGTCTTGGCTGCAGTCCCCATCTGCGGTGATCTTGGAACCCAGGAAAATAAAATCTGTCACTACCTCCATTTCTTCCCCATCTATTTGCCATGATCTTAGTCTTCTTAATGTTGAGTTTCAAGTCAACTTTTGTGCTCTCCTCCTTCACCCGCATCAAGACGCTCTTTAGCTCCTCTTCCCTTTCTGCCATGAGAGTGGTATTATCTGCATATCTGAGGTTGTTGATATTTCTCCCAGCAATCTTGATTCCAACTGGTGATTCATCTAGCCCTGCCTTTCTCATGATGTGCTCTGCATATAAGTTAAATAGGCAGGGTGACAGTATACAGCCTTGCCGAACTCCTTTCTCAATGTTGAACCAATCAGTGGTTCCGTGTCCAGTTCTCACTGTTGCTTCTTGACCTGCATATAGGTTTCTCAAGAGACAAATAAGATGGTCTGGTACTCCCATCTCTTTAAGAACTTTTAATACCTCAAATAGTCTATATTTATGTGGCATTCTTCTATTTGCACCGAGCAAGTATTTAAAAAATAATAATGCTTTGTATCCTATGGGATCCTCTTCCACCATGAATATCCTTGGAAAGGATGCAACTTCTGATTAAAGAGGCTTACTTTGGTCTCCTTGAGCTTTCTGTATATGATCGGGCATATTTCTTGACTTCTGCTAAATTTAAGTCTAGCTATTCTCCCTGGTCAGTTTTGGAATCTTCATACTTGATTCCTCTTCCTCAATGCATTGCACTGGCTTCTTTGGAAATCAAATCAGATAGGATCCCTTTATATAATTTAAAACGTATAGCACATCATTTCACATCAGTTGCAGTATGATCTGTTTTCACATGCAAAAATAACTCTGTGAGGAAATCTGGACTGAAGATGACTATAGAGTCAATTCAATACAAGTTGACCAGTTACTACTTATCTATCCAGTCATGCATTTTAAACTGGTCATGCATTTTAAACCATTCATTCATTTTAAAATGCATTGGTGTCAATGGAGAAGTTAAAGAACTTTGTACTTGAATTTTGTTCATTGAACTCTGTGAAACTAAACATTGCTTTGACAGGCCCATGTTTAAAGCTTTAAAGCTTACAGGAGATACCCTGTGAAGTAAGTTCTTATTCCATTCATTTCATTCATCAGAAACAGGCTGAGATGAAATGAGCACCTTCAAACTACCCTATCAGTCCATGGTTGATATGCAAGGGTTCTTCAAAAAGTTTCTGCACTTTTAAAAACTCTATTTTTTAAGATCTTCAAAAATAAATTTGTACATGGTCACCTTCCTTTGTGATGCATTTTTTCCAGTATCATACCAACTTTTTAATCCCATAAGCAAAAAAAAATATGAAATAGAGATTTAAAATATAGAAGTGTAGAAACTTTTTAAGACCCCTCATAGTATCATAGATTCAGGATAATTTCTCAAAATCTACTGAATCACAGTAGCCTAACCAATAGCTTGTCTTTTCAGACAACATCATCCTAGATAAAGAATCTGCCCATCCTTACATCTCCATTGCGAATGATAAGAAGAGCTTCACTTCTCAAGCAGAGATTCAACAGCAGTCAGCTGGTCCTCAGCATTTTGATGCAGTTGTAGCTGTCCTGGGCAGTGAAGGATTCTCCTCTGGAAAACACTACTGGGAGGTGGATATCAGCAGCACTGAGGAATGGGACCTGGGAGTGGCCAGAGAACCCATTCAAAGGAAAGGACAGTTCTCCTTATCTCCAAAGGAAGGATTCTGGGTTCTGGGGTTGAGTGGGAAGGATTACTGGGCAAAGACAGATCCTTGGACAAGAATCACAGTGCAGAGAAAGTCTAAAAATATTGGAATTTACCTCAGTTTCCCAGAGAAAAGGGTGGCTTTTTTCAATGTCACTGACAGGTCTGTCATGTTTGAATTTAAGGATTGTGCATTCTCAGGAACCATATATCCCTTCTTTAAAAACACAAAGAAAGGATCAACCATGAGAATCTGTTCCACAAAAGAAAAAGAAGACTAGGTGGAAAGTGTGGTCATTTCAAACCAAGTATTTCCCAAAATTCCTCCAGATCCCTCAGGCTCCTTCCCACCATGCTCTTCTCATTGTGTAGGTTGCCATCATCCAGAATTTGAAAGGTCATATGGCAGCCCCATTGGGTTTTGCCATAAACCAGCATGGAAGCAAAACACATGAGAAGCTCTTCCATTACAGAGGAAGACTAGGTGGAAGGTGTGTTCATTTCAAACCAATTATTTCCTAGGATTTTGAGTAGTACTGTGGCCTCCTTGCCTCTGTGCTCCTCCTGCCCTGCATAGGGTGCCCATGATCTACTGAGATCTGAGTTTTATGTGCAGTTCATCAGATTGTGCCTTAAAGGTTCATGGAAACAAAACACATGAACTAAATACTTGTTCCCACAGAGAACAGACTTTTAAGCCCAGGTCTGGCATAAAGGCCACATAATGGCCATTTCCTGGACATTTGCAAACCAAAAGAATATTTATGTGAAGGGAGAGTAATCCCTAACCAATTCTATTAAAGTTGCATAGATAACTAATCATACAATGATTTTTTAAAATAAATTGTTTTAGGTTTTATGACAAAAATTGTGCTAGCCTTTGTTCTTCTGTGCATACTTTCTGTAAAGGAATAAATAAATATTTATTGGAATAAATAATATGGTTTTATGTCAATGAATCTTCATATTTGCAAAGAAAACATTTACATTTCATTGGTTACCTTGTGGCTTTTTCATCTTCAGGAATTAATCTTGTGACCCTGACAAAGTCAGCAAAGGGGCATCTCTCTACGCGATTTTGCAGGGGTCAGCTATAAACATCCTTGAATGCACGTTGAGTGATTTGCAAACTGCAAGGCCAGTGGCAGCCCATTGCTTTGCCAGGCAACTTGCTTGCCAGTGGGGGCAAGCTCTTGCCTCTTGACAAGAACTGCAGAGCCACCTGTAGCTCCAAGCTGCCTTGGGCCCCAGCTGAGCCCAATGGATGATCAGCTACATCGGGGTCTGCAGGCACTGTCTCCCCTTCTCCCCACTTCAGCCTGCCAGTTGATACTCCTGGAGGCCCCATGCTGGGGTACCCAGAAGAGCTGGATGACAGCTGCCAAAAGAGAGGGAAGGACAGGCAATGCCAAGCCACTTGGCTTGCCTTCTTGTCAAGGGGATGAGTGGTCCACACCCAATGGAGCCTAACAGTTCCCCTATACATGGTGGTTGAGACGTGCTACTTGTGCTGTTAAAAAGATCAGCAGGAAAATAATGCCCATGTCCAGCAGTAGCACACCTCGGGGATCTTGCAAGAAATGTCAAAGGGGATTCTGTTGGCTTATTCTTTGTGGATGAAGAATCGGGTGGAAACCTGCCTAAGGCAGAATGCTGAAGAACCTGGTCTCTCAAAGCATCTGTCTGCTTGTCATAAAAATATTAAATATTTGCTTACAGATTCAGAAATGCTGGTTCTCAAGGCAGGGTGGCTGATAGATACTGCAAAGATCGGAGTCTCGCTCCCATAGAACTGTTAAAAGAAAGCACAAACTTGCATATTATAATAAAATGCTGCAAAGTGTGTGGGAGTGTGTGGGTGGGTGAGTGAGTGTACTTTTGAAGAATCCCAATGTGTGGACAGGGGAGAGGGGAGCTGTTTGATTTCAGACCAAACCCTCAGGCAGAAAAATTCAGGTGGAGAGTAGGAGGAAGTGAAGCCCAACTAGGGGGATTGGATGCCACACGGATCATCAAGGGTCTTGCAACTCTACTTCAGCAAGTGTCCTTGGACAACAGAGTGGTGGGGCAGATGGTTTCCCAGAGATCCAGACCACAAATGAAAGATTCAGCACACTAGACCTAGTAGACTGCCCCTCGCACTGCCAGCTTTAGCATCAACTGCATTAGGTGTGTTGTATTCTGTTTTGTCTCCAAACAGAGGAGGCAATTTCTGACAATCTTACCTTTTCCTATTGCTTTAATTCATCTCTTCCATCCTGGTATTTTTTGATGAAGGGCAACTTAATAGTGCCTTATCCTGAATCCAGCCCTTAATGTTCTAGACACATTCAGATGGAGAACTGCCATCTGCAAAGTAAGATACATGGCCCCCATACCCATACAAAATTAAGTTAAGACATGTGCTGTCTGCATTCAGGCTCCCTTTCTAATTAAAGGTGAGGATGTTACCAAGAAAAAAGGAAGGAGGGACAGGGAGTGGCTCAGTTCACATGGCATGACAAGCAACCCTGCACAGTTTCCACCATGCATGGCTATTTGGCAGTGGTGTCCCTGAAAGACTATCAGGATCATGAGAGCAACTTGCCTCCCGTTGGCCATGTTATTTATTTTTATTTAAAGTTTTTAATGTTTAAAGTCTAAAAGATTGACATCTGGGTGAAGTTCGGGAATCAGTGAAGGGCAAGAGAACTAAAATCCATGGGGTCATGAAGACTCCAGTGCAACTTTGTGACTAAACAACAATTTTCTTCCCTCTCCATCCTCCAGGCAGGATCCTAACAGGTCCCATGGGGTGGAACGAGGCTCCTCAATTTGACAGCCACAATCATGAGCTGAATTCTGCATGGTTTAGCTATTGAAGACCCTCTCAGTTCCTTTTGTTATGCAGTCACCAATTTTACTTCTGGAAAATAAGTGTTTTGAGAGCTTCCATGAGCACTGTGGCAACTAGTGTGTTTGTTTGTTTGTTTGTTTCCCTTTTTTTCCTTTCAAGAAACTAAAGGCAATATGCATAATCCTCCTTCTTCTCTTGGATTTTATCCTCACAACAACCCTTTGTGGTAGGTTAGGCTGAGAGTCACCAACTGGCCCAAAGTCATTCAGTGAGCATTGTTGCAACCAGTCTGCGAGAGCACCCAGGGCACTCTTACAAAGCCAAGTGCAGCAAAAATTTGGGGACTCCTTGCCTAGTGGACTAAAATGCAAATTTGGCCTGCACAAATCTTGGCCTCAATCCATATCAGTGGCCAGACAATTTGCAGAGGGAAAGCTCCTGCTGAATGTTAACGCATAGCCATCCGCAGTGGGAGTGACCAGCTACATTTTTCCACATGTGGATCTGCCTCCCTGAAACTGGGAACTCAATGCAATCCACACTGCCAGTCCTCAGGACGCCTGATACATTGGGAGATTTCTGTATATCGGCTTTCCTTCTCCAGGTGTCACTGTCTACTTCCTGGATGTTGCTAATCTGAGGGCAAAGGAAGTGCTTTGGGTGTGGCACCTGGATTCCATGCAATGCTTACTGGAGTCCTCCTCGACCCGGAGCTGACCTTGATAGCTCAAGTGTCAGCAGTGGTGAGGAGTGCCTTCCATCAGCTTCGGCTGATCCATCAGCTGCGTCCCTTCCTTGAGCTCGACTGCTTGGCAACGGTGACTCACGCGTTGGTGACTTCCCGGCTAGATTACTGTAATGCGCTCTACGTGGGGCTACCCCTGAAGACGGTCCGGATACTTCAATTGGTACAAAACAGAGCTGCCAGAGTACTGACGGGGACTGGGCGTGGTGTTCACATCACCCCTGTTCTCCGGCAGCTTCACTGGCTCCCCATTGAAGTCCGGGCCCAATTCAAGGTGTTGGTTCTTACCTATAAAGCCCTTAACGGCTTGGGTCCCGGTTACCTAAAGGAGCGCTTGCGTCCATATACACCCTCCCGCCCCTTACGATCTGCTGCTGAGGCTCTCCTCCGGGAACCCTCCGTGAAAGATATTAGGAGGGTGAGTACCCGGAGGAGGGCTTTCTCGGCGGTGGCGCCCCATCTGTGGAATGCGCTCCCCAGAGAGGCTCGCCTGGCGCCGTCTTTATTTGCTTTTCAGCGCCAGGCGAAGACCTTTTTATTTAAACAATATTTTAAATGCTAATTTATTTATTATTTATTAATTTAATTTTAGGATAGGTTGTTGTTTTAATTTTGACTTGGAGATGGGCCAATTTTTAATGTTAGTTTTTAATTGTTAATATTTGGAAATTTTAACATTATGTATTCAATCTTTTGGTTGTGAGCCGCCCCGAGGCTTGTGGCAAGGGGCGGCCTATAAATTTCCAAATAAATAAATAAATAAATAATATATATATATAAAGAATATTGCCCCTGCTCCTGGTTGGTTAATATGTAACTTATAACCAGAAGTTTCACTTTATCCTGGTCAAGATGCAGCAGCGCCATGGGATTTGCTTTGACACATTTTCAACTGATTTTTAATCTTCAAGGAAGACAGATGAGATTGTTTCTTTGGTAGTCAAAAGATTGACCAGTTTCAACTTCATCATTTACTGCTAGGAAAAGGTATGTTCTTCCTTGTCTCGGTTGTAATTGCAACTCAAAAGTGAGCAATGTTATTGTCATTATATTCCATAATCATGAGCAGTGTTGCCAATTCAACAAAGCAACTGAGCTGGTGTATTAACTGCTGGTCTCCTACTTTTATTTCAAGGGGAGTTCATCCATGCCCAGTGAGTAAGTTGTACCATCGGTTATGCTAGGTTATTCACAAAATGAAACTCTCAGCATGAAATCTATAGTTCAGTTAATTCTATGAAGTATTCAAATTGTTTTATCACATCATAGTCAACTGTATTTCAAAAAACAAGGAGATTTATTAGGTCTCAGTGTTCTGATTAAACATTTGCTTTTTTTTCAGTTGAAATTAGATTTTTTCAGTTGAAATTAATGTGATTTCAAAAATGTAAACTGTGGCTGGCCCATGTACAAATATCCAAAAATCTGTTGCTGATGTCCTGTTTTCTTTCATTTAGTTCTGTTAATGTGACAAAGTGTCATATTCATCTAAAGAAAATGGCCAATGTGTACAAGATCCTCCACCTGATCCTCCACCCTCCCAAACTGTTTCTGTAATTGAAAAGCATCTTGTGCAGACTCCATATTTGTGGACCTTGTGGTGGTGGTGGTGGTGGGGTGGGGAGGGGGGAATCTTCAAGCTGCCATGTATTTCCTGTATGTCTGAATAAGCTGTGGATTTCTTTTGCTGTACACTTCCAGTGGACTCTGGAAGGGTGTGTTCTCACTCTAGTCACATCTAAAAAAACAATCTCATTTACTTTCCCTGGCACCACACACAGACACGCCTCAGAAAGAGCACTGCAGAGTTAATGGTTCATGCTGACCACACTCCCAAACAGCAGCCTTCATAGCCAGAGCTCAGGTTCTGCCACCATATTATGTGAGTGATCCCAATCTCTTCAAAACCTAAACTGTGCCCTCTTACTCATGCATATGTTGGAATCTCTTGTCCAGGAGCACCCCACGTCAAGGTCTCATTAGCTGCAGAGAGTCAGAAGAAAACCTTCAGGATGATTTTAGAAGTCTGCATTGAACCAGGAAACCCATGGTTCTGTGGTCCACATAATGAAGAAATGGAATGATTATATGAATATTTGCTGGGCAGAGGTCCCCGTGAATTAGCTTTGTGCACATGTGGAGAGAAGTAGAAGGCATATTTTTCAAAAGGGGGATATTACATTTGACAACTTCTCCTACCACAGCCCCACCAAATAATACAATTGTAGAATATTACAGTTAGAAGAGGCCAGAGGACCATTCGTGTCCAAACCCTGTTCACAGAAGGACTTCATCCTTCTGAGATGATTGTCCAGATAAACCCTGAATGTGTCTAGTGTGAGAGAGCCAGCAACCTTCCAAGGTCATCGGTTCCATTGTTGTACTGATCCAACAGTGAGGAATTTTTTTCCTTATATCCAATCAGAATCTGTCATGCATGAAGCCCTGACAGAAACAGTGACTCACGAGGAGGTCTTGTGCTTGACACCCTGTGCCCAAAAGCCGACCCCACAACTCAGTCTAGGGGTGGATGAGCAAGCAGCTGCACCTCCCTTGAACTCCTGGCCCATTGAGCAAATGCCTGAGCCCTCATCGAAGCCAGAGAGTCCCAAGAAGGAGGAAGCTGCAAGTTCTACTTGGAAAGAGGCAGAGCAAACTGCTCCTTCCCCCTCTGTCACTGATCTTCCTTAGCATGAAACAGAAGACTCAGTGGGCTTGGTGGATTTCTCTCAAGCAGCCAATCGCCAGATTTTAGGAAGATATGAACAGCGACAGTCTTTGTTACGTAAGTGGGAGGAAAGGCGTGACTTAGAGGAGTAGACTCACGTGGGCTGGGAAGAGAAGCCATTAGAGGGTTAACATCTGCACACCAAAGACCTCAATTGAAGGGCTTATCTATAGAGTTGCAAATCTTGTAGAGAATTAGCATTAAAGGACTTTAGTTTTATTGCTCCTGAAAGTGTGGATTGTTTACATGCCGACTGCCAGCCCATGACAGAATCTGGCTTTCTGTAACTTAAGCTAGTTATTCTGTGCCCTGCTTTCTGGGATGATTGAGAAGAGCTGCTGCCCTTCCTCCTTGTGACAGCCTTTCAAGTACTTGGAGAATGCTATCAAATCTCTCCTCAGTCTTCCCTTCTCATGCATGAACATGCCCACTTCTTTCAAACTCTCCTCACAGGGCTTTGCTTCCAGAAAAATGGTGCTATTCTTTCAGGACTGGTGCTTTGTAACATGTCATACAGTGACTGCCTCCAAATGGAGACACTGCACTACTTACCCCAATGAAGCTGATATTTTGACTGCATGTTGACCTTAGCCTCTGGTCTTAGCCACTCTTGTCCCTGCCTGATACCCCACTGACTGAAACTCTTGCCCAAAGAGTTGCAACACCTTCTGATGCTGAGCCTGCTTCAGCCCAACTAGAAAAGGCCAGTTCAGGGCACCACATGAGTTCCAACAGCTTTCTCCCAGAGACACACACACCATGGAGTCCTCCTAGCCACAGTAACAGCTGGCGAGGATGGAAAAAGAGGGCACTGGGCAGTGCAGCCTTTTCTTCATCCACTACCCATTTGACCCAAAATAAACCTAGTCTGATTGCTTAAAGCCACACTTTAAAATGTAGTCCATTTCTTATAATCATGTTTGTTGGTACTGTTGCTTGTATTCTAGATCAGAACTGTCTGAAGAAATATGAAACTCTTTATGCTGCCTATTCAAATTATGATGCTGCCAATCATCTTTCTAACAGGTAAAACATACAAAATAACTGAAGACAGTTGTGTTCTCATAGTTTTAAGGTCTATGGTGAGCATAGTGTTGTTCCAGAAGCAGGAGCTGTGCTATGTACCAAAGAGATCCAAAGCCCAGGCCAGGACACACACATGCACAAGAATGCATTTGCCTACCAGAAAAAGGAAAAGTACCAGGGTTATTAGAAATCATTTTTACCTGTAAGCATTCTGGAAGGCAGCCCAATTAACTTCTAATCCAAGCCCACATCTCTCCTTTTGAAGGATCCCAGAGAAATAGTGAAGCAGCTCTTCAACACCAGACGAACATTCCAGCAGCAGGTGAGTGACATCTTTGGGTATGGGAAGCATTGAGAGAGCAGGATAGTCTGGCTGCCCCAGAGACAGACCACCTCATGTGATGAAGGCTGTATGGACTCCTGGTCCTGTCAGGCACTTCTGATCTCTCCCTTCTCCACTGCCAATCTCCTTACAGAAACTCTCACATACACACAAGAATTCAGCCCTTAGACAGGGAATGCAAAATGTCCACATTCCACTTTATGAGGAGCCCAAGCTGCCCCAAAGTTTAGTGCACAGAGTGCTTTCAGATTCCTTACATATGCAAATGTAAGTGCATAATTAGGCATCATTACTCCATTGTACATTTCATGGACAGCAGTCTAATTAACTTCTCACCAGGATATCCAGCTCTGGTTTTGGAAGATGTCCAGCAAAATGAGGGAGCAGTTCCTCAAAAGCAGAAAAATGCCCTGGTTGAGGATAAGTGATGGCTTTCCCTGGGGAAGTATTTCAAAGCACTGCTAGAGCATTTTTGGCAACCTGGTAGTCCAGCCATTGAGAAATGGCCTAACTGTGTTAAGCACTTTGCCATTGGATTTGGTGCAAGTGCACCCAGTCTTTCAGGTGTGATGAGGACCCATTG
>JAIXND010000782.1:2184676-2197388 GCA_023646645.1 Varanus salvator macromaculatus
TTCATGTGGAACTGGGCTGCCTTCATGTTCCCAAGAGTGGATAATACAGAGGCCCAAGGGGTCCCCAAGAGACTCCTCCTCAATTCCACCCCTCCCAAGCAGGACGTCCTAGCAGGCCTCAACTGTCCTCTGTATTTCACAATTCATTCTGAAGGAAATTCCTCTGGGAGTGGCCAAGCTTGCTGGAAACACTGGAGAGGGTTGTGTGGTTTGAGACTGAAAGGGATCAGGTGGCAATACTGGATCACTATGAGGTCCCCTGTCACACGGGCCACCATTGAGTAGCTGGTGCAGCTTCACTTTTAGAGAAAGTGCATCTGTGTCCTCCATGCTTGGGAAAGTGAAGGCAGCCCAGCACCACCTTTGTGTCTGTATGTGTGCGTGTGCGTGTGCGTGTGGGTTTTTTCCCCCTTTCAAAGATTTTCTTAGGCAGCAACTGAAAATGAAAGGTGACCGGGGGTTATTTGGCACAGCCACTTGTCTGTGGGAACAAAGTTTCTATGCCAGATGACAGTTTTGTAGTCCACTGCTAAGCATGTTAGAACTTTTTTTAAAGGATGCGTGTGTGGAAAGCACCCTCCATAGTAGAACGCTGCTACATCACCTTGACCTCTTCTGTACTGTAAGCATGGTGAAAGTCTCCAAGTATCACTTCAGGGTTTCAAAAGACCATTAAATAGGCAGAAAACTGTCTGAAAATATTACCCAGGTACATCAAAGCTGCAATGTATGCCTAGTGTTTCATAAGATACACCATGAGCTCATCCACACAAAAGCTAAAGTTGAATTCTGAACAGTTCTAAACAGAGTCAAGAATGCTACCATTTTTTCTAATATCATTAAAGTGATATTAGACATAATGGGTGCCACAGTCCAAATTGGAAATCGTTCCACCTGCTTCCACTTTTCCAAAGTGAAGGGATCTAATTGTGCTTTTCCCACCCCACTTCCATTTGGTCCTTGCTCATCGTCAATGCATTTCTTTATTTTGAAACAATGTCTGCCTCATTGCTATTTTGAAACAATGTCTGCCTCAGCCTTTATGTGCCTCACACATAAAGTCCCCTTACCTTAAGGTGACCAAGCAAATTACTCTTTTGGCTAGAGATAACAGAGGTTGTGGATCAACATATCCATGGGGCAGTAGGGTACAGAAGAATTCTCCAATTATTTGGAACTTCCATTTATCCTTGCAGAAAAATGAGGGAACAAAATGGAATTGACTGCTTTCAGCTGTTGAACATTTCATTCATACCATTAAAATATTGCAATCCTGCTTTTGTGTCTTTAAACTTTTTTGAAAACTGAATATGTCTTCCTTTACAGGATGGCTCCAGCGAGCAACAGGTAAGCATCATTCCAGGGTGGGGGCAGGGGGCATGCTCCACCATCAGGTATATCAGTTGGCCATTTGATTCAACTTAATTTAATAATTTGACAGGCATCTCTGGAGTTAATGATTCCAAAAAAGTAATTCAATTTCTGTACTATTAAATTGCAACTTAACTAATACACCTGAGAATATATTGACTAGATCAATGCAGCAAAATATACTGGACTTGGCTTTTCATGCTGCCCAAAGCCAGTGAAAGTGGCTTGTAGCTGTGCTGGCTGGGTTCAGGCAAAATGGCAAGAAATGCCCGACTTACACCCTGACATGATCTTTTGTGTCCTGTGATTCCAAGTCTCCAAACCAAGTTACTTCAGCCATTGATCAACTCACCAAATGCCCAGATAATGGCCTGGAAATATTACTTGATTGCATCAAACGTGCAATGTATGCCTACTGCTACAGAAGTTTCTTCCTATATAGGAAAACTCAAGAGGGGAAATGGTAAGTGTAATTCCCTCATCCTCAATGTCATGACAGCATTGCTGGGAGGACTCTGATGACAGCTGTACAGAAAGCTACTTGAGCACTTTTATGGTTATCACTTGCCAGAGCCTGTTGATGAGAGAAGCAACACATTCAGTTGCCTTCCAACCAACTCTTTAATCTTTGGCTTGACCATGGCTTAGCCTATCAAGTTGAGTCACTGTGATATATTAAAAACTTGAGCATCCCATTGATAACAGGTGGTTAGTATGGCACACCTTGGGAGGAGTGCTGGCTTCTGAAACTCCTCGTGGCTTAGGCACCTCCATGGCTCTAGTGTGTGCAAAGTCCTCTGAACTGTGCACTGTGCTTAAAGCTTTTGTGAGCCTGACAGACAATGAGGTTCCCCAGTGGCTTTGTGCATCTTCCTCATTCCTTTGCCTCTTCTTCACCTCACTTCTCCTCAAATATCCCGGAGGATTCTTCCAGGACCCTGAGATGGCCCCTGAATGATGGCAATCAATTTAGCAGCAGCAGTTGCTTGACTTTTAAAGGAAGTGCTCCTGCATTATCTGCATTCAGGATAGTTTCGCAGAAGAATTAAAGAAAGCAATGAGTACCATTCATTTTTCAACAATGGACTAATAAAGACAAAGAACAATTTCGTTTTCCATAAGAAACTCATTATGTGTTCCTTACTGGTATTCTTGCCTATGTGTAACCAAGCACATTTTCCTTTACAAAGGCCAAATGAAGAAAATGGTAAGTCCACCGGTCCCAATCAGAAACCCCAAGGGTTTTGGGCCTGCTAGCAAGCTTCGGCTGTCCTCCCCAGTTCACAATTTAGTAATTTTCATCAGAAAGTGAATACACTGAAAGGCTCTGCCAAATCTTCATTGCCCCACTCAAAATCGAGTATCCTTCCATCTGATTTCATTTGTCCAGCATGAAGAGATCTGCTCATGTTCTTTCCATCCAACATGCATTTTATCCCTAACCATATCAATGTATTTCTTCATTTTGAAATCATGTTTACTTCAGACTTCTGAAAGTGGTGCCTTCAGCTAAAAAGCCAATCAACCCAAAGAAACTTTGAAAATTACATGCTTAGTCTATTACCATCTGGAGCACATCTATATTCAACTTGTTATACTTACTTCACTTAATAGAGATATATCTCTGAATTATTAATTCCAAATACATGCTAAAATTTGGGCCACAAATTGGTTAGAGATTATGGGTGCTCTGCTTCCACATGACAAGAAAACAGTAGGTCATGTAATATGGGGCTTCTTGTTATTGCATGGAGTTCCATTTGTCATTTACACAAATCCTTGAAGCAGTCAAAGTATATTCAGTAAACAAATTCTCTCTGGGTATGAACTCACTATGATATCCTTACTGGTGCTCTTGCATATTTTAAACCAGGCATATTTTCCTTTCCAGAAAGGCTAAAAGAAGAAAATGGTAAGTCCCATAAATGTTTCCATTATTCAAAGAATTGATTGACCAGTCAGAATAATTCTTCACTTCTAAGTTTCCCAACCTGTAAAATAAAGAGCTTCAGGATTAAGTAACTCAGTCCACAATCCTGCTATGTGGACTGTCTTCTTTTTCAGAAAACATCAAGAAAAAAAAGGTAAGTTTCATTCCATGGATGGAGGTAGGGAATTTATTTCCGTATAAGCTATTTCAGTGGTCCTTTGGTTTCTGTTTAATTTAATAACTGTCTCAGGGGTGAATACTTCCAAAATATGTAATAAAGTCTGGGCACTATCAAGGTTGCCATTTAATTATTACACTTTGGATTGCATTGACTAAATTAATGTGACAATGTATGTCAGAATGCCTGGTAAACCAGAGGTCATTTGTCATCGTGTCTGAACCCCAGCAGAGTAGCTTGCACATGCTGTGGACAGACTATGACAAAATGACCAGAAATGGCCAGCTCACACACTGACACAGGCTCTCGGGACCCCTGAACCCACTGAAAGTCTCCACCTGGCATCATTTCAGGCTTGCAACAGCTCAACAAATAGCCAGAAAATTGCCCTGAAATATACCATGACAGTATCAATGCTGTAATGTATATAAAGTAGAAGGTCTGCCTCATAATGAGTCTTCAATCCACCCTGCTTTCCTTCCTGCATTTCTTCTGTATTTTTTAATTCATGGAGAAACCAAATGTGTCTTCCTTTCCAGAAATGCTCCAGAAAGAACTTGGTAAGTCTCATTCCCTCATCCTTGGTCTCATTGCAGCTTTGTGACGAGCAGAAGGGAAGTGGATGGCAGCTGCACAAATTGCTGTTGAGCTCCTTCATGGTTGTCTCCAGCCAGAGTCCCTTAGACTGAGCAGCAATACAACTGGCTGCATTAAGGAGCCACTCTTTCATCATTGGTTTGACCATGGTGCAGCCATGTGTGTTCCGGCAACAAGTCAACTCACAGATGTCTATTGAAACCATGAGCAAGTGCCATTGAAGAGAGCTGGCTGGCTACACCTTGGGAGGAGGGCTGGATTCTGAGGACACAGCAACCCAGCATGGCTCAACAACCACATTGGCTCCCATGCTGTGCAAACCTCTCAGCAGTTTCAACCTGCACAGTGCTTAAAGTTCCTGTGTGCCTGATAGATAATGATGTACACCAGTGGCTTTGTGCATTTCTTTCTTTCTCTGACCCCTTTCTCACTCCAGTCTTCCAATAATATCCTAGTGGACACTGGAGGCACCCTGGGATTCTCCACCAGTGAATACAGAGGTGTATGCTATAAAAGAGGGGAAATCATTCCTATTCTATGAAACATGATCTCCCAGGGTTAGCAATAAGCTGACTGGTTCAGTTTTGATGGGGCAGCTCCTTCCAAAGGCAAAAGCCTTCACAAAGTGGTACCTCTTACTCAAATTCCATCAACCCAAGACAATTTAGTATCATGACTACAGGATAATGGGGGTTCTGCTTCCACGCATGTGGAAGGAAGTAGGCTGGGGAAGGCTTCTTCCCATAGTTAAAACATCCAGTTTCCTTGCAGACAGCCAAAGGAAAAGAAGGCTATTGCTTACATTTACTCTAATTAAGAATGGCTCCTGCCAACAAGAATGAGCTCAGTAGACCAAAAATATGACCCAGTGTGAGGAAGATTCCTGTATTCCTAGGTTAGCATAACATTGGGGGGAGCTCTTCTGTCACCACAGTCTCAGAACAGTATCTGTCTCCAGTGCATGACTGGTATGTATTTTTCCTTCTTTTCAGAATGGAGAAGAGCTTGTAACAACGCAGGTGAGGAGAAATGTGGCTTCAGGAAGTAATCAGCACACATGCACAACTTGATACTGGTGTTTTGGTTGCCACATTCAAGACTTGGTACCACAATGTGGCCTACTCAACTGCCAGTAGCCGAATGTCTTCTCAGGATCTAGGCCTGGTGCCTGCCCTGTGCCACATTTAATTTGCTTTCATACTGCATTTTTGTGCTGTTCCCCACACCTAATCCGACCCTCCCATGTTGAGTGTCTTCCAATCTCCATTTTGGAATTTCCACTAATGCTCTGGAAGTTATATTTTTATTTATTTATTTAAATATTTTTATGCCGCCCCTTGCAGCAGCCTTATACCCTTTCAAGACATTGTCAAGGGGGGAATCCAGTATGGGATTGTGTGGTACATGTCATCTGACCTCTGAGAAACATTTTATTTTCTCCTATCAAAAATGCCAAGGTCCAAAACACTTTAACTTCTGACCACCAGATCAGATATCACCATCATTCATGCAACTAGGGATTGTTTTTATTAATTTCCAATACTGGACTGAGGTGCGAATCCGGTCCGGCCGGAGTCGCGGGAGAAGGCCTTGGGTTCGGGCGAAGAAAGACACAGGAGACCACGATCCTTGGGAGGTGTGCGCGAGCTGCTGCGAGCTGCTGCTCCGCCACGTCACCGTTTATTTTTATATCCCTTTTCCTCCTTTGTCCCATCTCCCCCAATCATTCACCTTTTTGCTCTCTCCTCCATGCCCCTTCGAGATACAAACTCTCCAATCAGTACATACGGCATACATACTTTCCTTATATGGTAATGTAACCTATACTTTCCTTATATGGTAATGCTACCTATACTTTCCTTATATGGTAATGCTACTCATATGAGCTAAGCACATTCTTTAGCTATAGTGAATACACATCCGGGTTCATGAGATAAGTTATGCCTACACTGGACTGCTTTAATTCCCTCCCCACTGATATGGTCTCAATCCACTTGGCCAATAAAAGTATCCCTTTCAGTACAAAAAGCAAGCAGTCTGGGACACCAATGGGGGACTACGGAGAGAATTCCCCTGTTTCTCTTACCCATACCAGGGCTTCATCCCAGTTCAGAGACCCCAAGTCTGCTATTTACTTCTGGATTCTCCCATTCAGTCTCTTATACAACAGAAACTTTAGCTAGTTTTAAAGCATTTGAAAGAGATGCTTTGACGAAGTTTTAAAAGGTAGCAATTTCAATCTATACATGACTTTTCAATTCTATTCAGTTTGTTTCAGGCTGCTATACATTCTGATGATTGCTTTCTGACTTGCTCAAAAGCACAAGGAGAAAGTAGTTCTTTTAATTAACATGTATGAGCCCTGCAATGACTCTCCGGGTTATTTCGTTCATGTTTCAGCAAACTGCTTGTTAAAATAAATGGCTATCTGATTGTGGGGTCAGGATTTAAAGAAAATCTTTAACAAGAATATGCCAACCCCTGCGAGATCAGCAATGGTAAAATTTTCAGTGCAGGCCTACATGGCTAAATATGTCCTTGTAGAGTCTTTATATGCATATTGCTTATGCTGAGTAATTTCTATAGTTTACTACAGAACTCCAGCTATCTGCTTCCATTTTCAGGCAGACAGTTAATCATTCTGGATATTTTTCTGATTATTATCTTAAGTGGTATTCATACTGATTGATCTAAGATCCCCATAATATGTTAAGTAATTGGCTGTTTATACTATGCACTGACTTTCTCACTAATTTGGAAAGACATATATCACAATGATTAAGTCAAACGTGATGAAAATTATTAATGATATCTCACTGGGCATTGACAGGTGGGAATCCTTAAAGCTAACTCTGTGTGGTGAATACACTTGAAATGAATGTAATGCCTGGAAATGTTTGTGTTCTATGTGGTATCCCTTTAATATATCCGGCAACCACTTTCAGAAGTTAAATGTTTTGTTTCATATATACTTGTGGGATCCCATTCCACCAGGAATATCCTTGAAACGGATGCACCTATTGATTAAAGAGGATTGGTTTGGTCTCCCTGCCCTTTTTGTGTATCTTCAGGCCTCTTCCTTGACTACTGCTAAATTTTAGTCATTTTGGTCCATATTAAACTATTGTCCCTGGTCAGTTTCAGAATCTTCATGCTTGGTTCCTTTTCCTAAATGGGTCACACCAGGTTTTTGGGATACTGAAACAGATATGATGCCTCCCTCATTTACAGAATTCAAAGTGGGGTGGTGCATTGTTTCAAATCAGTTGCAGTATGATCTGTTTTCACATGCAAAAGTAATTTTGGACTCTGGGGAATCTGGACATAAATGTTGCTACCAAGTCAACCTTTTCTAAGTTAACCAATCAGTCATGCATTTTGAAACACATTGGTATCAAAGGAGAAGTGAATGAACTTTTCACAAACTGAATTCTGTGAGAGTAAACATTGCTTTGACTGGCCCATACCTAAAGCTTTAAAACGTAGAGGAGCCACCCTGTGAAGCAGGTTCTTATTTTGTTCATCAGCAACTGAGACTGAGATGAAATGAGCACCCAAATACCCTATGAATCCAGGATTGATGTAGTTCCATAGATCCAGGATCATTTCCAAAAATCTACTGAACCACTATGGCCTCACCAATAACTCTCTTTCCAGACAACATCACCCTAGAGGAAGAATCAGCCCATCCTTATATCTCCATTGCAGCTGATAAGAAGAGCTTCACTTCTCAAGTCGAGGTTCTTCAGGTGTTACCCAGTTCTCATCGTTTTGATACAGTTATGGCTGTCCTGGGCAGTGAAGGATTCTCCTCTGGAAAACACTACTGGGAGGTGGATATCAGTAGCAGTGAGGAATGGGACCTGGGAGTGGCCAGAGAATCCATTCAAAGGAAGGGACAGTTATCCTTATCTCCAAGAGAAGGATTCTGGGTCCTGGGGTTGAGTGGGAAGGATTACTGGGCAAAGACAGATCCTTGGACAAGAATCACAGTGCAGAGAAAGCCTAAAAAAATTGGAATTTACCTCAGTTTCCATGAGAATAAGGTGGCTTTTTTCAATGTTGCTGACATGACTGTTATGTTTGAATTTAAGTATTGTGCATTCTCACAGGCCGTGTATCCATTCTTCAAAAACACAAACAAAGGCTCAACCATGAGAATCTGTTCCATAAAAGAGGATGAAGAGTAGGAGAAATACGTTTTCATTTCAAACCAATGATTTCCTAAGATTTTGACTAGCACCTCAGCCTGCTTGCCTCTGTCCTCCTGCTCTGCATTGGATGCCCATGACCTGCTCAGATTTATGGGCAGTTTCATCAGATTGTGCCCTAAAGGTTCATGGGAACAAAACACATGAAATAAATCCCTGTTCCCACAGACAATAGACCTTTAAGCTCAGGCCTGGCATAAAGGCCACATAATGGCCATTTCCTGGACAGGCTGAAAATATTTGCAAACCAAAGCAATATTTATGTGACGGGGGAATGATCTCTAATATACTTGATTAAAAGTTGCATAGATAACTAACCACTCAAAGATTTTTTTAAAAAAAATTGTTTTAGGTTTTATGACAGAAATGGCCTTAGCCTTTGTTCTTCTTTGCATGCTTTCCATAAAGGTTGAAATAAATAACATTTTTATGTCAATGAATCTCCATATTTGCAAAGAAAATATTTACATTTCATTGGTTACCTTGTGGCTTTTTCACCTTCAAGATTTAAACCTCATATCCAAAGTCAGCAAATGGGCATCTCCCTATGCGATTTTACAGGGGTCAGCTGTAAACATCCTTGAATGCACATTGCGAACTGCAAGGCCAGTGGAAGTCCATTGCTGTGCCAGGCAACTTGCTTGCCAGTGGAGGTGAGCTCTTGCCTCTTGACGAGAACTTCAGAGCCACTCGAATCTCTGTTTATACTCCAACTTAGGTTTGAGGTCTCTCTGAGCAGATTACTAAGCTACAATGAAAACATTTCATAAAAATATAAACATGTGTTGTTCTTGTTAGTCGTGAAGTCACGTCCGACCCATCGCGACCCCATGGACAACATTCCTCCAGGCCTTCCTGTCCTCCACCATTCCCCGGAGTCCACTCAAGCTCACACCAACTGCTTCAGTGACTCCATCTAGCCACCTCATTCTCTGCCGTCCCCTCTTCTTTTGCCATCTATTGTTCCCAGCATTAGGCTTGTCTCCAGGGAGTCCTTCCTTCTCGATAGGTGGCCAAAGTATTTGAGTTTCATCTTCAATATCTGGCCTTCTAAAGAGAAGTCAGGGCTGATCTCCTCTAGGATTGAACGGTCTGATCACCTTGCAGACCAAGGGACACACAGGAGTCTCCTCCAACAATATAAACATGTAGCAATCAACAAAATGCACTGAGGGATCAGAAATAAATAGGTTAAAGAATACTGTTAAAATTGCACATTGTGAAATCACATTTTAAAAAATCAGTTATTAAAATATCTGGAGAATAGGTCATTGTTTGCCTGGCACCAAAAATGTTTGCAATGATGGTGCCAGGAAACTGCCCTTGGAAGGCCATTGCATAATTGGAGTGCAATCGCTGGGAAGGCCCCTCTTCTATTTGTCACCCTCTTTGCCTCCTTGGAAGATGGCTCTTTCAGAAAGGCCTCCTCATCTGATCTTTGGGACAGGTAGGTCCATGTGTGAGCAGGCAGTCCTTCAAATATCCTGCACCTAACCTCTCTAGGGCTTTATATGTTGGCACAAGCACCTTACATTGGACCCAGAGCAAAACTGGTAATCAGCGCAACTGATATACTTTTGGGCAATATGGGTGAGTGGACCTGCTTGTGACAGCAGTTTCACTGACTTATTTTATAGCAGTTGAAGTTTCTGGACCATCTTCAAAGGCAGCCCCACACAGAGCACATGACAATAGTCAAGTCAAGAGGTTACCAGAGTGTGCATGACTGTGGCTATGTGCTGCCTGTTCAGCTAGGACTGAGTTGGTATGAGCTATGTCCTTCAGGGGGAGTACAACCCCTTTCAAGACAGATTGAAAGCCCACCCTCTGCGCAGACAGACCTTCTCACAACAGCCCCTCCATCTTATCTGGACTCAGCGTCAATGTATTGGCCCTCATTTGGTCCATTATTAAGTTCAGGCAGTGATTCAGAATGGAAGCCACCTCGATTTCCAAGATGGCGTTGGGATGAGATGGAGGTGATTAGCTATCTCTGCTAATTACTCTGGTATTTTGCCAGCGGTAGGGTCACGAGACCCAATCAAGCCCTGTAGGGGTGAAGATAGATTACCTGGGCATGTTTTGGCTGGATGTGGGGTGGCGATCCCATATCAGTCAAGAACAATTCAGGTGTCTCAGCTGGACAATACAGGAGGTTTTCTTAGCCTCTGCAAGTTCACGGCATCTTAGTAGATTAGCATAGAAATTCTTATAAGCTGGATAAACATCGGAACTGCTCAGTAAATATTTTTATTAGGCTATCTTTTCTCTACAACAATCACCCGTGGGAAAACAGTATTTGGCACGAAGAGCTGAAGAACCCTCTTAATTACCACAGCGGCGAATGAAAATATAGAGACTTCAGAATTTGTGCGTAAGTTAAACTTAAGTTTATTTTATGAGTGTCTCTAGGGTCTAACTTTATTGAAAATATATGGTGCATTGATGGAAGTAGGAAGATATGACTGGAAAAGAAGAAAGGAAGGAGAAGGGAGATGTGGAGGAAGGAATCTTAATTTGTTCGTCTGCGCTTCTGGGACCATTGCCAAAGTATCTGGCAACTTGCCAATCCTTTGTCTGTTCATGTTGCTGAAACTATGGATTGTTTACAAGAATCGCT
This sequence comes from Varanus salvator macromaculatus, assembly GCA_023646645.1. Taxonomy (NCBI): domain Eukaryota; kingdom Metazoa; phylum Chordata; class Lepidosauria; order Squamata; family Varanidae; genus Varanus; species Varanus salvator. The sequence goes on from JAIXND010000782.1 coordinate 2,195,584, forward strand.
CTCAGCAATTAATCAACTCTTATCAGCTATAAGATCTTCTCAAGAAATATTTTTGGATAAAATTCAAGCTTTGCAGAATCTTCAGGAAAAGGGAGTTGACAGACTCAAGGTTCTTTTCAGGACGTTGGGAATGAACAAAGCAGAACAGAGTACGCAGGAAGCTCAACAAGTATGTGGGATCGCAGATAATGAAATAAAATTAACAGAATCAATAAATAACCTCCCATCAAGCCTGTTTGCTACGGTGAAGAAGCAGCAACTTCTGAATTTTCAAGCAATTATGATGGAACTTGAGATTGTGAAAATGGGAGTTTTTCTACAAAAGATACAGATACTACGAGTGATTAATGATTTCCAGAGGATGAAGAAAGAGGTAAAGGTCTTATTGGAATTAATCCAGTCATTGCGAATGATGCCACGGTTGCTGAGATGGTCTGGTAGAGCAGTGAAACGGAAGAAATGTTTGTCTTAATGATATAAATGGCCTGATATGTTTATTGTGGTATGGAATGGCTAAGATATGTGATTTTAATGGTGGAAGCACTTCCTTTTTTAAGTGTGTGGAACTATGAAGCGATGTAGATTTTAAGGGAAGATGAAGGATTCCTTTCCTCCCTTCTCTTTCCCTTTTTTGTTTCTTCTTTTGCTTTCTCTTTCACACTTTGTCTTAAAGTTTAAAGATGAATGATTAAGAACATGAACTTCCCTTTTATTTTTAATGGCCTGATATGTTCACTGTGGTATGGAATGGCTAAGATATATGATTTTAATGGTGAAGTTCACTCATTTTTAAGTGTGTGGAATTATGAAGCGATGTAGGTTTTAAGGGAAGATGAAGGATTCTTTTCCTCCTCTCCTCTGCTTCTTTCTGTCTTGTCTTCTGTTTTCTCTTTCTTATCTTGCCTTAGATGAATGACTAAGAGCTAAACTGTATGACCTTTGTGAAATGTTAGAATATAAATGACTATTATGGGAGTAAGGTGAGCTGTGTTAAACAGAATTAAGCGTGAACATGAGATTTCTTTCTATTTTACTTTCACTTCTTAGTAGACTGTAGATTGGAATGCTGGTAAGCAAAAAAACTATTTGTATTTGTAATTATTATTTTCTATTAAATTAGCTTAAAGAAAACCTGTTTAAAGAACATAATAGAAAATTGCTGTTGTTAAATTGGGTAGATAAGATGTCATTAAAGAAGATGAATGGATTTTAGACATGCAAATATGAACCTCCCTTTTATTTTTCTTTCTTATTTAGTGGATATTAGATTAGAATATTTGTAAGCAAAGAATGCATGTGATCATTTTTGTAATTATTATATGGAGAAGTCTATTTGTTGATCACTAGAAAAATGAAAAGATTTGGAACTGTGTAGAGTTGGTCAGGCTGAAATGTTTATTAAAAAAGGAAGAAGATACTGACCTTTACAAGACTTGGAGAGTCTTTCTTCTAATATGAAGAACAGGACTTCGTAAGAAACGGATGAACTGATCCCATCACAGAAGGAGAAAGAAGATAGACTTCTATCAAATTTTGGACTTTTGTTTATTATTGGCTGGAGAAACGGGACCTGGCTTAGATCTAAAAAGGTTTTTTTTTTTCTTTTTAAAGGAATTTGAAATGATCACAGAATGTTAAAAGATGTGTAGTAAGCGGCTGATTCAGTAGTTTCAATCTTTGTGATAATGGATGTCTTAGTACTGTTTTGAAAATTAATAAAAAGTTGTATATAAAAAAACTGCCTCACCTGGGTTAGACGAGAAGGAGATATAAAGCAGGCTGTCATCACCATACTGATGACACTT
>JAIXND010000782.1:2232388-2275654 GCA_023646645.1 Varanus salvator macromaculatus
ATGGTGAGATCTCTTGACCAGAAGGACCCCACATCAAAGTCTCATTAACTGCAGATTCATTACAAGACTTCTGGCCCCTTGTTCTTATCCTCCCATTCTTTGTTTCCAATACAAGGAAGTTCAGTCCCCTGCTGTGCAGAGGTCCCCATGCGAGTGAAGGGGTGAACGAGCTTTGTGCGAGTGAAGGGGTGAACGAGAAGGCACATTTTTCAAAAGGGGGACATGACACTTCACAGCTCTTCCAACCCCAGTCCCACCAAATAATACAATAGTAGAATAGTAGAGCTGGAATGGGCCAGAGGGCCCTGAGGTCCAACTCCTGTTCACTGCATGACTCCAGGTTAAACCATCCCTCTCCGACGGCTGTCCTGTTGCATCCTGAATGCCTCTAGTGCAAGAGAACCAAAGACTTTCCTAGGTCATTGCTTCCATTGCTGTACTGCTCCAACAATCAGGAAATTTTTCCTGATATCCAGTCAAAATCTGGCTGCCTGCCTGCACTCCGGGATGATTGAGAAGAATTGCTACCCTTCCTCCTTGTGGCAGCCTTTCAAGTACTTGCAGAGTGCTATCAAATCTCTCCTCTCCTTCTCTTCTCAAGCATGAACATGCCCAGTTCTTTCAAACTCTCCTCCCAGGGCTTTGCTTTCAGTCCCAGGATCATCCTTTGTGCCCTCCTCTGAACACTTTCCATCATGAGGAAAAGAAAGCCATGGGGATGGGTTCAGGTCCACCTCTTCAAGTGGCAGGGGTCTCAGTCTCTCAGCAGAGGCCCCCAAAGTATTGCTGCCTCAAGCTTGAGGCACAGCAGCTCCCTTGGAAAGGAAGCTTGTTCACAAAGGGAAACTCCTGGAAAGGACATACCTCCTTGGGAGTAGGAATCTTTCCAGAAGGCTCTGATGGACTACATCTAAGCCCTGAGCAGGAGGCAGGGGGCTCTCGTGAAGCAGTCCTCAGTTTCTACCCAGTCATTACTAGAAGCAATGGTGTTCTTTCAGGACTGGTGCTTCATACCATGTCATCCAGTGGCTGACTCTAGATGGAGACTCTGCACTACTTACCCCAGTCAAGCCGACAGCTTAACTGCATGTCCCTGCAACTGCAACTCCTGTCCCTCTGATGCCCCACTGACTGAAACTCTTGCCCTTGATCATGTTCTTCTTTTGATGCCTTGCAACACCATCTGATGCTGAGTCTGCTTCAGGCAAAGGCCAGTTCAGGGCACCACAAGCATTCCAACTGATGTCTCCCAGCGAGAGACACACCATGGAGTCGTCCTAGCCTCAGTAATAGCTGGAGAGGATGGAAAAAGAGGGCACTGGCCAGTGCAGCCTTTTCCTCATCCACTGCCCATTCAACCCAGACTAAACCTAGCCTGGTTGTTTAGGGTCATGCTTCAAACTATAGTCCATTTCTTATATTCATGTTTGTTGGTACTCTTGCTTCTTTTTCAGATCAGAACTTTCTGAAGAAATATGAGAGTCCATAAACTGCCTCGTCACTTTTTTTGTTTCAGTGCCATAATGCTGACAATTCTCCTTTTAACAGGTAAGATATGCAAAGCACCTGCAGGCAGTTAACTTCTCATAGATTGAGGTACCACAGGTTGAGACCAGCACAGGCACAAATTCTCTCACCCCCTGAAGCAAGACAACACACCTGTGGCTACGGAGACATATAACACTCCAACCCATCCCCCATCTGCCACACATCTGGAGAGATACATGGTGCAGACCATCAGCTGGGGCATCCTTCCCACCCTGGCTTGGGACAAGGACCCCTTGGAACCAGGCCTTCAGGCAAGGCCACTTGCTTCCTTCTGCCAACATAACTCTCCAGAAAGCCTGCCTGAGAAAATACTGGGAGAAACCACCAGGCCAGTCAGGGGCTGGGTGGCTGAGAGCATCCACCCATCCTTCCTTTCACTCTGAGTTCTCCCTCAGAAGCAAACAGGTGGGCAGAATCTCCCACTGGCTGATCCCTTGATGTGACACTTGCTGCTGTGGTAAAGTGGCACTGGTAAGGCTTTTCACAGCAACCCCTTGAGGGTCTGAGAGTGCCGGTGACCTCTAATCACCATACTCTCCTCTTCTGGCCACTCTAAGAGTGGGAGAGTGACTAGAGTGGTTCTCCAGGTGCCCCTCTGTTGCAAAGAGCCCTAGGGGCCCACTCCCCCAGGGAAGCAAATGCTGTGATGGCAGAGCAGCCGTGGGGCTTTCCCTTCTAGGCAACACTGCATCCCACTGGAAAGGGAAGGGGAAGAGGAAGAGGAAGTGCCAATCATGCAGCTCCTCCCACTCCGCCACCTGAAGTGGGAAATTCAGGCAGTCCAGTGAGGGAGGGAGTGCTGCTTCTGACATGGAAATCCATTTGAGGTGCTTCGTGGATTGCTCCTTGAAATGATACAGAGGTCCATGGTGAGCATAGTTTTGTTCCAGAAGCAGGGGCAGCGTTACGTACCAAAGAGATCCAAAGTCCAGGCCAGGAGACACACATGCACAAAAATGCTTCTGCCTATCAGAAAATGGAAAAGTACCTGGGTCATTAGAAATCATTCTTACCAGTAAGCATTCTGGGAGGCATTTCAATTAACCTCTAATCCAAGCCCACCTCTCTCCTTTTGAAGGAGCCGAGAGAAATTGTGGAGCAGCTCCTCAACACCAGATGAACACTCCAGCGGTGGGTGAGTGACATCTTTGGGTGCAGGAAGCATAGAGAGAGTAAGGCATGTAGTTTTTGGTAAAACATGTGCCACTTCATGAGGAGCCCAAGCTGCCCCAAAGATAAGGTCAGCTTCTGATCCCTTACATATGAAAACGTCTGAGTGTAGTTAGACATCATTACTCCATTGTACATTTCATGGACAGCAGTCTAATTAACTTCTCACCAGGAGATCAAGTTATGGGTTTGGAAGATGTACAGCTATATGATAGAGTGTTTCCTCAAAAGGAGATGAATTCTCCAGTTGAGGGTAAGTGATGGCTTTCACTGGGGAAGTATTTCACGAGCATTTTTGGCAACCTGATAGTCCAGCCATTGAGAAATGGCCCATCAGTGTTCAGCACATTGCCATGGGAATTCAGAACAAGCAAATCCAGTCTTTCAGTTGTGATGAGGACCATTGCTTGGAAAACCTAGGGGTCCAAAATGATGGGCCACCTTGAGGGACTAGGACAGTCACAGGTTCCCGTGACTGTCAGACATGTCCACACATTGCCTTCTTGGCTCCTGAAGTCAAAGCAAGAACAATCATGCATAAGAACACATTCAGCACTCACTAGAGAAAGCTAGGGAGTTCCAGAAAAACATCTACTTCTGCTTCATTGACTATGCCAACACCTTTGATTGTGTGGATCACAACAAATTGTGGCAAGTTCTTAAAGAGATGGGAGTACCATACCTCCTTATTTGTCTCTTGAGTCAAGTCAAGAGGCGAGTCAAGGCGAGTCAAGAAGCAACAGTGAGAACTGGACATAGAACCACTGATTGGTTCAAAATTGAGAAAGGAGTTCAGCAAGGCTATTATATGCAGAGCACATCATGAGAAAGGCAGGGCTAGATGAGTCTTTTTATATGGGTGAAAGAGAAGAGCACAAAAGTTGGCTTGAGACTCAACATTAAGAAAGCTAAGATCATGGCATCCAATCCTATCACTTCCTGGCAAATAGATGGGGAAGAAATGGAGGTAGTGACAGATTTTATTTTCCTGGGCTCCAAGATCACTGCAGACGGTGACTGCAGCCAAGAAATTAAAAGATGCTTGCTCCTGGGGAGGAAAGCTATGGCATATTTAGACAGCAAACTAAAAAGCAGAGACATCACCCTGCCGACAAATGTGCATATAGTCAAGGCTATGGGTTTCCCAGTTCCAATGTATGGCTGTGAAAGTTGGACCATAAGGAAGGCTGAGCACTGAAGAATTGAGGCCTTTGAATTGTGGTGCTGGAGGAGACTCCTGCGAGTCCCTTGGACTGCAGGGCAATCAAACCAGTCAGTCTTAGAGGAGATCAACTCTGACTGCTCTTTAGAAGATGAAACTCAAATACTTTGTCCACCTAATGAGAAGGAAGGACTCCTTTGAGAAGAGCCTAATGCTGGGAACAATAGATGGCAAAAGAAGGGGACGACAGAGAATGAGGTGGCTAGATGGAGTCACTGAAGCAGTCAGTGTGAGCTTAAGTGGACTCCGGGGGATGATGGAGGACAGGATGGCCTGAAGGAATGTTGTCCATGGATCATGATGAGTGAGACACGACTTCACAACTAGCAACAACAAAAGGGAATTCAAAAGCTTCCCTTCAGTCCTCAGAGTGATCTTTTCCCCTCTGAATATGGGCATATGGTTGTTCCAGCAGCAGAGGCAGAATGAGATTCCACTTGGATCTTGGACCTACACCCAGGACACAGACTTGTACAGAGCTGCTTCTCCTTCTCCTCCTTTACAGATGCAAACATTTCTGCATACTTCTTAACATTAATTTGCTGTGCATGCTGGGAAGGCACTGTGATCAACTTCTCATCCAACTCCTCCTTTCTCCTTTTGAAGATGCTCAGAAAAACATGGAGCAATTCTTCCAAAGGAGAGGAATGCTCACATGAGTGAGAGCTTTGGGTGCAGGAAGTATTGATCAAACATGGCTTTCTCAAAGACAGGCCATTTTAGGGGACTCCAGCTGATCAGTCTTCCTCCTTCTCTCAGACTTCCCTTGGAGTGGGATGCCATTGGATTAAAAGGCAGCCCAATTAACTTCTAATCTGAGTCCTCTTTTCTACCCTTTTCAACTTTGCATACATCATCAAGGAAATGTAGAAATGCATTGTAGACTCTTGGAAAGACACCTGCACAATTACTAGGAAATTGTTATCAGACTAAAGGGCATTTAATTCTGAGTAAGATTTCTAGATTTCCTGGACTAATGGAACCCCTCCTCACATCCGCCACTGAGCCCAGAACACAGGGCTTGAGGGTGTTGCTTTGCCATGCACAGACCCAGGTCACATGGTTGTAAGCTCACAATCTACCTGTGTTGCTGCTGCCGGCAGTTTCTAGCACCCTCAGCAGCAACAGCTTGTTCATCCTGAAATGGACCACATTGCTGTCACTTGGATGGCACACAATGGGGCAGGGCTATGGCTTGGGGACAGAGCAGAAAGTCCTGGTTTTAATTTCCTGCTATCTCCAGGTAAGGCTGGGAACGGTCTGAAACCCTGGAGAGCCGTCTCTGGCTCACAGCCCACTTGGGCTGAGGTGGGCTCCTAACTCCCCAGGATATTTTTATTTATTTATTTATTTATTTATTTAAAACATTTCTATGCCGCCCCCATTGCAACAAAGCCTCGGGGTGGCTCACAACACAGCAAACACAAAAATAATTTAAAACTATTTAAAACTGACCCATCTAGAATAAACAAGTTAAAATACAAATACAATTTATAATTAACAATTAAAATAACTTTTAAATAAAAAGGTCTTCACCTGGCACCGAAAAGCAAATAATGACGGCGCCAGGCAGACTTCTCTGGGGAGCGCATTCCATAGGTGGGGCGCCACCACAGAGAAAGCCCTCCTCTGGGTACTCACCCTCCTTATCTCCCTCATGGAGGGTTCCCGGAGAAGGGCATCTGCTGCCGATTGTAAGGGGTGGGAGGGCATATATGGTCGCAGACTTTCCTTTAGATAACCAGGTCCCAAGCTGTTAAGGGCTTTCTAGGTGATAATGAACTCCTTGAATTGGGCCCGGACGTCAATAGGGAGCCAGTGAAGCTGACGGAGAACTGGGGTAATATGAGAACCACGCCCAGTCTCCGTCAGCACCCTGGCAGCTCTATTTTGCACTAATTGAAGTATCCAGACCCACGTAGGGTAGCCCCACGTAGAGTGCGTTGCAGAAATCTAGTCGGGAAGTTACCAACGCGTGGGTCACTGTCGCCAGGCAGTCGTACTCCAGGAAGGGACACAGCTGATGAATCAGCCAAAGCTGATGGAAAGTGCTCCTCGCCACCATTGTCACCTGAGCTTCTAATGATAGCTCAAAGTCAAGGAGCACTCCCAGGCTGTGGACCCTGTCTTTCAGAGGGAGTGCTACCCCATTTAGGACAAGGGTCAGGTCCCCCATTCCAAAGCCCGACCCACCCACCAACAGGACCTTCGTCTTGTCATGATTGAGCTTCAGTTTATTGGCCCTCATCCAGCCCATTACCTTGGCCAGGCACCGGTTCAGCACAGCCACTGCCTCACATGGATCAGTGGAAAATGAGAGGTAGAGCTGAGTATCATCAGCATAGTGATGATTCTGCAGCCCACACCTCCTGATGACCTCTCCCAGCGGTTTCATGTAGATGTTGAATAGCAAAGGGGACAAAATGGAACCCTGTGGAACCCCATGGCATAGCTGCCATGGTGCAGAGCCATAGTCCCCCAGCACCACCTTCTGGAATTGGCCTTTGAGATAGAAGCAGAACCACTGCAAAGAAGTGCCTCCAACTCCCAATCCCACTAGCCCATCCAGGAGGATACCATGGTCGATGGTATCAAAAGCCACTGAGAGGTCCAGGAGAACCAACAGGGACGCACTCCCCCTGTCTCTCGCCCTGCACAGGTCATCATACAGGACAACCAAGGCAGATTCAGTACTGTACCCAGGTCTGAAGTCGGACTGAAATGGGTCCAGAAAATCCATTTCATCCAAGAGTGCCTGGAGTTGTCCCGCCACCACCCGCTCCAGCACCTTGCCCAAAAATGAGATGTTGGCCACCAGTCTATAATTGGCAACTACCTCAGGATCCAGGGATGCCTTCTTTAGGACTGGCCGGACTACCGCCTCCTTTAAAGGGGCCGGCACCCGGCCCTCTCTTAAAGAGGTGTTGACCACCTCCAGGATTCAGGTCACAATCCCATCCTTGGCACTCTTAAGTAGCCAAGATGGGCCCAGGTCCAGTAAACAGGTAGTAGGATGCACCTGTCCAAGCACCTTGTGCACATCATCAGGCCGCAATAACTGAAATTCATCCATCAATAGAGGACTTGACGGCGTCATTGGCACCTCCCCAGTAGAATCTGGTTCAATAGTAGAGTCCAGTTCGTGATGAATCTGAGCGATTTTCTCCCTAAAATGCATGACAAAGTCGTCACAGCAGGCCTTCGAGGGTGGCACCAGATCTTTTTTGGGGCCAGGATTTATCAGCCTCTGCACCACCCAAAAGAGCTCTGCTGGACAGCATTGTGAGGAGGCAATGGACATGGAAAAGAATTTCTTCTTCGCTGCCCTCACCACCACAGTATAGGCCCAATAGTTGGCTCTTAAGTGTGTTCAGTCAGATTTGTCCCGTGATTTCCTCCACCTACGCTCTAGTCATCTCCCTACCTGCTTCATCGTCCATAATTCAGGTGTATACCAAGGAGATGAATGGGCTCTGCCCGGTGGGAGAGGGCGCTTAGGAGCGATCATGTCAATAGCCCTGGTCATCTCTCCATTCCACAATTCAACCAGGGCATCAACGGGAGCACCAGCCTTATCAACCAGAAAATCCCCCAGAGCCTTCAGGGATCCATCTGGATCCATCCAACTCTGGGGGTGGACCGACACAATCGGTTCCGCACCCTTACAGAGGGAAAGGCCACTTTGGAGCTCAAACCTCACGAGGAAGTGATCTTACCATGACAAGGGCGTCAGACATAAGTTCCTAACCCTCAGATCACCTTCTTCCCGCCCCGTCGAGAAAACCAGGTCCAGAGTGTGTCCACATTCATGGGTCAGGCTGCTGACATGTTGAGACAGCCCCATGGCCGTCATGGAGTCCATAAAGTCCTGAGTTGCCCCGGTCAGATCAGTCTCAGCGTGGAGATTGAAGTCCCCCAGGACCAACATCGTAGGAGTCTTCAACACCAGGTCTGAGATGATCTCCGTCAGCTCAGGCAGGGAGTCTGTTGGGCAGAAGGGTGCACGGTACACCAACAGAATCCCCAGTCTGTCTCAGTCACCCAACACCAAGTGGAGGCACTCCAGCCCCAGTCTCGAGAGGACAGAAAGCCCCAAAAGGGAAAAAGAAGCTCGATACATCAAAGCTACCCCCTCCCCTCCCCTCCGGGTGTGGGCAGTGCTGGATTAGGTACCCAGGCAGGGACAGTTGCGAGAAGGCAACATCTCCCCACTCCCCCACCCAGGTCTCCGTAATACAGGCCAGGTCGGCCCTCTCATCTACAATCAAATCGTGGATGAAGGTGGCTTTATTTTGGACTGACCTGGCATTGAGCAACAGCACCGTCAGGCCCAGGGGGCAGTTGACAAGGCTACCTGGTACCCACCAGCTGGAGGAATAACCAGAAGGAGGGACAGGTGTTAACCATCTGTCCCTCCTTCTTCTAGGCAGACCCATTAAGCCCCCACCACCATAGCGACCATTGCCCATCACCACCCCTATGGTGGCCCCCACGCGCTCCCCAGGTGACATATCCTAAGCTAAACTCGAGATGGGCCCCTAAAACCAACTAAAAAGTTAAAACAGCTAAAAATCCCACCTCCACCTCCTGCCTCCACCCAACAGCCAGCAACCAGCCCACAAAACCCTGACCAGAATCCCCGGCCAGCCCAGCCCGTCTGGCCCCGAATGGCCCTTAACGGCTCACTGTCCTTAAGCCATCGCCCTTTGGCCGCCGGCCTGAGGGCGCTGGCCCTGGGTGTTGCCAGAGCTTTGTGGCTGCGGGGCGCCTCCAGCCTCGCCCCATCTGTCTCGGTGCAACTCCCACTCACGCCAAAGGGGTGGGGCCGGAGCAGGGGCCTCGGTGCTGGCGCGGTGGCGGGCAGCAGCTGCGCGCAGCGGGCACAGTGGTCGGCATGGCAGACGACGGGCGCAGAGCTCTGGTGCAGTGGTTGGCATGGCGTGGCAGCGGTGGCAGTGGCGGGTCACTCCTGCCGCATTCTCCCGGCCTTCCCGGCCTTTTAATCCAAACACTCTGAGACACACATACAGGGGCATCCACACTGGAGGAGCAGGAAAGACAAAGGGAAGGACATCCCACCTGCTTCCATGAGCCCTGATGTGAGGAGAGGAGGCATGGCTGTGATGGAGAGTAACTGGAACCAGACCTGGTTGGGGAAATGGAACTGTAAAATTCAGTGGGGCAACCCCTGACAAGGAACAGATGCTGCCTTGCAGTTTGCCAAAGCAAATAATGAAAGAGATGCCAAAATTGTGTGGAAGGAGTAAATCATATGGGAGGTTTTCACAGCAGAATCTCAGCTCCACTTAGAACAGCAGCACTGATGGTGGGACATGCCATCTTGAATGCTGAGGTTTTGATACCAAAAAAAGCAATGTTCAGAGAAGTTTTGCCTCAGGTTTTCCTCACTCTCTCATTTCGGTTTTCTAGCAGGTGGCTCCTCTGATTGTTATGACTGGCCCTTTTATACCTTCTTGGAGACATCATTCATTCTACTGGTGGTTTCAGCTTGGGCATTCTTTTCATGTTACAAGACCTGTTGCAAAGACCAAGGTACAGTAGATACCTGATTGGCCTACTTGAAATCTAGTTCATATGCATAACGTTCATAGCTTAAAGGTGCTCCTAGACCCCAAGCTCCTCCTGGATTCTCAGGTGGGCTTGGTGGCCAGGCATGCCTGTCTTAGTTTCATATGATCTTTCAGCTACACCCTTACTTGGATGAGTGGAGCCCTGCCACAGTGATCCCTGCACTGGTAACCTCTCACCTGGGTTATTGTAACGGGCTCCACATGGGGCTACCTTTGAAAACAGTCCGAACACTACAACTAGTACCAAACAGGCAACGTGACTGCGTAAGACGACCAGCCAGCACAAACACATTACACCAGTTCTCCATCAGCTGCAATGGCTCCCTACCCACCCACTTGGATCTTCCTCTGAAGTCCTCTTCCAAATCCCTTCTCCCACCCAGTGAGATCAAAGGGGAAAGGGCTAGGAGGGTCTCAATCTCCCCACAGCTGCAATGCATTTCAGGCAGTTTACCTATGGGCTTCATCATTCCTGTGGTCCACCTGCCTGTAGAAAACACCTCTGAATTCAGCTTATTTTGTTTTTTGGTTTGTTTTGGTTTTTCCTGTAAAGATGACAAGGTGTTTATTAAAATATTGGTAGGTTGCCTTTTGGCCATGGTTTCTCACAGAGCTCACAAAGCAATACAATGAGACTACAGTGATATTAGGGTTGCTACATGGTTCTGTAAGATCAAAGCAATGTCCTCCTAGGCTCATCACATATGCCCAACTTCTGAGCAGGCAAGTTTCTGTGTAGCACCTGCCTGTCAGAGAAGAGCTTCCCAAGTCTGGCATTTTTCCACCCAGCCAGGATGGCCACAGCTCTCTGTTCATAATGGTTCTTTGGTGCTGCTCCCCAGTCCCTTCCTGTGACTTTCTCCAGCATGCTACTCACTTCTGGTTTTGACATGCTAAAGAGATTCTTTCTGGTGAGAAGGAGACAATGAGGTGTATATTTGGAATGCCCAATATCCCACACCCCACACTTCATTTCAGCTTGCTCCTGTCCTCACTGCAACCTGTTCTTCAGCTTTTTCTGAAAGTTGTGTGTTTTTAAAAGTTTGCACACTTTGAACATTTTCTACAGTTCCAGAAAATTTGGCATTTTTCAAGTGCACACCTCCTGAAAGCAAGTTTGGACATGGGCAAACATTTCACAGAGTAGGTGAAACCTGTTTCTGCTTGTGTTCTGGGTTGCTGGCTGGGCATTTTTGTGTGGTTTGCAAACTGAAAGGAAATCCTCACACATCCCAGCCTCCAAATGTGTCACGCCAATTTTGCAAACAGTAGCATCGGCAGTTGCCATCTCTTGGTCCTGTACTTGTAATCATCAAATAAAATCATATTCAGCAGCTATTCCATCTGTTAATGTGTGTTCATTTTTGTTCTTAGGGAGGAAATCGACAGAGAAAGACCTTGAAGAGGGGCGAGCAATGATCCCAGGTGAGTTCCTGATAGAACGTGCTTCTGAACAGGACTTGATAACCTAGATTGTAAATGTCCAACTTGTCCTTGATGTTGGCCCTACCTCTACCCTCCACTGAACTAAGGAGTAAACAGACAGGTAGCCTCTTATGTACCCTGCAACCAGTCAGGGTGGTGCATACTGGCTCTGGCTTCCTTGAAAAAAAAAAAAGGAAACTCACATACAGCATCTACATCACCATGCCCCCTCTGCTCTGTAAACATGGTGAAATATTGAACATTCAGAAATTCTGAATATTCTCCTCATTGAATATTCCTCATACTCCTCGTTGAATATTCAAAAAGCTGCCCAAAAATATTACCAATTGCATCAAAGCTACAATATATGCCTAGTGTTGCAGAAGATACACCATGAGTCCACCCACTTAAAAAAATATACTGGAATTCTGAACAGTTCTACAGAAAGCCAAAAACACTACCATTCTGTCTAATATAATTAAAGACTCTGTCCTTCAGTCCCCAGTCAAACCTGGGAATCCTTCCACCTGCTTTCACTTTTCCAAAGTGAAGAGATCTGATCATGCTTTTTTCCAACCTACTTCCATTTGGTCCCTAATCATCATGAATGCAGCTTTTCTTCTGGGACTCATGTGTATATTTAAATTCGCGTGAAGCCCATATATGTCTTTCTTTTCAGACCAACTCGAGACAGAGAACAGTAAGTCTCATGAAATGGACAGAGGTAAAGAAATTATTTCTCCATAAGGATTATCAGTAGTACATTGGTTTTGTTTGATCTAGTATTTGGAGATGCATCTCTGGAGTGATAATTCCAAAATACATAATAAACTGTGGGTACTATTGAAGTTGCCATTTAACTAATGCACTTTGGAATATATTAACTATATTAATGCAACCAAATTTGCCAGTATGCCTTGGAAACCAGAGGTCTTGAACCTCAAGGGGCTGGGTTCAGTGGATTGAACCTCCTCTGGATGGATTCTGAAAAAATGGCCAGAAATGCCAACTTTCACAGCAGCTGAATATTCTGAAAATGGTCAAAGACATACTACTCAACTGCAACAAAGCAGCAAAGCATGCTTAGTGCTACAGAAGATGCAACACAATGCTATTCACATAAAGAATAGTGCCAAATTTTAAACAGTTCTGCACAAAGCCAGGTATGCTACTGGTTTGACTAATATGACTAAAGACTCAGCCATACCTTTATGCTCCAGTCAACACTGGAAATCCTTCCATCAGATTTTATTTTTCCAAAGTGAAGAGATCTGATGATGCTCTTTCCACCTTACATCCATTTTGTTGGAAATCACCATCAATTTATTTCTTTATTTTGCATGTACGTCTATCAGAGCATTCCAAACTAGCATTGCATATCAAATGTCCCATAATCTCAAGGGCACTGTGCAAATTACCATATTGGCTAGCAGATGACAGCAGTTCTGGTTCAACACATCGATGAGAGAATAGGATGAAGAGACTTCTCCCTTTCTTCAAAATATCCTTGCAGAACTATTAAAGAAAGAAAATGGTATTGACTGCTTTCCATCTGTTAAAAACCATGTTTATGCCACCAGAATATAACATTTTTTTCCTTTTCTTTCTTGGAGCTAAATTCACCCTGCTCTTTCCTGTCTTTTTCAGAAAAACTCAAGAATATAATAGGCAAGTATCATTCCCTCACCCTCACTCTCACTACAGCATCAGTAGGAGCAGAGGGGGAACTGATGGCAGGTACACAAAGGGCTGCTTGAACTCTTTCATGGTTGTCTCCAGCCAGAGCCCCTTGGTCAGAGCAGCAACACAGATGGCTGTGTTACTGAGCCACTCGTTCATCGTTGGCTTGCGTGCCTAACAGACAATGAGGTACACATGTGGCTTTGCACATTTTCTCTCTTTCTGCTCCCCCTTTCTCACTTTGCAAGCTGCAAGCACCCTGGGATGCCCCTGAATATTGGCAAACCATTTAGCACTGCCCATGGCTTTATTTTTTAAGAAAGTGTTTATTTATTATCCACATCTGGGAGAGTTCTGCAGAAGAATTGAAGAATAGAATTGATCATCATTCAATGATGAGTTGCAGTCAAATTACACTCACTATACAATCTCTCTCCTTGAAAGAAATTTACTATGCTTTCTTTACTGGTATTTTCCCTATTTTTAACCATCACCTTCCCTTTGCAGAAAGGCTAAACGAAGAGAATGGTAAGTCTCAGAAATCCTTTCCTTATTCAAGTATCCATTAATCCAGTCAAAATAATTCTGCACTTCTGAGTGTGCCTACCTATGAAACAAAAAAGCTGCACTTTTAAGCACCTTAGTCTGTAATCCCACAGCCATGAGACAGCACCCAGAAGACATTACACTTCTGCTGCAAGGGTTCTTCCCACAAACACAGACAGACATACCCTTAAAGGGCAGCTAACAAAATCATTGGCAGGTTTGTTAAAGAGCAGGAAAAACCGCTGCAATTCGGCATGTGTTTTGTAACCATGCAGACAAGTGTCCCTGCCAGATTACAACTTAGTAGAACACAGCTACTACATACTAGTGGCCCCAGTGTTGCTCTTTGTAGGTAACTTTATTTGCAAAGCAGCAGTACAACAAGAGGCTCAGATGAGACTTACATATTGCAGACTGAAGGCCATCACTCTGCTGCTTCCCTCAGCCCCAGCATCAAGACTGGCCACTCTCTCGGGGTGTGCAGATACACCTGTGCACCTCTGGATGAGGGAGGGCACCTAAACATCAGAGGAATGCAACATTTCCATCCAATTTGCATGTGGGCATTTCCAAATGTAGCTGAAAAATTAGGAATAATCTCTCTAAATGGACATACAAGATCCTATAATAGACTGAGGAAAACTGTGCCAACAGGCCTCTTGCTGTTCATTCAACTGTTCAGATACTCATTCCTAAGGTGAGACTTTCACATCAGTGTCTTTCATTCTCCTTATTCCTATTTCTATTACATCCTTGAAACACCTAGTTCATGCCATTAAAATGTAAGAAAGAAAATGGAAGAAAGAAAATGGTTAGTCTTATTCACCCATCTCCACTCTTACTACAACATTGGCAGAGGCAGAGGGGAAATGGATGGCAGCTGCTCAAAAGGCTACTTGAGCACTTTCAGGGTCATCTCCAGCCAGAGCCCCTTGGCCGCAGCAGCAACACAGTCACAGGGAATTTTAACCATGCACTGTGCTTCAAGTAGAATGACAAACTCCAGAGGCTTCGTGCACCTTCCAGATCTTCCACATTCCTCTGTTTCCTCCTCCCTTCAGTCTTCCAGAAAAAGCCCAGGGGGCACTGCAGGCCCCCTGGCATGGCCCCTAAATGTTGGCAAACAATTTAGCACCAGCCATGGCTTGACTGTTTCAGAAAGTGCCTCTCTAGAGTCCACATCTAGGATAGTTTTGCAAAAGAATTGAAGAAAAGAATTGATCACCATTGAATGATGGGTTCATGCAGTCAGATTATACTCACCGTACATTTGTCCCTCACGATGCTTTCCTTCCTGGTGTTTTCCTATTTTTAACCAGCACATTTCCTTTGCAGAAAGGCTAAATGAAGAGAAGGGAAAGTCCCAAAAATCCTTTCCTTATTCAAAGAATCCATTAATCCAACCAGAATAATTCTGCACTTCTGAGTTTCCCTGCCAGTGAAACAAAAATGCTGTACATTAGAGTGACCCAGTCTGTAATCCCATGGCCCTGAGACAGCACCTAGCTGCCATTACACTGGAGTCCACCAATTCTGCTACAAGGCAACTTCCCCCCCACACACAAACAGACATGCCTTTGAAGAGCAGCGAACAATAAAGTAGGCAGGTTTGTGAATGAGCTGAAAAACCTGCTGCAATTTGGTACATTTTGTATCCATGCAGACAAGTGTCCCTGCCAGATTGCAACTTAGTAGACCACTGCTACCCCACACCACCACCCTGGGAATAATTTTTAATCATAGTGAGGTCATTAGCACCCTTTCCCGCAAAATCTGAAATAAACCCATCATGCCTTCCTTCCTGGAGCTCTTCTGTATTGTTTAATGCATATGGAAACCAAATGTGTCTTGCTTTACAGGTACTCTGAAGAAGGAAAATGGTAAGTCTTATTCGCCCATCCCCACATCCTTGCTCTCACTACAGCATTGGCAGGAGCAGAGCAGAAATGCATGGCAGGTGCTCAAAGTTCTGCTTGAGCACTTTCAGGGTGGTCTCCAGCCAGAGCCCCTTGGCCGCAGCTGCAACACAGTCACAGGGAATTTTAACCATGCACTGTGCTTCAAGTACAATGAGGTCTTCCAGCAGCTTTGTGCATTTTCTTTCTTTATGTGCCCCTCTTCTCGCCGTGGTCCTCTGCAAATATCCCAGGGACACTGCAGGCACACTGCGATGGCCCCTGAATGTTGGCAAACACTTTAGCACCAGCCGTGGCTTCACTTTTCAGAAAGTGCTTCTTTAATATCCATATCTTGGAGAGTTTTGCAGAAGAATTGAAGGAAAGAATTGATCACCATTCAATGATGAGTTGATGCAGTCAAATTATGCACACTATACAATTTTTCTCCTTGAAAGAAATTCACTATGCTTTCCTTCCTGGTGTTTTCCTATTTTTAACCAGCACATTTCCTTTGCAGAAAGGTTAAACGAAGAGAATGGTAAGTCCCAGAAATCTTTCCCTTATTCAAAGAATCCATTAATCCAGCCAGAATAATTCTGCACTTCTGAGGTTCCCTGCCACTGAAAAAAAAATCTGTACATATAAGTGACTCAGTCTGGAATCCTATGGCCCTAAGGCAGTACCCAGAGGGCATTACACTGCATTCCATGGATTCTGCTACAAGGGTACTTCCCACACAAACAGACATGCCTTTGCAGAGCAACTAAGAAAAGAGTAGGCAGGTGTGTGAAAGAGCTGAAAAACCTGCTGCAATTTGGCATGTGTTTTGTATCCATGCAGACAAGTCTCCCTGCTAGGTTGCAACTTAGTAGACCACTGCTACCCCACACCACCACCCTGGGAATAATTTTTAATCATAGTGAGGTCATAAGTACCCTTTCCCACAATATCTGAAATAAACCCACCATGCTTTCCTTCCTGGGGCTCTTCTGCATTTTTCAATGCATATGGAAACCAAATGTGTCTTGCTTTCCAGGTACTCTGAAGAAGGAAAATGGTAAGTCTCAGTCCTGCATCCTTGCTCTCACTGCAACATCAGCAGAAGCAGAGGGGAAATGGATGGCAGCTGCACAAAGTGCTCCTTGAGCACTTTCAGGGTGGTCTCCAGCCAGAGCCCCTTGGCTGCAGCAACAACACAGTCACAAGGAATTTTAACCATGCACTGTGCTTCAAGTACAATGACAAAGTCCAGGGGCTTCGTGCACCTTCCATATTCCTCAGTTCCCTCCTGCCTTCGGTCTTCCAGAAAAATCCCAGGGGGCAATGCAGGTTCCCTGGCATGGCCCCTGAATGTTGGCAAACCATTTAGCACCATCCAGGTATGCTAGTGCTTTGTCTGTGAAAGACTCTGACCCACCTTCATTGCCCCAGTCAAAATTGGGAATCCTTACACATGACTTCGTTTTTCCAAAGTGAAGCGATCCAATCATTTCCTTGTACCCTACATCCATTTTGTCCTTAACCATCATCCTCATTAATCTACTTCTTTACTTTAAAATCATGTCTACCTCAGCCTTCTAAACTGGTTTCTCACACCACTTGTCCCCTTATCTCAAGGGAACCATGCAAATAGCTATCTTGGCTGGAGATGCTGGAAGTTGTGGCTCAATGCATCAATGAGGAAAGAGGGTGGGACAGACTTCTCAATTTATTGAAAACATCCAGTCATCCTTGCAGAAGAACTAAAGAAACAGGATTCGATACAGTGCACAGCACCTTTTAAACCAGTAATTGATTCAGTCAATATGTAAGAATTTCGTCCTTTCCTTTCTTGGAAGCAAATCCATCCTGTTTTCCTTCCTGTATGTCTGTATTGTTTAATTCATATGGAAACCAAATGTGTCTTTATTTCCATGAAAACTGAAGAAGGAACTTGGTAAGTCTCGTTCCCTCATCCTCACTCTCACTACAGCATCAAGAGGACCTTGAGGGAAACTGATGGCAGCTGCACAGAGTGCAGCTTGAGCCCTTTCATGGTTATCACAAGCCAAAGCCTCTTGGCCAGAGTGAAATCAGTGTTGGTTTCTCTTTAATATAATAATTAGAAATATACCTCTGGGGCTAATGATTCGAAAATATGTAACGAAGTCATGGCCCTATCGAAACTGCTATTTAACACTCTCTGCTATATTGCCTAGATTAATGTAACAATAGAATAAACCAAAATGCCTTGTAAACCATTCCATTTGTAAATGTATTCTGGGTTCCACATACCAGTTTGGAGAAGCCCAAGACTAAATTCCCTGGGGTCAACAAACATTATTAATCTCAAAATCGACATATCAAAATCAACAGAAAGCACAACCGTATACATTTTCATTCAGATGTCCCTTCACATTCTCATTCATTGAAATGAATGGAGCCAAATGACCCTTGAGGAACACAGAAAAGATCCAAAAGGCAGCAGAAATGGAGAGGAATGAAGATTACTGTTCATGAAGTCCATGGCAGTATTTCAGAAATGCATGAAAGGAAAACCACAAAAACAAATAAGCATATGGATCATATTCTGCCTTGTGGGAATAAAGGGTGGAAGGCAATGAGGGTGTGGCAGGATGAGAAGCTACATGGGCCATGTTAGAAGGCTTGACAGGTTGAAACTGAAGTTCTACATCTCCACAGGCAGAAGTTCCTCATCCCCATAGTATGGCATTTGGCCAAATTCAATTGAACTCCCTGCCAGCTAGGTAGGTATAAAGGGAGTCACAAATGTTAGAGAGATGTCACACTTTCTTGGTCTAGTGGAGAGGTGCAGTTGCTCAGTAGCAGGTGCCCACTTCACATGCAGAAGGACCCAGATTAATCCCAGGCTTCTCTAGTTAGACCTGGAAAAAGTCCTGCTGAGGTCCCACTGCTAGTAACAATTGACAATAATGGGCTCACTGGACCAAGGGTATGACTAAGTGTGAGGAAACTTCTGGAAAGCTCTTCTGCCACTGCTGTCTCAGAGCACTGTCCAGCCCTGGTGCATGACTGATATTTATTTGTCCTTCTTTTCAGAATGGAGAGCAGTTCGTAACCATGAAGGTGAGGAGAAATGTGCCTTCAGACAATAATTACCACACAACCATATCTCAGTAATGATGTTTTGCTTACAACACTCACAGGTCTGCTGTCACAACGTGGCCTACTCACGTGTCAGTACCCAAACATCCTGTCAGCATCTAGCACTGGTGCTTGCCCTGGGTCCCATTTAATTTCTTTAAATAGTATGGGTTTTCTATATTAACCCCCACAACATGCACACACACACTACAGAACATTCCAATGCTGACTGTCTCCTGGCTACCATCTTGGAACTCCCCCTAATGCTCTGGAAGTTAAACTCTTTCAGGACATAGTTAAGGGGGAAATCCAAAATGGGATTGTGTAACATGTGTCATCTGACCTCTGAGAAATCTTTCAACTCCTCCTTTCAAACATGCAAACATCCAGAACCCCTTGACTTCTGAAGGCCAAATCAACTATAGCATCATTCACACAATTAAGATTTCTCTTATAAGTAATTGCAGATATTGAGGTGCTTTATCATCTTCCCACTGATATTGTCTCAGTCCACTTGGCCAATGGAAGCTTGCCTTTCAGTGCAAACAGCAAGTGGACTGGGACAGAAATTGTGGGTAAAGGGATAATTCCCCTATCTTTCACACCCACGCCAGGGCTCTAATCCATTTCAGCACCCCCATGCCTGCTATTTAATTTTGGATTCTTCCACCCAGTCTCTCATTTAACAGAAATTTTAGCTAGTTTTAAATAATAGTATGTTATAGATATTTGACAAGGTTTAGAAGGGTAGCAGTTTTAATCCATAAATGACTTTTGTCTTCAGTTCACCAGACTATAGTACATTCTGATGACTGGTTTTTGACTGTGGTTCAAAAACACAAGGAGAAATGGCTGAGCAAATTGCTTGATAGAGCAAATGACTGTCTGATTGTGGGAGCAGAATTTTAACAAGATCTTAGATCCTCTCCTGGAGAGGAATATTCCAGCCCCTAAAGGGCCAGCAATGATATTTATGCTGATCAACTTCTACTGTTTACTTCAGAACTGTAATCATCTGTTCCTGCTTTGATGCAGACAATTAATCATTTTGGATATTTTTCTGATTATTGTATTAACTGGTTAACTTCAGTATTCATATTGATTGGAACTAAGATTCCACACTGAATGTTAACTAATTGGCCATTTAGATTACATACCGAGTTTCTCACAACCTTGGCTATACATATATCACAAACAATGAAGTTAAACTTGAGGGAAATGATTAATGAGATCTCACTGGGCATTGATAGATGGACATCCTTAAAGCTAACTCTGTGGGGTGAATACCCTTGCAATGCATGTAATGCCGGGAACTGTTTGTGTTTTATGTTGCTTTCTTTTAATATACCCAGTGAGTACTTTCTGAAATTAAAGGTTTGGTTTCATAAATATTTATGGTGTTCAACTTCACCATGACTATCCTTGAAAATGATGCTACTTGTTATAAAAGTGGATGGATTTGGCTTCCCCGACCTTTCTTTATATCATCAAGACTATTTGTTGACTTGTAGTAGATTCTAGTCTTTTCCACTTAGATTCCTCTCCCTGGTCAGTTTTAGAATCCTCATTTAAGGATCCTCTTCCCAAGTTGAGTGCATTGGGTTCTTGTTATGCTAAAGTGGATAATGTTCCTCCTTCAATTGTGGCAGCTGGAGAATTTGTGGTCTATTTTTTCACATCAATTGCAGTTTGTGTATTTAATGTGTGGCCCAAGACAATTCTTCTTCTTCCAATGTGGCCCAGAGAAACCAAAAGGTTGGACACCCCTGATTTATAGAGCTGGACAGACAGGCTGATTTTTACCTTGGATCAACTTATCAGTTCTGTTTATAACTTCCTGCCATTTTCTGCCTTGTATGAACATTATAAAGTACCAGCCAGAGATGCAGAGGAATACACACAGTCCCTGAGCTATGAATTTAGAAGTTAGAAACAACCCTTATGAACAAAGTGCCATAAAGCCTATTTTGTTTTAAATTACTGCAAAAAATCATCACTATAGGGAGAGAAAAAGTGAAAGGGTAGAGAGGGGGGTCACCAAAGCAGACCTTCCTGCCTTGCCTACCTAGAGAAGGAAATCCTTCTGGCATGTTCTTGCCCTGGTGAGTTTGAGTGGGGGACAATGTAGAGATATTCGTGGTTTTTCCACTTTCAGGGTGTCCTCTCCTTCTAACCAATGCAAATGTGGAGGGCCAAAAATGTGATCTGACTTACATTCAAATTTGACTTAAAGACGAATGTCCATCTTCTCAGGAATGCAATTTGTTTGTAACCTGGGGACTGCCTATTTGAGCAATTGAAACTTCTGTTGGTATCTAGGTTTTCTCTTGCTGCTTTTCCAGTTTCAGAGCCACCTGTGTTGCGAGAAATATTCACTGAGGCTGATCGGCTACAGCAGCTTACAATTGATGTGTATACATCTCTATTACTTGTTGTGACTATATTAGGAGGGAGGGGTCCACTAAAGACGCAAGCACCTTCAAACTTCTCTATTATTCCATGGTTAATACAGTTTCAAAGATTGAGAACCATTACTCAAAATCTGCTGTATTGTAGTGGCCTAACCAATATCTCTTTTTCCAGACAACATCACCCTAGAGAAAGAATCTGCCCATCCCAACATATCCATTGCAGATGATGAGAAGAGCTTCACTTCTCAAGTAGGGTTTCAACAGGTGCCCACTAGTCCTCAACGTTTTGATGCAGTTGTGGCTGTCCTGGGCAGCAAAAAATTCTCCTCAGGAAGACATTACTGGGAGGTGGATATCAGCAGCACTGAGGAATGGGACGTGGGAGTGGCCAGAGAACGCATTCAAAGGAAAGGACTGTTCTCCTTATCTCCAAAGGAAGGATTCTGGGTCCTGGGATTGAGTGGGAAGGATTACTGGGCAAAGACAGATCCTTGGACAAGAATCACAGTGCAGAGAAAGCCTAAAAAAATTGGAATTTACCTCAGTTTCCATGCGAATAAGGTGGCTTTTTTCAATGTTGCTGACATGACTGTTATGTTTGAATTTAAGGATTGTGCATTCACAGAGCCCATATATCCCTTCTTTAAAAATACAAACAAAGGCTCAACCATGAGAATCTGTTCCATAAAAGAAGATGAAGAGTAGGAGAAATACGTTTTCATTTCAAACCAATGATTTCCTAAGATTTTGACTAGCACCTCAGCCTGCTTGCCTCTGTCCTCCTGCCCTATGTGAAGGAGGAATAACTTGCATTTTCAGAGCAGCCAGCAGAGCAGCCCTAATCCATTTAAAGATTGTATAGATAACCAACCATTGAATGATGTTTAGAATTTTATTTTAGGTTTTATGAAAAAACAATTGCCTTAGCCTTTATTCTTCTATGCATACTTTCTGTAACAGTTTAAATAAATGACATGGTTTTTATGTCTTCCTATCTGTAAATAGAACATTTACACTTCATTAGTCACTCTGTGACTTTTTCACATTCAGAAATTAATCATGTCATCCAGTCAAAGTGAGTAAAGGAATATTTCCCTATGTTATTTTGTAGGCAGCCAGATGTAAATAACTTGAATGCACATTCTGTGATTAACTAACAAAAATTTTACAGCAATGTTTGCAAAAAGGATGAATTATTTTATTTATAAATACATCGATATGGATCAAAGTGGTTTTATAATACAGAGGAAGATGGTAGATTTGACTAGAAGAGTATCAAACTTAATTGAACATACACATCAGGAAAACCAAAAAGCTGGCATAATAGCACTGGACATCTTTGAAGTTTTTGATTGTGCATAATGGCCAACAATAGAAAGATTAATAGAAATATTAGTGTTTGGTCCATGAGTTTAGTCCATTTTAGAAATATAACAAATCAATTATATCCAGAAAATTGCATAATGGGGATAGTAAATTATGGCATAATAGAACAAGTATTCCTAGGCTGAGGTACTAGACAGAAATGTCCCCTGTCCCTCATATTGTTTGTTTTAATTATAGAACTGCTAGCAAATAGTACTAGAAATTATAATTTAATAAGAGGTATGGATTTGAGTGGTCAGCACCCAATGGAGCCCGACATGCACATACTACATTTCTTCACATTTCAGGGGAGTGCGGGAGAAATTCTGCCCTCCCAGCTTTGACAGGAGGCAGGGGGAAATGACAACCACACAAAGTGCCTCTTGGATGCTTTACCAGCTGTCATGGACCAAAGGGGCTTGACTAAGTACCAGCTGTTTTTTGCCACTCTAGCCAGGAGACTCTGTAGCCATTTGGTTCATCCAAGGCTTAACTTGTCATCGGGTTTGGGCTTGGGCTTGGGCTTGGGCTGCAGTCTGACAACTAGAAAACTCTCTGGTACCCATACCTTGAGTAAAGGGACAACAAAAGCTTTGAAGTGAGTGGCGGGGGGCACAGGAACCCTCAGCAGATGGGACAACTCACAAATGCAAAGAACACATGAGCCTGGAGCAGGGCCAGAGCACCTAACCTGACTCTGGCCCTCCCATGGCCATGCTTTAAGGACAGAGGTCTGAGAAGCACCAGGTAATGTGGAGGAGGCTCTTCCTAGACCTCCACATCAAGCACATGGATATCAGGAGTGGGGTGCATTTATGGAGGTGGGGCCAGTCAGCACAGCCCCACTTATGATTCACACAAAATATCTGCTTAAAGACCTGGTGGCTGCAATGCACTATAGATGGGGAGAAAGGGAGCACAACGGAAGGCTGGCAAGACTCACTGCTTTCTTCTGGGGATCAGAAGTGGGGTAACAGAGTCTTCCCAAGGAGCATGTGCTGCTTCTAATCCTTGATGCTATACTTGTAAATTCATAACTGAAAGAAATCACAGAAGCATCTTGACTCTTAAAGGGATTTGTGACTGAATTGGCTACAATGCAGACAGAGATTTAATTGGCAGAGCTGTATCCAGTCCTGTACTTTGTACTGATGAAAGTCTGTAAACAAGGGCAATTGTTAAACGGACAGAGAATTTAATATTAGACATGAAGGATCTTGGGCTGAAAAGTGCCTAGAATTTGTTTCTGATCTAGACAATTCATTCCATGTATTCAGAAGCAGAACTGAGCATGGAGTACAATGTGGAGAGCCTGCATTGTTTTGTTGTCCCAGTGGCAAAAACTGTTGTGCACATGCTAGAAGACATTCTTTCTCTTTAATATTGCTTCAGATCATGTTCCATGTTCTTACCCCAAGTCTCTTTCTGTGAGTTTCTGAGACAGCACCAGAGCCCCCTCTTCTGGTCAGAGACCAGAATAGCAGCCCTGGTGGTTGCAGGACCAGGCCCACAGTCAATTGCATCCACCTGGAATGATACAAGCACCACCTGGGAGCCCTGAGGGAAAAGCTATATAAGAACCGGGTCTTCCCTTCAGATACTGCTTCAGCAACAAAGATTTTTGGTATTGCTGGAGCCCCCTGGGCCTTCTGGAGCCTGTTTCTGCCTCTGGACCATGCTTGGCTTCACCTGCTCCAGCTTCTGCACCAGTCCTAGGTATCTGCTTCTCCTTGGTTTATATCTGGCTTTCGACTCCTGACCAACATTGACTGCTCTGCTCTATTCAGATTGACTTACCTTGCACGTATGTTACCCACCTTGACATCTGGACTGCCTGACTATGATTTGGGATGGGCCTGTATATCATACTGGTGGTCTGGGTCCTGGTACCATGACCTGATACCCAGCCATCCACACCCCAGACTCTGATACTTCCCTCCAAGTAGAAAGTTCTTGACCTGCCACTGCATCCACAGTCCAATATGAGAGAGGGGAGAAGGCTGTGGGCAGGATATTCCCTCTCTACGGTGTGCTTGTGCACATGGAGAAGCCTCTTGGTAGAGAGAAGGAAATGCTCCTCCGCACCAACTCCTGGACCCCTCTCTGAACACAGAAAAATGGTGTGACAGACAGGAGGCAATCCTGGCCACCTAGATGATTGCATACCAGACAATCGGAGCTGTCAAGCATCCGTTGTGCCAAGAGGAAATCACTGAAGAGTCTCCAGGATCTACAAAACCTCAATAGCTGTATAAGCCATTATTTTTAAACCAAGGCACAAATTATAGGAAGAAACAAAACCAGGAGGGCTAAGTCCCTTTTGCCTAATACAGATTGTTTGATTGAATGCTCTAGCTACCCATCCTTCCTGGTAATTTTTCACCTTCTGTCTTCCACTTCTTTACTGACCATATTTGCTTTATTCTGCATATAAAAACTGACCACAAAAGGGACCTTTGGTCTGTTTTCTGATGTTGCACCTGCACATCTTTCAAATGCTGCAGCCTATAAATATCAATGTTTGAATTCCATGTGCATGTGTGTTCATATAGCAGCACATTGACCAACTCATTTCGGATTGTGAGTTGCTTGCAGTAGTGTCTTTCTACCAGTTACATGTTGATGGATTGAATTTCCCCTCCCTTCTTTAACCACCAATGTGCCACTATACTCTGCTCCAAAGGTCTGGGGGAGTAGAGCTAGAGGGCTAGATGAGGAGGAAAACCCTTGCTGTGCAAACAGAATTTCACCTACATAGTACTCAATTCAGTCTAATAGTGCTTAAGAGCATGTACCTTCAGCTCTATGTCATTTTATCATTGTTGTTATGTGCCATCAAATCATCTCCAATTTATCACAATCCAATGAATTGAAAGCCTTCCAAAATGCCCTGCCCATAACAGCTCCAATCTGTTCTTCCGGGTTCCTTTATAGATTCAATACATCTCCTATGTTATCTCCCTATTTGTCCTCTACCTTTGATTTCCCCTAGCATGATTATCTTCTCCAGAGAGTCTTGACTTCTCATGATGTGCCTGAAGTATGACTGTCTCAGTTTTGTCATTTTTTTTGCTTCTAGGGAAAGCAAAATCTGGTTTGATTTAATCTAGGTTCCAGTTGTTTGTTTTTGTGTCCATTCAAGAGTATTCACAAAGCTGTCCTCCAGCACTGTTTTGAACACATCCTTTTTCTTCCTATCTTATCATACCAGTTAAAAACCAAAGCAATGTGTGATGATCCAAATGCAAACGTAATTCAATTTTATCATCTATTGTATGCTACAATGGCATAGAATGAGAAAATGTGAGTATGGTCCACAAGGGGGCAGTGGTATCCTGAAGGAGCAATGCAAGTCACACTCAGATCTGTGCTTTTATTAAGACCTTGTCCTTTCTGCACACTGAATGTGATTTTGAGCAACACCATTACTCTCCTGGGGCTGGAATTGTCTGAAGATGTGAGGGCATGGGAAATATTTATATCTAACAGTAAGGAGAGGTTTGACTCACATTTGTGCTGGCTCAAGGTGGATTTTCTCAAGGCCAATATTACTGGGAATTGGAGGTTGGTCTGAAAAAAACTGGGACTTGCAACTCACTGCTGAATCTGCTTCTACAAAATGGAAGATCATACTGGCCTCACAGAATGGCTATTAGGTCATAGGACTAGATAGTAGGGAAGATTACTGCCCTCAGACAAACCCTAGAACCTATTTAAGTGAATAGTAAACATGCAAAGATTGATATACCACCAAATATGCCTGCTACATACTTAACTTTTTATGATGTCCATAGGGAAATTAAAATGCACACTTTTAGGACCAACCAGCTAGCCCTTTCTTTTGTAGAGACCCTGTAATGGTGGAGTTAGATAACCAAATACTAGAAGTTCTGCCATGGTTTCAAGAGAAGGAAATTGTGAAGGAAGAATGAAGCAAACCAGACATTCCTGATATAGCTCAGTATTCATGTAACTTAGACTCATGGCATTATAATGGGAGACACCATTTAAGTCCAACCATCCAAACCCTTTCCCTTGCTGGCATAGTGCAGAAATCTAGTTTAAAGCATCCTTGACAGATGGCTGTCCAATCTCTGTTTGAATAATTCCCTTGATGGAAAGCCCACCACCTCTGTAGTCAATGGGTTCTATTGACTGGGTTCACAGGGCACAACAATCCACCATGGTATTTAAGGTGCAGCAGTTCCCATGTCACAGGAACCCATAATGGGGTTGGCAGGGGACCTAGGTTTGCATTTTAAGCCACCCTGGCAACTCATGGTTTGTTGCACATTTTGTTTGACTCATGATGGCTTGTCATGTTATGTGAATCCAGATTATATGACTAGGTCAAGACTAGCCACTACAGCTTGGCAAGAGTAAAAACAAAAACAAAACTTGATCAAAATTCACTGGTCCCATATTTAAGTTAAAATGGAGGGTTTGAAATACTCTCCTTTGGATGCATGCTTTAATATGATGAGGGGTATGGAAGTAATGCTACCAGGAAGCCAGGCTGTCTCACTGGGATGGCCCCTAGCAGGGTCACCCAAGGTGGAATGGTCAAAACTGAGTCACCAAACTAAGCTGCATCCACCTTCCAGAGGAGCACTGGTCACATCAATAGAAGGGATATTTCTGATGGTGATGGAAGCAGAGAAAGCCCTGAAGGACAGCTACTGGGCAGCAGTAGTAGCTGAAAGCACAGACAATGGCAGTAATTCTCAGGCTAACTCTGGTTAGCACTGTGCAGAAGCAGGCAATGGTTAACCATTTCCACAATGCCTTACCTTGAAACAAGAGATAGTGCCTGAAGATGAGACTGCCAGATCAGAAGGCACTCTTCCAGCTACTGGGGAAGAGCAAATGGACAAGTATGAATGGTGCTTGTCTAATGAAACAACTAGATCTAAGCTGAAAGGAAGTGCTGTGGCTGACAAGCACAAAAGTTAAAGGAAAGTCCAGTGCTGAATATCACATACAATTGGACTATGGATTCGGAAAAGGAGGAGACACTTGTGATCATATTGCAAATCTGTGTTGGCTATGGGAGTGCACTACAGCAAAACCTTTGGCTGTGTGGATCATGAAAAGATATGGATGGTCCTGAAAGAAATGGATGAGACTCAGCACTTGATTGTCCTGATTTGAAACCAGTATTTTGGAAAGAAAGCTAATGTGAGGACAGAATATTGAGAAACAGAATGGTTTCCCATGAGATGAAGGTATACTTGATCTCCCTTATCTGTCCAATCGTTTTGCAGGACATATTGAAAGGAAAGCTGGCTTACAATCAGAGGAAACAGTGCAGAAGGCACATCAAGAATTTAAGATATACTGATGGTACCATATTATTTGCAGAAAAAAGCAGTGAATTGAAACAACTCCTGAGAAAGGAAAGTGCAAGACCAGGACTACATCTGAACATTAAGAAAAGAAAAATCATGATCATAGAAGAATGATCAAAATTTACTGTGAACAATGAAGAAATTGAAATTGTGAAATATGTTCTATCACTTGACTCAGTCATCAATTCAAAGGGAGACTGAAGTCAAAAAAGCAGAAGAAGACTGACGGGGAGCATTGAAGAAGCTAGAAAAAGTTCATCAAGTATAAGGATGCTTCACTAGAAACCAAGGCCAAGACAATCCACAGTATTGTATTTCCGATCACACTCTCTTTCTCTCTCTGGGTGTTTGTGTGTGTGTGCGTGTGCGGAAGCCACACAGTGAAGAAAAAGCTGACTAGAAGAAACTTGATGCCTTTGAAACATAATGCTGAGGAGATTTTTGTGAATATTCTGGACTAAGTGGGTCCTAGATCAAGCTAAAACTTTCCACTTTCCCTGGCAACAAAAATTACAAAACTGAGAGTGTCAAATTTCAGGCACATCATGAGAAGGTATGGTGGAGAAGACAGTTGTGCTAGAAAAAGTCAAAGAGAGAAGAAAAGGGAGGCCAAATATGAGGTGGATTGAAGCCATGACTTGGACTTCATACAAGCTGAAAAAAGCTGTCAGGGACAGGCCATTTTCATGGCCTTTCATTCATAGGGTCACCATAAGCTGGAGTTATCTGTCCTTCTGAAAACTGTATGGCTTGTTTGTTTGTTGCATTAACAGTGAACTTGGTCAGCCCAAAATTAAGAACCTTTAATGATCTATTATGTCAAGGGAAGAGTTAAATCATAAACCCAAATTAACTGGGCTTAAACATGTCTGCCTGGATCATAGTGGCTTTGAAGTGACTGTGGATATGTGCAGATCCAGGCCCAGCGCTCATTAATCCCATGCAATATTTCTCACCCACCTTATTTTGTTTATTATGTCACACAGTTGTTATCTAAAAAATTCTGAGAGGCGTTAAAAAGGAATGGGAACCTGAGGAAACTGCTTCCTTTAATCTATTCTATAACCCAATTTGCATCACATTTTCAATATCCCCCTAATGTTGATGTTGCTCTCAAATAGATAATTCACTTCTACTCTACTGATCTTCTCAGGACTAACAGTCACCTGGTGTGTTCTGCTGGCATTCCAGCGGATGAGGGCAGAACTCCCTTTCAGAGGAGGAAAACTTCAAAGCAGCAAGGCCTGGAATAGGGGAAGCAGGGCCAGCATGTCTGGAAATGTAGGGGAAGTGTGATATCTTGCAAAATAATTGATACTCATCAATAAAAATGTTTTATCAAAGCAGGAGTCCTCAGATCTAGATACAATGGAGATTCAAAAGGAAAGGGACTGAACCTTCTGCCCTTTGGTATAAGTAGAATAATGCACAAGATGAAATTGCACTTTCATTCACCTTTATTACTAAATGCACTGTTCTCTATTCCAAAAAGCAATTCACCATAGATGCTGGTTAAACAATGAAGCAAAACTGGAGGGCTATGACACTGGCTGCATTCACGCAACATGACAAGGAACCTTGTGTGGTTAACATGGTTCATGAATGTTTACCATAATCTGCCTGACAGATGAGCAAGTAGTTTCTATGTTATCATGGCTTCCATCCTCTGCACTGAGTCCCTTTGAATTGGCATGTATCCCATCATCCAGTGTGCCTGTAATTCAATCCCAAAGTGCATTGCTCCTTGCCTACATTGCCTGCCTCTTGCTCATTGGTCTGCACATAGATGCTGGAAGGCTGGAGAAGCTCCAGCAGTTTCTGCTCTTTCCAAGGGGCTCTGTGGTAGACACATGCCAGCACTGTGGAAACCATGATCCTGGGTTCAGCCAACACAACAAGCTATGGTGGTATGAAACAACCATAAAGCAAACTCTTGTTTCTTTCTTCTAAAGACCAAACTTACCATGGTGAAATCTGAGGAGGACTGGGCCAGCTGAGAATTTCAAAGCAGTGCTTGCATTAGCTTCCAGTGCAAGAGCTTTGGAAGCAGCTCAAGACTCACCATTTTTAAACTTCAGACCTAAGTATTTATGAGTCGACCTGCTCCAGCAACTGGTTAGCCACTTTCCACTGATATTTCTTTGTTTTTCTCCCAAACACCAGGATTTTAGTTTGGAATAGTTAACTGGTAAAAGCTCCCAATTGCAGTATGAACTGAAGGCTTTCGAAAGTTCATTTAATCCCATTGCAGCTATCACAGAAGAATTCTGGCATCACCATATAGCACAAAGCAAGGATTAGCTGCTGATCTAACGAGGAAGAAAACTTGCTCTTCCAACAGAGGTTTTTCTGAGTCTGCCCAACTTTCTATTGGAGGTGCTTCACATATAATTTGCTGCTTTTACCCAAAAAGCTTATAGGATGATAGTTCTTAGGATCAGATCTTGGATCTTTCTTTTAAATAGGAACCACAATTCCTACTGACCAATCCATAGGAAAATATCCAGTTTTAGCAGTAAGTGTAAATAGAGTAGCTAATCCATCTTGGGTAACACCCCTGGTTTAGTGTTAATTTAAAGGGTGCCACTTGGGCACAGCTGGTTGAACAAAAGTGTTAAATATACACTTTAAATCCTCAGAAGTAGCCACAACACTTGAGAAATCTTTTGGTGTAGATGGCTCTTTTCCAGGAAAAAACACACAAAAACATTCTGCTCTGCACAAGCAAGAGGTTACTCATTTCCTGTATCTCTCCCACCCCCCACCTCATTCATAGAACTCCCTAGCTCTTCCATGACACAGAAGGGAGTTGCTTACAATGCAGCATTTCCAACACAAATGTGCAAAATGTTGGGTTACAGGAACTGAATGTTCATAGCTGATTTTCTTTTCTGCGAAGAACTGCTGAATGCCCTACAAATCCTCTGTTTACACAACTTGAGGCTATGGTGAAACAAACCAAAGTAAGCGCTCTAGATTTGCACAGTCTGCTACCCAAAGGCATTATAACTGCGAGCTTAGCGATATTCAGCCCATTGAGCGGATGTCAGTAATTCTGTTCCATTATCAAAAGCCCAGATGGTTCAAGACCAGAGATGAGGCTATGCTTTAACGTAGACATGCTTTGGGATCAGGGATAATGTTGGCCAATGTCACAATTGGTGCTGGCATATAATTTACTTTCCATGCACTTGCACTTTTCTTAGGTCTTCCCAATGGGGAAAATGGAATGCCCGAGACTAGCAAGGAAGTCCCATATTGTTCAAGTCCTGTGTTGCCTTATGACACATCTGAATCTTATTGTATTGCTACAACAGGACCCCCCCCCCCCCAACATTTTGGAGCTGGTGGAGACTTTGATAATCTTGCGAGAATGCTATAAGCAATCCCACACATAGATGTTGTGTGAGGAGGGAGATGCCCATTCACAAAACAGCTTCATTTATTTATTTATTTATTTAACATATTTGTATGCCGCCCCCTTGCAAACAAGCCTCAGGGCGGCTAACAACATAAGAAAATACAATTTAAAAACAATACACAATTTAAAACTGGTCCATCTCGAAGTCTAAAAACAAAAATATATAAATATAACAATAAATAACAATATAAAATTAATAATTTAACAATTAAAATATTTCTTAAATAAAAAGGTCTTCGCCTGGCGCCGAAAAGCAAATAATGACAGTGCCAGGCGAGCCTCTCTGGGGAGCGCATTCCATAGGTGGGGCGCCACCGCAGAGAAAGCCCTCCTCCGGGTACTCATCCTCCTTATTTCTCTAACAGAGAGTTCCCGGAGAGCATCAGCTGCCGATCGTAGGGGGCGGGAGGGCATATATGGTTGCAGACTTTCCTTTAGGTATCCAGGACCCAAGCCGTTAAGGGCTTTATAGGTAAGAGCCAACACCTTGAATTGGGCCCGGACTTCAATGGGCAGCCAGTGTAGCTGACGGAGAACTGGGGTGATATGAGAACCATGCCCAGTCCCCGTCAGCAACCTGGCAGCTCTATTTTGCACCAATTGAAGTATCCGAACCGTCTTCAAGGGTAGCCCCACGTAGAGCACGTTACAGAAGTCTAACTGGGAAGTCACCAATGCATGTGTCACTGTCGCCAGGCAGTCGAACTCCAGGAAGGGACGCAGCTGATAGATCAGCCGAAGCTGATGGAAAGCGCTCCTCGCCACCGCTGACACTTGGGCTACCAAGATCAGCTCCGGGTCGAGGAGCACTCCCAGGCTGCAGACCCTGTCTTTCAGAGGGAGTGCAACCCCATTCAAGACTAGGGTCAGGTCCGCCACTCCAAAGCCCGACCCACTCACCAACAGGACCTCTGTCTTGTCAGGATTGAGCCTCAGTTTATTGGCCCTCATCCAGCCCATTACCTCGGCCAGGCACCGGTTCAGCACAGCCACTGCCTCACATGTATCAGTGGAGAACGAGAGGTAGAGCTGGGTATCATCAGCGTACTGATGATTCCGCAGCCCACACCTCCTGATGACCTCTCCCAGAGGTTTCATGTAGATGTTAAAGAGCAAAGGGGACAGAATGGAACCCTGTGGAACTCCATGGCAGAGCTGCCATGGCGCAGAGCCATAGTCCCCCAGCACCACCTTCTGGAATTGGCTGTCGAGGTAGGAGTGGAACCACTGCAAAGCAGTGCCTCCAACCCCCAGTCCCGCCAGCCTATCCAGAGGGATACCATGGTCAATGGTATCGAAAGCCACCGAGATATAGCCAGTATTGATGGGTATAGCCAGTCACAACCATTTTACAAAGGCAAATCAGCAAGATTTCAGGAGAAACAGTATGCTTCAAAAGCTATGCACAAAGCAGAAGTACGTACTGAGCTCCACAATGCGAAACCACCCTTCTGAACTCACAGTGTGGTGTGTCAGCACCCATTTCACAGAAGGCAAACTGATGAGGCTCAAGGATAAGAAACTTGCCCATGCAACTGAGGACAAGGCAGATGAAGAGTCTGAGCTCCAAAAGCCAAATCATATATCTGCCCCAACAGTGCACAACAAAGCACCCAATCCACAAAGGGTAACCACTGATGCTCAGAGACAAACATACACACAACCAAAAAAAAAAAAACACAGACACCACACCAAAGCAGAGCAGAGCAAGAAAAGAAGCCAGTCTTATTTTGGCCATGCTTCAGTTTCTTAGATGGTGTTCATCCATCCCATTATCAACTCCAAACACCAGTTCAGGATATCCAAGACTGCACCTGAAGATGATGGGAAAAGGCATATCAATGGCATTTCAGCCCTCATCTCCAAGCAAGCTCACCCAGCAGTTTCATAAGATGTCAAAAAGCCATGGGGACAAAATGGATTTATGCAGCAGAACAGAGCTCCCCAGAAACACCTTCTGGCAGATAGGAGTGGAACCACTGCAGATCAATGCCCTCAGTTGCTTTGGGAACTCCAAAGTCTATGGGATGATTGAAAGAACCAGGAGAGATGTACTGTCCTGCTTATAAGAACCAAATAAGTCTCCTGGGAGAAGTGCAACAGCTGATTGGAAATTTATTACCTGGTATATGCATAGTAGTTGCAAAATATCATTAAGACCAGCAGTGACAAGGACATTGGAGCAAACCAAAGAGAAGCCCATGCTCACCTTGGCCATCCTCAGGGACCCTGGAGTTTGTAGTCCATGCCTCCAAATTAAAATATAATGCCACATGCCAACATATCTGTGGCTGTGTGCATGTGTGTGTATGTCACTATGTATGAATATGATTAGTAGTAGTACTGTTATTTAGTGTCATGCATAAATAAGTAATATAAATAAACAATGTTAACCACAAACTACACAAAAACATAAGGAAAATGTCCTTTCACTATTGGAATGACAGACACTGTTCATTATTTACCAAAACAAAATTAAAAGCACCGAAGATTGTAATATAGGAAATATTGGTTGCTAATATGTATACCATGTGTGAAAAACTGTTTTTCCTTAACATTTTAATAGGTGGGGAAAGCACAACCTGTTCCTTTAGTTAAGTACAATAATACCTCAGTTCACAAACTCTTCTGTTTGTGAACAATTTGGTTCGTGAACAGAACGTTCAGCAAAGTTTTACTTCCGTTTGCAAACTCCGCATCAGGTGACAAACACGATTGCAGCCACCTTCCCCACTCTGACACGTGGTCGCAGCTTCCTCTAGTTGAGATCACGACCTCAGACTCTCCCTCCAAACAATAACCTCCTCCCCACCCACCTTCATGTCCTCCATGCCAGAAGTCACCTCAAGTAAGGTAAGTGTTCTCTCTCTTCATACTGTACTGTACTGTACTTTGTTTCATATTTTTGTGGTTTAAAAAATTACATACATATGGTTCAGAATGGAGTAGCCTTATTTAAACGGTACCTTATGGGGAAAATTGATTCAGTTCACGACAAATTTGGTTCGCGACCAGAATCGTGGAACGAATTAAATTTTTGAACCGAGATACCACTGTAGATGGATACCTGGAGAGGCAGAGAGACCCCACAGGTAGTTGATATTGCCCAGCTACCATTGAGCTGCTGCATTGCCTTTCTGCACTGCCTCCATAACCAAAACCCACACCTTTCTCTCCCAGAATGTTACAAGTGCCCCTAAAATTCTGGTGTCTCAGACCGTTTCCTAATTTGTCTCAGTGCTTGGGCAGGCCCTGCCTTGAGCAATTCTTGCACTGCAAACAGGTTCTGTGCTTAAGACCATGTCTAACTGAAAACTTTGCACAGAATATGCAATGAGACTCAGAGGAAAAGCTGTTGTCTACAGCCAGGCTTTGCAAAGGTACTTGCTCATTTCATCCCTCATGTGACAAGTTTGCAGAACTGGGTCCCGCACATTGGGCAATTCTGTCCAGCATGTTTGTGCATGGTTGAAAGTTAGCTTTGCTATTTGCTTCTACAAACAAATGCCTCCATTTCCAATATCTTTTGTTTGATGGTGCCGCTTTGAAAATGAGAGCACCTCATTGGTTAAGGGCTATCTGGCTAGCAATGTATTCCACAGTCATTCCATCAGTGCCAGCTATGGAATCTGGTATTAATCTCACTAGTAGGGGAATACATGAATGAATGTGTGAATAAACAGTTGTGTGTGCTGATTCCCCAAAACAGGAGAAATAAAGCAGGTAAAATAATACAGTATTTTATTCCCTTCCTTAATTGTAACCCTGATCTTTGCTAATTTTGCTTTTTGGTTAAGAATTGATTTTTTAATTTTCATTTTTGATTAAAATTTCAAGAAGTAGCTATCTCCCATAACACAGGCCATTAGTTTATTTCTGTACCATAGCACACAACTTTCATTAATCATTATCCTAAGTGTCCTTCCAATGATAAGTAGATCACTTAAGGAAAAAATCAATGCAGTTTTTGTGTGAGCTAGAATATGTAGTTTTTCAAGTTACATCTGAACAGATTACAGTAGGTTGAATCCAGATTCGATCATGCATAAGAGTAAAAACCATTGGCATCAATAGGGTTACTTAATCATGACTGATTAAGTAATGGAAGTCCTGCAGTTCCCAGAATTTCCCTGGCCAGCACAGAACTGCAGGCCTTGTGTCTGTCTAAACATACATAGGATTGTGCCCTAGTGAATTTAACGTTAAAATCTGCCTTTCAAAAGTTATGTCATTGGTCATTCTAGCTCAGTATTGTCTATATGGACTGGCAATAGGTTTTCATGGTTCTGATGGAGGAATTGCAGTAACCAAAACAGAGCTCTTCTACCAGCAAAGCTTGTGCCCCACCCCTAAGCTGTGGCAACCGGAGCTTAATGGGGACTTGTATAGCTACCTCTATTCTCAACATTGCAACCTCTTGGCACCAATCTAAGTGATTAATTTACCTTAATCCTAGAAGCATGTGCCTATGTTGCTCCTTAGTGAGCAAAAAGCACACTATACATGCTTAGCAGCACTGCCATTATTGCTTCACTTATTCTAGATCACAGGCCTGATTCAATGACTGAGCCAAAACTCAGTAAGCTTTAAGACACACGTTGCAGTACCCTTGGGGTTGCCCATCAAGTCACAGTAAAAACTAGCCATTTGTAGGGAACTGAAAGTTATTTCGCAATGTCACAAAAGCAGAAAACAGCAATGCTGGAAGATAGCCCAGCTGAGCTTTATTAGACTCCTCCCTCCCAGTTTCCACCAGCCCCTTCCCAGCATTTTGTCTCTCAACCTTTGCTCATGGCATTGACCTACGCAAGTGTCCCATCAGGACAAGCTGCAATTCAAACATCTCCACTCAACAGCTCTGAGCTCTTGCCCAGGTGAAGGATCTGTGCTTGCCTGCCTGAGCACCTGGAAACTATGGCTTCCTGCAATCTCCCCTTTGGGGGAAAATCTCTAGGAAGGAGGCTCATAGAGGTGGCAACAACCCTTTTTTTCCTGGCCTGTCTTTGGGGTGAGTAAACCCTTTTCCTTAAAGCTTCATGTTAGCAAAGGTAGAGGTGGTGGCACATCCCTTGCCACCAGCCCTTTTCTGGTTGATCACTGATGGTGGCAGTTCTTGCAAACACAACTGGGATATGTCAGACTTGGTCTCATCCAGTCTGCCATTTCTTATTCACTTAAGCAAGATTACCTACCATTGAATACCAGTTAAGTACACCTGAATTCTTAATGGATGCTGAATATTTGTTTCATGTTAGAGCAGAGTTTGGTTCAAGGTGGATCATAGCTACCTGAGGCCTTTCTCGTGGTTTCAGGGTTTCCTGCAAATAATTTTCTAGGTGGTGTCTTGTGTGATCTGCCAAGCCATTAAAAATGTTTTTAAGCAGGGGCACATGACGTAGGTTCGTTATGCTGTAGCTGTCCAAAGATCTTGAATTGCACTGTAGACAACAGTGCTTCTGATAAATTAATACTATTAATAATAAACTATGTAATTATGTAAGATTGCCCACCCATGCATTATGACACTAGTTGCAATCCTGAAATAATGAAGTAAAGAAATATACAAACATGTCTTGGCACATAGGCAGAGTTTTCTCACCTCTAAGTAAAACCATCTACAGGATTCAATTAAAGGCTTCATTAAGAATTGCCAGAAGAAATTGGGAATTAGTGTTTCATCTACAGCTGTTATGGGAGTACCATACAATTGCATGTGTGGTACAGAAGAGGACTGTATGTTTCCTCATGAACTTGGGGGGATCCCAGTTGTCCAGATGGACAGGATGACTCAATCAGGCCACCCATGTTCTGTTCTGCACTAAGAGCAGAAGAGAAGCCATGGTGGAACAGACCAATGGTTCATCCAGCCCAGCACTCCATTCACATGGTGGCAAGCCAGCTCTCCACAGGATCTCTCAAGCAGAATGGGTACAAGATTTCTGCCTGCCCGACCAACTCAACAACTGGTGCAAGCAAGCACAGCAACTCTGATAATAGAGATAGCCTGAAGCCAGCAGGACTAGTAGAAGTCAATAGGCTCTTCCTTCATGAACTTCTCCAATCCCCATTTAAAGCACTCAAATGGGTAGCTTTCAAAATGTTTAAAATGCAACTTCCTATGGCAGTGAATTCCGTGCTTAAATATGTGTTTGAAAAAGTGCTTCCTTTTATCTGTCCTAATTCTCCCACCAATCAGTTTCATGGAATGATCCCAGGTTCCAACATTATGGGAGAGGGAAAATGTCACCACTTTCTCCAAACCAAGCATTATTTTAAACACCTCTGTCAGGTCTCCCTTTACTCACTCTTTTCATTTCCTAAGCTAAACAAACCCATTTGTTGTAGCCATTCCTCCTAAGGGAGTAGCTTCAACCACTGGTCAGTTTACTTGCCCTTTTCTGCATTTTTCTAACTCAGTAACGCCCCATTTCAGGTAAGGAAACCAGAATTGAACACAATATTCTAAGTGTGTTCACACAGAGATTTGTATAAGGGGAGTACAATATTGGCTGTTTTATTTTCAGTTCCTTTTTTAATTATGCCTAACATGGAGTTTGCATTTTTA
This sequence comes from Varanus salvator macromaculatus, assembly GCA_023646645.1. Taxonomy (NCBI): domain Eukaryota; kingdom Metazoa; phylum Chordata; class Lepidosauria; order Squamata; family Varanidae; genus Varanus; species Varanus salvator. The sequence goes on from JAIXND010000782.1 coordinate 2,269,684, forward strand.
CAGCAGGTGTGCACTAGGTCAACATTTTCATCAGGCTGTCTTGCTTCATCAGTCACTGATAGCTCAGATCTTATCAGTCTATACTTAAAGTTGGGATTTTTGACCCCAATATGCATTACATTAAACTTGCTTACATTGTACTGCATTTGCCATTTTGATGCCCATTCTCCCAGATTAGAGAAATTCCTTTTTGTTTTAACCACCCTAAAAAGTTTGGTGTCATCAGCCAACCTGGCCTCTTCACTCCTTACTCCTAATATCAGATCATTTATGAACATGTTGAACAGCATTGATCCTAGTACAGAACTCTGTGAGACCCCACTGGTTGCATCCCTCCAGTGGAAGAAATTACCATTATTCCTACATTCTGCTTTCTGTTCTTTAATCAGTTACTGTTCCACAAGAGGATCCTCCCCAATTTTCATTCCATGACTACTGTGTTCTCTCAGAAGCCTTTGGTGAGGGACTTTGTCCAAAGCCCTTTGGAAGTCGAAGTAAACAATATCTACCAGATCAGCCCATCCATGTGTTTATTGACAATCTCAGACTACTCAAATAGGTTAGTGAGACAGGTTTTACCCTTGTGGGAGCCATGTTGATTCATTTTCAGCAGGGTTCGTCCCTCTAGGTGCTTTTTGATTCTAGTTTTAATAACACTTTCAAGCAATTTACTCAGAACAGACATTAAACTAACTGGCCTGTGATTCCCTGAACACGTAGATTCCTTCTTTAAAATTGGTGTTGCATTGATCATCCTCCAGCACTCCAGTACACAAACTGATCTTAACCAGGGATGTGTGAGGAATCCATTTTGATCAAGAGGAGTCATTGGATTTCCTGGGCTCAGCATTCTTGCGGGTACCCACCAGGAAGCAAGTCCATGTGAACATTGTGCTAACAGCATCCTTCTTCCACATACATGGCTTGCAGCCTTTGTTTGTGCTGCACGTGCTGTGGAGAAGGTTGCTAGTTGTGCAATTTTAATTCTGCAAATGTTCACAGAGTTCTTTCCCTCAGAACTCACTCCCTAACCAAGGGCCAAGCATGAGAATTCTGACAGAAAGAATAGGGCTGGATTTTGGAGAGGATTGTTGTAATTCTAATCTTCTTTACATATTTTAAACTTATAACATTACTTTTTGTAAGAAGGTCAGTCAATTCATATTTGAGTTCTTTAAGAACTCTAGGATGAATAACATCTGGGCTCAGTAATTTATTAATGTTCAGTTTATTAATAAGGTTGATAATTTCATCTTTTGTCAATGCTAAAAGGTAAAGGTTAAGGTAAAGGTTTCCCCTTGACGTTACATCCAGTCATGCCTGACTCTAGGGGGCGGTGCTCATCTCCGTTTCCTAGCCAAAGGAGCCAGCGTTTGTCTGCAGACAGTCTCCATGGTCATGTGGCCGGCATGACTAAACACCTAGGTGCACGGAACGCTGTTACCTGCCCACCGAAGTGGTACCTTTTTATCTACTTGCATTTGCATGCTTTCGAACTGCAAGGTTGGCAGGAGCTGGGACGGCGCATAGGAGCTCACCCCGTGTGCAGATTCGAACCAGCGACCTTTTGATCAACCAGCCCAGCAGCACAGCGGTTTAAACCACTGCGCCACCTGCAGTCCCTGCTAACTGTCTTAAATCCTCTGACTTCCTTCCAGAAATTTGGGACCAGGTATCTGTTCTGTATCCTCTGCTTTGTAGACAAATGAAAGGTATTCCTTCAGCTTCTCTGCAATCTTCTTATCCTCCCTTAGTGCTCCTTTAATTCCAGTGTTATCCAATGGTTCAATTGGTTCTCTAGGTGGTTTCTTTCTTCTGATCTCATATTCTTTCCTTCAGATCGTGTCCACTCATTCCTACAGCCATAACTGGTTTTGCACACTAGCCTTATATTGGAAATGCAGGGAAGTGGACATGAAGGAACTGGTACTATCTAGCTTGGTCTACACTCTCCCTTTTGGACTTGCCCACTCCCCTTGATTCTACTAGCGGTTGATCTGCTGCTTGGATCTTCACATGGGGAACATCATGGTCATTTTACAGCTTGCTGATGACAAAATCCCTGAAGCCACACACTGAGCATGTCCTCAAACTGCAAGTCAAGAAGCATTTGAGAAATAGATTCATACCTAAACAACTGCAAAGTGTACAGTCTGTCTGCTGTGATAAGGAGAGGAGTGTAAACCATGTTACCAGAGATGGGTCCAATTCATCCAGTGAATTATGCCCAATCTCAGCAGCTGATTTCTCAGTGCACTCAGAAACATTTTCACAGAAATTATTTCCTAAAATGCATGATTGGAACAAGGAGTGATAAAACATTTGGATAGGGACGGAAACACTTTTAAAAAGTTTTCTTCCATATATTTATAATCCCAGCAGTCATGTCCATAGTAAGGAAAGGAAGAAAGAAAGGGCAGGAAAGAGAGAGAGTTTAGTGGCATCCAAAAGTCAATCATTGCAGCATGCGCTTTTAAAGCAGGAGTTATTTCATGGGCTCAGCACATACACGCTCAGACTAAAAATAAACGTGCTAGACCTGATGCCTTGGAATTCCATTGGGTTTGAACATTTAAGCAATAACAATTGAAAGTACCTTCTCTGTCAACAGTAGTGATGTTGCTGGGGTGTGCTGGGATAAGGCTTTGCTTCTATTCCTGTCCAACCCACCTGATAAGGTGGAGTGGGCATGATTTACCAAATACACCAGGCTGCTGTCCTTGTAGAACTTGCGAGAGGGGAGCAACTGTGAGAAGGATTCCCAAAACCCCTTCTTCAAGGGCCCAGACATCAGCCAAAGTTGGAGCACTTCCTGCCCACTAGAAAACACTAAAAGATGAAAGAGACTGAAAGTAAAGAGACACACAGACTTTGATCATTGTCTACAACAGGAGTGCCAAACTGGCAAAGGAACACAAGCAAAATATATTGGAGCCAGACTGCTTGTTACGCTATATGTGTACTTTGGTCCTACTTTTTGTTGTTTTCATAATTAGTTGCACTAAAATTGAGAAGATGCATGCTCAGATCCCTTGGGCATTCACTGGCCTGGTTCACACATAATGTTAAACCACAGAGTTCCTGACAAAAATCTGACTTGTCATTCTGTCTTAACCCATCCCCACTAACAGAGCACATAGTTTGGTATTCATGGATGAAGCTTGGTTTGTTTAACTTATGGCTTGTTGTGATATTTGAATCAAGAATTGTGGCTTATACCTGGCTTTTTTGGCCTGCTGGCCACCTTAAAACAGAGGTGTATGGCAAAAACAGACTGCAAATAAAACTACTCTGAAGGCTGGCAAAATGTGACAGAGAAAATCAAACATGAAACAGGCAAATTAAGTTGCAGTTTGTTTGCTAATCTGTAAAACAAGCCATAGCTAAAGCAAAAAGCCATGGTTAATATAAAATCATAGTTTAGCAATAGGTGTGAATGTAGCTACCATCTCTTAACCTAAAAACCTCACTAGGTTGTTGTGAGGACAAAATTGTGACTTTAGCATATTGGAGGAAAGGCAGGATATGAACAATGTGGTAAATAAATAAATAAACTGGTTAAAAGGGGGATCAGAGCCGGAGTGAATGCTTTAAAATCCTTTTATCCTAGTGTCTCAGCTATTTGCAAAAGTGCTATTTGGATCAAAGGGGAAACTGACATTCGTTCCATTAACAGCATCCCTTCCTAATACCAGCAGCTACTTTGGGAGGGTGGACAATTATACCAGGATGGTGATGTAGGAGGAAGAAGTTTTATAGAACAAAAATGAAACAAACAAACAAAAAACCCTAACACAAAAAGTTAATCTACATGGTGGTCTTAATCCTAATTGCTTCCTCCTGCTACTTGTTATAAAGAAAGACTGAATACACAAGACCAAACAACATGTTTATCATAGCTTGTAATCTGGCACTTAGATGGCTGCCCTAATATCTTAGCTAATCTGCAAATTTTATAATAGCCATCTTAGACTACAAAAAATCCACTTTTTTAGAATGATAATTAAATTTCACTTCTATACAGCCCTGTAGCTAAAACTCCTTACAACTTTCCAATACAGGGAAACAAGGACAAGACACCTGTATCCTTAATAGCTGAACCAGAAGAGGAGTGATTAGCAAGTGCACATTTTGGGTACACCTGATAAAAAGATACACCTGCTGGTTTCCTTTCCTATGCAGTCATTAAAAGTACAGGATGCCTGCTCCACTTTGTACCTGATCACTTTTTTTCCAAGAGCTGGCAATGTTTGGCCATCCAAGTGTTTTGGACTGCAATTCATATTCATTGTAGCCAGCATAGCTAGAGGGTTGACCAGTCCTTTGCCTCCAGCCCACTGTTCACTCTAGTACATTACTTGAAGTTCTCCTCCTCTTACTCCTACCTCTGGCCCCTCAGAAATCTGTTTGACAGATTACTGTCATACTGGCTTTCAACTTCCATTTCTCAGGTATCTCTCTTTCTCACTGACCATCCTCAGAAGCCAGCCTTGCAGCAAAACAGATGCTAAAATGGGCTAAACTGAGACAGGAAATATAAGTGTATGAAAATGAACATGTGCATGAATGTCAAAGGTGGAAATTATGAAAGGGGATGACAACATCCCATTAAGGAAGTACCACCTTTAATCTGAACAAGTTTTGCCTGATCCTGGTGGCCTCATTTTTACCATACAATCCCCGACTGGCTAAAATCAAAACAGGTAAGAGGGAAGTACTCTAACTGGGAAGAAAAAATGGTAACAAGCAGCAGCGATTTGGGGGAAATGGTAGCAGGTAGCTTCCATGGGAGATTACGATTTGCACAACTAATTTTATGGGTACCAAAATTCTCCCATATTTCTCCCACTTTGGGCAAATCATGAAGTGATAACAGTCAATGCAGCTTAGCTTTTGCACCATTCTAGTCTATCCCCTTCTTGCATTTTTCATTCCTCCTTTTAAAATAAACTTAAAAATCTGGCCCTCACATTAACCACAATTTTTACAACTCAAGGGAATCCCAAATATAAACTTTGTGGCCATGTCAAACCTGGATTCTCTACAGCTTTTTGCTACAACAAAATAATTATATTGCCATATGAATAGCAGCAAGTGCAGCAATAAGAGTAGTTTCAACCTGAGGACCTCTGCCAGCAGTCTTTGTGATATGAAGCCTACATGTTGGGTCGGTTTAGCTGATTAGTGCAAGTGAGCTGTTTGAAGGCTGGGCCATGGGCGGCAGCAAGGAGGGACAGAATGCCAGGTCCAGGGCATGAGTTTGAGCTGACTCTGGAGCTCACTACAGGCCAGAGGCTTAGGCCAAGTCAGCAGGTTCAGGTCAAAGGCACAGATGAAAGCAGTATGAGTTTGGCATACACACACACACACACACAGAGAGAGAGAGAGAGAGAGAGAGAGAGTCAGAACACAGTTCCAAAGTCAGTTTACTGGAGAGATGTTGACGCGAGGGTTGTATCAGGCTGGAGCAAGGCAGGATCTACTTGGGAGAAAGACAGGAAGAGCAGAAAGGGCACTGCCTGGAGCAAGGTGGGAACAAACTGGACCAAGGCATAGCAAAGCAGGGGCCACAGCACAAGAAGTCACCAGGACACTTGTGTTGTTGTGGCAAGTGCAAGGAAGCCTTTTATGCTGGTCTTCAGGGTCTCCAGCTGCATTGCATAATTGCTCCACAGGTGCTCCTTGCAAGGGCCCACAAAGACATTCCTGGTTCTGTGAGCACTTGCAGTTATTCAGGCCCTGATCCTGACACTTCAGACAATTAACATTTTAATTGATATTGAGAGATCTACTTCCTGCCCACCCATCTGCTTTCCAAATTCTTCTAATCAACTCTCTATGCAAAAGTGTCCCTTAAAAGCATCTTCATAGAATTCTTTGGGGTAGTGGGTTAAAGCAGAGTTTCCACACTCATGGTTGTTGTTGTTAGTTGTGAAGTCGTGTCCGACCCATCGCGACCCCATAGAAAACA
>JAIXND010000782.1:2280654-2368618 GCA_023646645.1 Varanus salvator macromaculatus
GAAGAGAAGGTCAAATACAGCATGAAGGGAGGCATGTCAGGAAAGCTAAAGCCCCTCAATCCTCAACATGCCCACCTGAAGTTTCCAAAGCTATGCCAGCCCTGGGGCAGGCATAATAATTTCACTCCCTCATTGGGATGAGTAAAAATGCCCTTTTCCACCCCAGCAACAGTGAGCCAGTCAAGCTTAGGAAGTGATAGCACCTTTGCCAACCACAGCAGGATTATCCTGCCCAGTCTTTTCCAAGTGTTTATTTTCAAGATTTTAATATTTATTTTCATGCTTGCTAATGGTATCTTTATTCTGGTCATTTTTCAAGGGTATCTTTGTCAATAGTTTAATAATAAAGACAAAATTTGAAGAAAAACTATCCGGCAGCAATTCTAATTCTGAACTAGAATGGTAGATTGGAAAGGCATACAATAATATAGGCCATTATAGGGAAAGTTAGCTTTGACATGGGCAGAAATTAGCAGCAAGCTAATCACTTAATCTTTGAGCTAATCTAAATGTACACACCTTTAAATGATAGACAGTGATCCCTTAGGTTGAACAAGCCTGACACAGGAGATACTAAGGGAGGGGGCATTGAACTACTCTGACTCTGAGCCAAGAGTTGACTTGTAATGCTAATTTAGGATTGGTCCTTGTTAGCTTGGAATGTCTGAGTACCTGTTTGCCCCCTAAGGGATTTGATCCTTTGGGTGTCTTCCAGGTGAGCACATGCAAAGGATGGGTGCTTTGTGCATGCCCTAAGTATGTGCCAAACACTTGCAAATCCTTGACTGACATGCCCATCCCTGAGACTGCATTGCTCCTTTCTCCTGCTCCCTCCAAGGAATCCTGCATAGATTTTTTTCTTTTTGTAGCCCTTGTAGGAGAGGGATTTAGGGAAGGAATCAGCAGGGAGTGAGGGTTTCAGTCCCACTTCCTCTGTGTAGCTGTCCAGATTGAGGTCAGGATCCTACACATGAAAACAAAGAGTTGAGATCTCCTATGCTGTACATATTAAACCTCAAGTATTGCTGAAGGAAAGGGGAAGGTTCAGGGTAAAGGTATGAGAGGGGTTGACATGGGTCCCCCACCCTTTAATGAAGTATCCCATTCCAACTGCATCCGCATAGAATAGATATCCCAGCAGTGTGCTTGTAAACAGATGACACTAATTGCATCCATTCCCATGAAGGAGAGCCTTTCACTATCCCTGGTACATTGGAGGCCCTCGGCTGGGGTGGAAGGGGGGTGGGGTGTTGCACCAGAGGCTCCAGTTAAGAGTCAATTCCTAGTTTCGATTCCTTGTAGAATCCTCATTGTTAGCAAGACTGTCTCCTGCTGAACAGGCATCTCCTCTGAAGTTAGGATTCACTTGCTTTGATATTAATGCAGACAAAGAAGTCTCTGACTTAAAGATTTATTTTTATTTTTTTAATCATAACTGACAGGACAGAGCCTGTCTGGGAACTCATTTCAGCCAGAACTTCAAACAGGGAAACAATGAGCAATTTCTCAGAAAATTCCTCATTTCCTAAAGTTGTCATTGAGCAAGTCATATTTACACAATCTGAACCTTGAAACCTTGTACATGATTTGTCAGCTTGACCCTTGGGCATCCAGGGGTGCAAACAGGATCTTTTTGTTGCCTTATGCTAGCAAAGGCAGATCCAAAAAGTCTCTTCCATCTCGTCAGTTGCTTTGGAGTATTTTGTGCAATTTTAAAAATCCGTATTTTGCTGGGGAAAATTCCCAAGCTCTACAATAGTTGCCACAGTGTGGTGCATATATCTGAATGCCAGCAGCGCATATCAGCAATGGCCCATGACATCCCTATCATAACAAAGTTCAAATATCACCCAGCATGTGCCAGTGTGTGCCCTCACATATTGTATTTCTTCCAGACTTTAATACTTTCCTCAGCAAGCCAAAGGTAACTAGGAACTAAAGTTAAAGCAATCACTTGACAATCCTAAAAACCATTTTTGACCCTTTTTTTGCTATGTTCAGAATGATGATTCCAGCATGGCCATCCCAATATTGCAGCTATTCAGCCACAATCTGTGATTCTTTTCCCCAGGTGTAACTTGGAGCACCAACCCTGCAGAAACAGAGCAGGTTGAGATCCGGCTGGTGAATGGTTCAAGTCGCTGCAGTGGGAGAGTGGAAGTGCTCCATAATGGGATGTGGGGCACTGTTTGCGATGATAGCTGGGGCATGGAGGAAGCCAAAGTTGTCTGCAGGCAGCTGGGCTGTGCAGCTGCAATATCAGCCCTACGTGAAGCACATTTTGGGAGAGGAACTGGACGTATCTGGATGGATGAACTCCGATGCACGGGGACGGAATCAGCTCTCACTCAATGCCCAGCAAGGCCTTGGGGAGATAATGACTGCCATCATGGAGAAGACGCAGGTGTTATTTGCTCAGGTAACCTCATCAACTATGATTCACCCTTCACCTTTGAAATGGCCTGCATTGCCAAAGGACAGAGCCTATAGCAGCCCAGGGAGGGATTCCCTTCCAGAGAAGCTCTCTGGGACACTGTTCCAGTAGTGGGCAGGGCTGAAGCCAACAGGAATGGTCTCAAGAATAGCAAAAGTGACAGCACAGTGCCGCTTAAGGCTCTGCCAGTCACTCACCTTAGAGGCATTTCACACCTTTGGAATTGGGGAGAAAAATGAACAAACCCAGGAAGCCACCAAATAGCTGGAGTCCAGAAGGGCAGACTAGGACCCCAGGAAGGTGGGACCTGGACACTGGGGTTAAGCTTTTGCATTTCTGGCCTATAACTATGCTATTAAATCAGTTTATAAGACTGAAGCATAAATACATAGAGAAGTTCAGGATAAAAATCATAGTAACCAACAATAACAATAAATAATATCTGAACTAGTGCTGTGATGAAGGTCCATGGACTCTGTCCCTCCATGGACTTTCTCTCATGCTTGGCCTGGTCTTCTAAAGCAACAGAGCAGAGAAAAAGTCCTTAAATGCTCATGGAATGAAGGTTGTGTAACTGGCAGCATCCTTCTGCATCACATGCAGGGGCACAAACAAGGGCTGCAGCATATGATGTAGAGGAGAGATGCCACTTGTGCAGTTGAGTGGGTCTCAATTCCTGGCAGGTGGCATGTGAATGCTCCATGCACTTGTGAAGAACTCAGACTTCCCTGGGAATCTGACAGATCAAAGCCACAGACAGAAGCCAGTGAGTTTAGAAAAGGCAACCCCAAGAATGTTAGCCATCATCACACTTGCATTTGTGTCTCAAATATTTCTTATGCACAGGCTCCCTCATGTGGTAATAGCTGGTATTTGCAACAAGAAGAAATGTATGAGCAAAAACAGGTGCCATGAAGTGGTAAATATGGGAGGAAAACTTACCTCTTCATGCCGTCCTTCAGACTTGAGCACAGTTGGTGCCAGTGGATAACCACCATCAGCACTTCTATGCAAACCCTCAACAATAATACCTAGGAACTGTTCATGAAGCAAAGGATGGCATCTGTCAGCCTTATCCACCCAGGCACTCCTGATGTGTTGAACTACAGCTCCCATGATCCCAGTCACCTATGGCCCTTCTTCAAGACCTTATCAGAAGCACCAATGTCTGTTTCAAAGACAGAAGCTCTTTTTCCCACCTATTGCAACAGTATTCTCATGGGCAGCACATTAATTTTCCACATGGGATGACTGAAGCTGCTCCCATGAGACAAAGGAAGGGGTACACAGAGGCTGGTCCAACTCAGGTGACCAAGGTCCCAAGGTAACAAATACTCAAGCATTTAGAGCCATCATGACATATGGCTTTGTACAGCAGACAGAAACAGTCCTACAGAATCCCTCAGATACAGAATGTTTGTGTTTACAAAAGGAAGAAAATCAAGTAGACTACACTGAACAATCTGAGCAGACTGAAGAACATCCAGTTTATACACAGAACTCTACTTCCCAGGACTTCAAGGATAACTACAGTCAGCAACTACCACTACAAGTACAGAAACTTCTGGAGAAAGTGATGATGAAGTGACAGGACCTACAGCAAAAGAATTTACTCAGAGCACTGAAGGAACATGCCATGAGATATTTGTACCAAAAGAAGTTCAGGCTTATTGCTGTCTTAAAGACTTGGGAAACAAAGCAAATTATCTCAGCAAAAATCCTAGCATTGCAGACATGAAAATGCCAACTAATTTCAGAGACAATGATGATGTAGGGTTTATGGACCACACTGAATAACAAGAAAATGTAATTCAGGGTTGAGAAAGGACCATCAGAATGTCAACACTGGGATGGACCTTTTACCAATTCAAAGCAAACATAGAAAACACATGCCTGGCTCAAAGAATGTATTCCATTCCACCAAAGTAAATGAAGAAATCTACCCCTGATAATAGCTATTCTCCCACAAAAGGAAAAGTCTATTGTTTTCTGTGCAAACATTTCTCTGGCCAAACTACTTCAATTACAACTTTAGCTTCAGTGGATTTGATGATCAGCATCATGCTTATCTTGAACAAACCCACAGAAACTCTAAAAACTATATGAACTCTACGCTAACATATTTATCAGGAAAGTATAGTCAAATGCTCACATCAACACTCAAAAAGCAAATCAAAGCAGAGCAGAATTATTGGAGGCAAGTACTTCAGTGATTTATTGCAGTGTTCTTCCTTTTGGCAAAACATGACTTGGCATCTAGGGGAGCTAATCAAACATTTGGTTCACCAAACCATGGTAACGTTGTTCAATCATTTAAATTATTCACCAAATTCAATCTCTTCCTGTGTCCTCACATAAATTAGCATGGAAGTAAAGACTCTAGTCAGCCATTACACTCATCCAAAAGCACATAGGAAGAGGTTATCCAGCTGATGGCTAATAAAGTTCAAGGAGCAATACTGAGCAATATCAAACAGGCAAGTGTTTTAGTTATTGTTGATTTAACTCCTGATGTTTCCCATACTGAACAACTTACTGTTATTGTTAAATTTGTTTCTCCTTGTGATGGATTACCATTTGAATGCTTTCTGAGTTTCATTTTGTTTTGTTTTTGAACTGAAAGATCACACCAGTGAAAGTATGGCTGAAACTGATACTGAGCTACATCTGTGAACTTGAAATAGATTTCAGTAAATGTAAAGGATAATCATATGACAATGCAGCTAATATGACTGGAAATGGCATTCAACAAAAATTTGGAAGAAACAAGTTTGCAAAGTTTATTCCAAACACTGGACATTCCTTCAATCTAGTTGGACAAACTGCAGTTGATCCATGCTTGGATGTAATGATTTTTTTTGGCTGAAAATGAGCTTTACTTATTTTTCCCTCTCAGCTTCTACAAAAAGATGGGAGTGCTAAACAATTTCTTGAGTCAAAATTCCTAAACATTTATCAGGCACAAGATGGGATGTTCACTCCAAAGCTACTGCAGCTATTTGCAAAAGTCATGCTAACATTTTTGAAGCCCTCGATCATATTTACTGTGATGAAACTGAAAAAGGAGATACTAGATGACAGGCTGAAAATCTTCTGCAGAAAATGGAGAATTTGAATTCATTTTCACTTTTCACCTTTGGACACATTTGTTAGACCAATTTCATATCATTAGTAAGGCACTCCAAAGTGCACAAATTTCATTGACCCCATGCACAAATATTTACAGCTTTCTAATGCAGTTCATATCAAACACGTGGGCTAATTTTGATAAAATTGAACAGCAAACAAAATTTACTTTACTGGATATATAGTACAAAACTGTCAAAAGAAGACAGAGAGTACAAAATAAAACAAAACAATGATGAGACAGTACCCAAAGCTGTAGCTGAACTTTCTCAAAGAGACAAGTTTAGGGTAAATTCATTTATCCTTGTCATGGATGTTGTTGAAGCCAATCTAGACAGAAAAGCACCCACTTATAAGAATGTAGCTGACAATGTTTCATTTTTGGCGAACCTGAAAGCAACCAAAGAACAGATTCACAATGGTGTCAGGATGTTGGTGCAAGAGTATTCAAATGATGTTGATCTTAGTCTACTCAATGAACTCTTGCACTTCCACCTGTACATCAAACAAGCTCACTGTGAAGAAAGAAATCCCAGTCACCAAAATATGTATCCAATAATATTCCACGAGAAAATTCAGACAGCTTTTCCTAATGTGGAAACCATTTTCAGATTGATCTTGTATTTAATGGTCACTAACTGTACTGGTAAAAGATCATTTTCTAGACTATAAAGGATAAGGAATGATCTATGGTCAACAATATCCCAAGATTGGTTTTCTGATCTAAGCATTCCCAGCTTAGAAAATGATAAGTTGTGACTTACTGATTTTAATGATATAATTGATAAGTTTGAATCCAGAAAAGCTCAAAAGAAACTGTTCTGACTTTGTAGTGTAATGTTTTACTATAGCTATGCTTCCCTTATGAATGTTCTGTGTGCACATCTTCATTAATTCCATATTTTTTTAAACTTATTAATGGTTATAAATTTATAAACAATCTTTTTATCAATGCTTAAATTTCAGCCATGTTCTACATTTATTGAGTAGATAAAGAAGATAACAATGCTGTTAAGTTTGGGCCTTTGATGTGTTGCATTCTGTTTTGTCTCCAAACAGAGGTGAGGTTGGCAGGTGGTTCAGCTCCCTGCACAGGCAGGGTTGAGATACTCCACAACCAAAGATGGGGAACGATCTGTGACAATGGCTGGGACTTAGCCGATGCTCAAGTTGTCTGCCGGGAAGTGGGCTGCGGAGATGCTTTAGCAGCAGCAAGTGCTGCTAAATTTGGAAGAGGATCTGGCCCTACCTGGATGGATCAAGTGAACTGCACAGGGGAAGAAGACAGCCTAAGGAAATGCCCACCAAAAACCCTGATGGAACACAGCTGTGATCATAGCAAGGATGCCGGTGTAGAGTGTTCAGGTAATGACCACAGGATCATGGAAATAGAACAGGACCATGGAACCATGTACTCCATCCCCTTGTCTAAAGGATAGCCTGTCCAGCTGTTCACTTCTGTACTGGGGCAGTAGTGTCCAGCCTAAAATTAAATGGAATGTGCAGCTGGCCATCTCCAGCCCAAATGTGTCCTCCTCAAAGGGTTCAGACTCACACATGAGTTGCCATATGAAAGACCACCTCTTTCTCCCTTGCTGGAAACATAGTGTAAGGCCAGTAGAAAGGGAAGGCTGGGGTGAGTAAGTAGAAAGAGAGGGACCTTAATGCTGTTCTGCAGTGAGGAGTTTGCTAAAATGGAGAAAAGAGGGACTTTATGAGAAAGCAGTTATATAGTAAAGATTCTTGCTCCAGAAATGTTCATTCTTTGTCCATTGTTTTCACCTTTCTCAGAGCCACCTGAGATCAGATTAACAAATGGCCCCAATCACTGCTCTGGAAGAGTTGAGATATTGCATGATAAACTCTGGGGAACTATTTGTGATGACGACTGGGACCTTGACGATGCCAGAGTTGTGTGTCAGTATCTAGGCTGTGGAACGGCTTTATCTGCCCCAAGAGGTTCTCGTTTTGGAGCAGGAACTGGCCCCATATGGCTAGATGGCATTAACTGCACTGGGTCAGAGACTGCTATCACCAAATGTCAAGCAAAAAGCTGGGGAGAACATGACTGTACCCACTCAGAAGATGCTGGTGTTGTATGTGCAGGTAAGAGACAAGCACACACATGTGTGGTTCACACTCTGAATCACTCTTCAGAACTGAACCAGAGTGCAAGTTTCTTCTTTTTGAATTAATTTGTCTTGTTGAAATGAATAGCATCAACTCCAGTTATATCATTGTTGCTCCCAAAATAGTCATGGCAGCACTAGCTGGATGAAGGTACTGACACTTCAGAACATACAGAGTTGCCCTATAATGCAACAGTTCCCTGGGGCACCCAGTTCACCATTGTCTATCCTGATTAACAGCTGCTCTGAAGGGTTTACACCAAGGCAGTCTTCATACCCTATGAAGTTCATACCTTTCATGCCCACGGCTTAAGCATGCCCCTTTCACTGAGCCACAGCCTTTCCCCTTTGATACTGAGTTACAGTTCTCATCAACAACTACAATTTCCAGGATTCCTTAGAGAGGATGCAGAGAGGGAGAATGCTTAGCAAACATACTCTATGGCAAGGGAAGACTATTTGCACCTCGTCAGATATTTTGGACCAAGAGTTTTCTATAGTGAGCAGAATCCTACTTGGAGGGAGTCTTTTAGGCCCTCCAGAAATGCTGGCTCCAGGAACCCTCAATGGGGCCACTCCCTCAGTGACTCTGCTTTTTCATCACCTTTGTCACCAGTTGCTACTGGTTCCCATCCTTTTCCTCATCATCACTTGCTTGCTGGATGGGCAAAGAGGCAATGAGCAAGTAAGCAACAGCAGCTCATGTTCCTTCTTCACACCTCCACTGTTGTTTGGGCCATAGAAGAAGACAATTGCAATGGGAAAGAAAAGGTGCAATTCCAGGATATTTTTGCCATGGCTCCCTGCTGTTCTTGTGGACCTCAGCAAATGTCCAACCATGTCAGGTGGCTGGCTCCACTGTTGAGTTGCTCTTGCTATTAATCTGTTCTTCCTAATGTTCAATTGAATTCTACCTGTAAATTAAGCCATTAGTTCTAGTCCAAGTGTGTTTTGTTCTTTATTTACATTATTTCCCCCACCCCACTGTTAGCTCAGTTGCATTCTCTGCCACTTGATGCTACGAAATCGAATTCTTTTTGTCCCACCAGAGCTCCGCCTAATGAATGGCCAAAGCCGCTGCTCAGGGAGAATTGAGGTGTATCACAACCAGCAGTGGGGAACCATTTGTGATGATGGATGGGATTTAAATGAAGCCAACGTTGTGTGCAGGGAACTGGAGTGTGGAACAGCCTCAAAAGCAACCGGTGGAGCACAGTTTGGCCAAGGAACTGGTCCCGTGTGGCTAGATAAGGTGAACTGCACAGGAAAAGAAGCTTACCTGAATGAATGCCAAAAAAGCCCCTGGGGAGAGAACCGTTGTGATCATCGGAGGGATGCCAGCGTTGAGTGCTCAGGTGATTTTGTATGAAACCTCTCTAGGGCCATCTGAGAACAAGATCAAATTCTTTTTTACAGTCAGATGTTTGGCCAGAGTATATTTTCTGAATGAAATATGGGTGGCACCACTGTTCTGAACAAAGCAGACTGTTACTTCCAAATAATGTCAGATATATTCAGCAGATACACAGGCAGACAATGCTAGCATTTAACACAGTGTTGGCTCTCAAAAAAGTCCAACCAAATACATATCCTCCTTCCAGAGGGCACCGTTTTACCATCAAGCAGCAAAAATGGGTCAAAACTGTTTCCTTCTGTCTCCACCCAAATAGGTGGCTGTGCAGTGGCACCAGGATTCCCAGGGCTGAAGTTCTCAGGTTTTTCCAAAGAAGGGACAATAAACTAATCTGCCACCCCTCAGGTTTTCCTGAATTATCTCTAATCTTCACAGTAGCTGTGAGGGTGGGTGAGGATTGATTTTCCCAGCAAGGATGTATTGTTGTAAGCTATCCCTGAGAACTATTTTGAGATGGTTTGGACTAGAATCAGCAATTAAAACTCATCAGCATTTTTAAAAGTCTTGCTCTTGGTGGAGATGAAAACCACCACTACCACATTGCATTTAGATTCCACCCTTTTTCTTCTGGTGAGGAACCAAAGATGATGTACACAGTCTTCTTCCACTCCATTTATCCTCACAACACCAGCCCTGTGAGGTTAGTTAGACTGAGAATGAGTGGCTGGCCCCCAAGTCACTCAGTGAGCTTCATGGCTGCATGGGGACTAGAACTCAGTCCCCAGTCCCACACTCTGAGCACCATAGCACATGCATTAAACTTATGTTAGAAAGTAACACAATTAACCTGCAAACTGTTATAAATAAATGATCCTCAGCCACATTATAAATCATAGGTTGTGGTCCACACTATTCCTTAATGTCTCTCACCTCTGACACCTTCCACCACTGAATCCAGGGTATTATGCATGAATGGGGTTCAATCATGAGTTACAGCTCTGAATTATATCACTCCCAAGAACTCTGGCATATGTCAGACTAAATAATGTGGAGAGAGGGTGCCCTGGGTTGTTTTCTTCTTCTTTTCATTGGAAGAAAATCAGGCAGCAGGAGCTGACATGCTTGTTTTCCCCTGATTTGTTCACAGGGTTTTAAAAGACATGGGTTGTTTTGATGTCTACTGATCAATGACTGGCCCAAGGTCATTCAATGAACTCAATCATAGATCAGAAATTTGTACCCAGATCACCCAAGTCAAAGTCCAGCAAGCTAAGCACTCCTCCTCCTTTTTACCAGCCCACTATTCTATTCCTGTCAACTGATCCTTATAGCTAAGGTTTTGTGCTGGGTATTGCACAATACACTGTCACAAATAAAATAGATGAACACAGCTGTCTGCATTGTGGGCACTGCAATACAGAGACTGCCACGGTGAGCATCTGCAGTTCCAAACTTACCACTGCATTACTCTGTATGTTTGCCTAATAGCTACCAACCCTTAAAACCACGAATGGTCATTTAAATAAATATCTTGCAGCCTTCAATATTCACTGAAGATTTTTTATTATTATTACTGAAACAAATGCCTAAAAATAGATCTCAGTTTAGGTGTTGAGAGCCCTTCACATGAAATAACCCTTTAAGGCACATCAGTGCTATTGTATTAATATATTTTACTTGGGCAGAGGTGACTGAGGTTGCTTTGCTTTCTGGAGACCACTTCTTAGGACCTAGATGTTGGCCAGATGGGACAAGTCATCACCCTTTCCCTCAAAGCAGGGGAGAGCAAGGTGTAGCCCTCCACTGCTTTTGCCCCACAATGCCCATCAGGTCTAGAGAATGGTGAGGGCTGATGGAACCTGGCAAACAAACTTTCTGGAGGGCCACAAGTTCTCCTCACCTGCCTCAAAGATTACTTCTCAACATGAGGCCTAGAAATGGATCACATGGTGAACCAGAGAGATGAATCAAGTCATCTGCATTGCTTCCACAAATGACCAATGCATCCACTTGAGTAGCCTTAGGAAGACTGGAGCTCTCTAACCAGGAGCACAGACAAGGGAGGATGAGAAACTGGGATTTGGAGATGTAAAGTGCCTCTGATCCTTTTCCAGATCCAAATGAAGTGAGGCTGGTGAACGGTACAAGTCGCTGCACTGGCAGAGTTGAGGTGCTCCACAATCAGCAGTGGGGGACTGTGTGTGATGATGGCTGGGACATGAGCAATGCCCAAGTCGTGTGCAGAGAGCTGGGCTGTGGAGTTGCCTTGTCAGCCCCACGAAGCGCTCAGTTTGGAAGAGGAAAAGATCCCATCTGGCTGGATGATGTCAAATGCAAGGGGACAGAAGCAGCCCTCAGGGACTGCCGCCTGAAAGCTTGGGGAGAACATAACTGCAACCATGGAGAAGATGCCGGGGTCATGTGTTCAGGTAATGAGTGGGCACCAGAGGGTGATGTTGTGCAGCCTTGGAACCTGGCTAGAAGTTGCACCTGGACTTATTGCACTGATTATTGCATTTATATCTTGCCCTCTTTCTTCTTGCAAAGAAGCCTAAGGCACTAGACCACACTGAGGGAGCATGGCTGCTTTTCAGAAGCTTTCCTGAACTCCGTTAACTGGAGGAGTGAGGGAAGAGGGAGGAGAAGCACTGTGCCACCCTGTTTCTGCATTTCTCACATAAAATGATGTACAATATCAAATAGCTTCAACCAGTGATGGCTGTGCACCTTGAGCTGAAACTAGAACTGTTACTCTGTGGGTCTGTTGCCCTGTCCTCATCTCTTCTGCCGATGTCTTGCATCTTATCTTACCACATTCTGGGACTGGAAGGATGGGGGCAGTGGAAAAGTAATCTCTGAAAAAGGGGAAGGAAGGGGAGGGGAGGGGAAACTGCACTAAGTGAGACATGGTGCAATTTGGTGGCACCATGGTGGCCTTTCTACTGGGCTATTTGGGCACCATTGTGGCAGCTTGTGAAGAATGGCAAAAGGTTTGTGCTGTTCTTGCTGAGCAGTTAGTTCATGATTTCCTGTAGTCTGTAGCTCAGGTTTGGACAACATGACAACCCATAATGGGTACAACAGTTCCAACAAACAAGAAATTAGTTGTCAGGCTGGCTCAAATAGTCAGCCAGTGGGAAGTGGTCCAGATTCACCCTACATGAGTACTTACCATGGCTTGCCAGCCATGATGGATTGCCATGTTGTGTGAACCCTGATGTTGGAAGAGATTGCAGAACATGAGAACCCACACTGTGGCACATGCCATGCAATGTTGTGGGTTGCAGGCTCAGGATCAACAAAGTGCTTGACAAACAATTGGATACATTGGGAGTACATGTGCCCCACCTCCTCCTCTGCCTGTAGGTCTTCCAGAGCACCTGGGATTCCATCACTCCCTGCTGCCACTCCAAGCAATTTTCAGCCCACTGAGGCTCCAGTGTTGTTTCAAAACTTTAAAAAATAGTTCACAAGAGATGCTTTCACAATCTTAATTTATCAGTTCCTGAGCAGTCATCCATGGGTTGTCAGTGAAAAGTAAAAAGCAAATGTGGCACAATTGGGTGGCATACAAATGTTTTAAATAAATAATTGTGTTGCTGCACAGGAGCATCTACAGCAATTGTAGTTATGTGCAGGTGGCACCCATCCTGTCCACTGACATATAACAGTACAAGGAAGTACCCCCCCGTCTCTCCACCTCCTTTTGATGCATCTGACACCTGGCAAAATCAGATGCTTCAAAAGTCCAGGGGAATCATGGCTTGCAAAAAGAGGGAATCAACCCACATTTTTGCAGCAAGATTCCAGGATTCCATGGCTTCCCAGTGGATCCTTTATTTTGGCACTGGCCTCAAGGTACTGCCACCTCAGGAACTTATAAAATCAGTGGGGTTTCTCCCAGGGGAGGGGATTCATTTCTTCCAGTGGCAGCTCAGCTTGTTGCAATCTATGTCCCTGATTAAACTTTCTACACCCTCCAAGCCAGTTCTAGAGAGTGGGAGGTAAAAGGGAGGAATTCACAAGGACCATTCCCAGCAAGAACCTTGGGATTTTGCAGGAAGCTCAATGTCTCCAAAATGTCCATTTTGGCACTGTTTCCGATGTGCTATCATTCCAGGAACATGCAAAATTAGTGGAGACTCCTCAGAGTAGGGTGGTGGTAATTGCCACAAATGAGAGCACCTTGGAGGAACTGCTCTCTACACTAAGACTGCAAAAGGTATCCTGACAAGCAGTTTTTACAGACTTCAGGGTGTTGGGCAGGGGTGGTGGTTAAAGGCTGCAATGGACTGAAAATAGCTCACAACTGTGGCGAGGAGGGAAACCTTGATATTCCTGCAAAGTCCACTTGGTTCCCACAGGAGGACCAAGGCAGAAGAAGTTGGGCACAGATCCACATTATGTCTGACTGTCAAAACAATCAGTGTGATCATTTCATACAGTGTGGCTTGGGCAGCAGTGTGGGTTGTCATGTAGTGTAAACCCTCCCATTATGAGAAATGGCTTGACTTCTTCAGCCATTAAAGCTTTGTGAACCTTACCAATAACTTCCTGCCTTGATGTTGTGTCTTCCTACCATTTGTTTCCATCAGAACTCAGGTTGGTGAATGGCTCGAGTCGCTGCTCAGGGAGAGTGGAGATATTCCACAACCACGAATGGGGAACTGTGTGTGATGACCGGTGGAGCATGAAACACGCTGAGGTCATCTGCAGGGAACTGAGCTGTGGAGTTGCTCTGAAAGCCAACATGAAAGCTTATTTTGGACAGGGCACAGGGCCCATCTGGCTGGATGATGTGAACTGCCAAGGCACAGAAAATGCCCTCAGTGAATGCTCAGCAAGCAACTGGGGAGTTAGTAATTGCAATCATGGAGAAGATGCTGGGGTGGAATGTGCAGGTAATGCATATTTGGTGCTCAATGGCCATTGAGGTCCAGAATAAACCATTTGGGACAGGGATGTTGGAAGGACTGCCCTCACCCACATGAAGCCTTGTTCCATATTTGCCTTCTCTAATGTGGTTGTCTGGAATGCAAAGATGAGTTATAGTCTCTTGATCTCCCTCTCTGTCGTGGTTTGGTTGCTCCCTCCCCACTGAGATTCAGTTGAGGTGTAATTTTCCTTTTGTCTCTAGATTTAAAGTTCAGTGTTTTCCAGCTAATTGTATTTTTAATCTTAGCTTACACCTAATTTAATGGCTATCTTCCACTTTTAATTAATTATACAATTGTTGCATTTTCCTTAAGTGGACTCCAGACCCTTTACTGGAGCTGAGCAGTCAGGCATACATGTGCTTCTAAATAACTATAATTAACTGATTTTCAAATATAAGATCCTTGGCATAAATGTGTCTAGAAGCATGGAAGGTCTTCCTCTAATTCCTATTAGGTAGGTTTTCTCTTTGTGCTCAGCAATGAAAGAAATATGCATGCTGGGTGTATTTGGGAGCAATGTCTTTTTAGTCCCTCTATTCCAATGCTACACTAAATTAAATAGCATCCTAGAGAGAATGCTGATTATAATCCTATTTCCATAGCCGAGAAGACCAATTCATTCTCTGTCCTTGTTATCCTGTTTTGTACTAAATGAAATGCGGCAGAAGTGTGAGTGGTGTGTGTACATCAATGTACAATCAGATATGCATCCCTTGGCACCCCAGCAGACACCCAATGTGGCTCTGAGGACCACAATTGTTGTGTACTTGTTGTGCACCTCTGATTTAAAAGGCTGCCCCTTTCCTGCAATCTAATCTGGTAGAATTCTACAAAGATTCGAACTTGGGAGTTTTGTGAACTAGCATGTCTGTGCAAGGACAGGAACCTGCTGAATGGGGAAAGGAATTGGGGAAGATGCTTCTATGAAATTGTGCTTTAATTCAGTCTTGGGACCACTGGAGTTGATTTGGGACTTTTATTCAAGAGAGGAACTGCACACTGACTTTAGGTTAAAACTAAAAAAATGAATAAATGGGAAGTGCATTTGTATGTGAATTAGCAATGCTTAACTCTTTTCATAGCCATAGTTCTGCCATCTCCATTATCACTGCCAAATGGTCTTCTAGTAGGTTTTCTGATTTTTCTCCTATCAACATCTGCAATAAATTTATTGATAATGATACCATCAGTGTGCATGGCACTTTATGAAGTACAAGCTGACAGGACACCATTCCAAGGAGCTTGCCAACTAGATTTTGACTCGAGGGAAGCAGGAAGAACAGAAAAATTAGGCCACTCTTCAGTAATGCCGTCTGTGCCATCTGACTATTTTAAAAATATGAATAAAATCACAATTTAAAACATTGAATCATAAACATCGCAAACAGGTCACAGTCAGTAAAGGAATATGTAATTCTAGCATAAAAGCTAAAAAGCCTTGTCAAAGAAAAATGTTTTCATTGCTGAAACAAAGACAGGGGGCCCCACAAATATCTCTCAGGGAAAGGAACTCCAGGGATAGGATGCCAGAGCAGAAAAGGTCCTAATATGTGCTGAAAGATGTTTCCAGGCAATGATCAGCATGAGCAGGAAGGGTTGAGCACACCCATGGATTGATTCTTCATGCCCTTTCTACTTTTGTGTTTCTTGGCAAACACAGATTTGGAAAATGAGTCTGGTTCAGTCTGAAGAAACTTAATCAGGAAATGAAATGAAACAACCAAAATCATCATAAAGAAAATAGAAATCCTACTTACCTTCCTTGGGATTCTTCTTGAAATGTGCACAGCCTTGTAGCATTTCTGTATCTACTTCCGTTTCAGACCCAGTGGAGCTGAGACTGGTCAATGGCACACATCGGTGTTCTGGGAGAGTGGAGGTGTTTCATCTCCAGCAATATGGAACTGTGTGCGATGACAACTGGGACATAAATGATGCCATAGTTGTGTGCAGGTACCTGAACTGTGGAAATGCCTTATCTGCCCCACGAGGAGCTCGGTTTGGGAGAGGGTCTGATCCCATCTGGTTGGATGATGTGGAATGTACAGGAACAGAAACAGCCCTTGGTGTTTGCAAGGCCAAGCCTTGGGGAAGCAATGACTGTAACCATGGAGAAGATGCTGGTGTTGTGTGTTCAGGTAAGTTGCTTTGGTGCAAAAACCTCTACTTGAAGGAGGTGGTGATGGAAAGGCAAGTGCATTAGGCCTGGTTCCATCAGCAACCCTTAGAAGTGGGTGACAAGAGCAGAAGGGGCCTAAATGCCTACAAATCCTACTTGTGGACTTCTTATAGCATCTGTTTGGCCACTGCAGGAAGCAGGGTGCTGTGCTAGATTACGTCTTTGGTCTGATTCAGCAAGGCCAGCTCTACCATTAGGCAGAGTAGAGCAACTGCTAGAGGAGCAAAGGCTACAGGAGCAAGGAATGGCAGCTTCCTGGCTGTCCCTTCTGGACTCACTGGAAAGGATTCATCCAAATCATTACATTTTCATAAGTGTTTGGGTTTGCTCTCTGCAAAATTAATCTTTTGGTCATTCACTTTACTGCTTTTTCCCAGATGATCTCAGGCTGGTCAATGGTTCTAATCATTGCAGTGGGAGAGTGGAGATCCGGACAGCCCACAGTGATGAGTGGGGAACTATCTGTGATACCAACTGGGACTTAAAGGATGCTGAAATTGTGTGTAAGCAACTGGGCTGTGGAAGAGCAACCTTAGCCCCACGAGGAGCTCATTTTGGACAGGGATCAGGTTCCATCTGGTTGGATGACATGGACTGCAAAGGCACAGAAGATTCCATCCAAGAGTGCAGAGCAAACAACCAGAGAAACAGCTGTAATCATGGGCAGGATGCAGGAGTAATTTGTTCAGGTAATCTCAAATTGGCCTTGGTCCTTGCAAAATAGGAATGGGGAATAATGTACCTAAGTCTTTGCTTCTACATCAGTCATGATGGAAAAGTAGAGAACAAGCCTTCCTCTTCCCGACACCCTGCACAACCATGTTGCATCCAGCTTCTCTCACCATCTCACCAAGTTCTGAAGGTGACAGATAGTGTCTCTAGATCAGATAATCTGGGTTTTATTTTTTGTATTACATTTATATCCTGTCTTTTCCTCCACCTGCCTAAAGTGGTATACATGACCCTCTGTTCCATATATGTTCACAAAAACTGTATGAGGTAGTTTACACAAAGAATCAGTGCCTAGCCAAAAGTCACCCAGTTCAGTGAAGTCAGACTCACTCATGTCCAGTTTTAAGGCTGGTCCATTGGAGAAGGTCTAGCCACAAAGAGAAAATCAGCAACTGGCTAGGCCACAGTAGTGTAAATATTTTTGGCAGAGAACTACCACCTGCCCTTTTGGCAAGGTGTACATAACTTAAAAGCTTTTCAGGTGGATTATATTCCTTGCATTTTAGTGGCTACAATTGCTGGTCTTCTGATGCCCACCAGCTGTTCAGTCAAGCCGTAGCTACATGTTAGAAGGGAAAGAAAGAAAATGACAGGAAAAGAAATTAAAATGGGGGCAGTATTCCCACCAGCTAAAGAAAATATAAGAACTGGGGTGGGAAACAATTAGATTTGCCTAAGGAAGCAAGATCAGCAGCCCAGTCTTTCCCCCACCTGCTCTGAAACCTGACTTCAAGGTTTGCCATTCTTTTTCATTCATTGAGCTTTTTAAAAACAGCCTAATGGCACTTCAGCTGCCTAAGACCTGAGCTTGATAGATCCACAGAAAGCACCTTAGTGTCATATACACTAATTAGTACTTGGCACCACTGTGCTTTCCTCATGCCTGTTCATTTTATCTGCACTTGGTTCAGCAAGATCCTGCATCAAGGGCTCAGCCCATGAAACTGCAAGGGTTTCATGCTGAAGCTGCTGCTGGTAAGTCTTAGAGTGCTTCTTCCTTCTCTGGAGTGGATGGGAAGTCCTTCTGACATGTACTAAATCCTCTTCATCCTGGGCTTTCTGCAGAAGCGTCCACACTGAACGTGGCTAATGTCCGACTGGAAGGTGGTCCACACTCCTGTGCCGGGAGAGTTGAAGTTTTCCACCAGCAGCAGTGGGGAACTGTGTGTGATGATGGTTGGGGACTTCCAGATGCCAGTGTGGTATGCAAGCAGCTGAACTGTGGCTTTGCTTTGGAAGCCCCACATGGAGCACATTTTGGACGGGGCGGTGGATCCATCTTTCTGGATGATGTGAATTGCACAGGGACCGAAACCTCCCTCAAAGATTGCAGGGGACGTACCATTGGAGAGCATGACTGTGACCACTCAGAGGATGCTGGGGTGATATGTTCAGGTAACGTAGTGGGGAGGGGGAGCTATTTGCTAGACCCAAATGTTTCTAGCAAAGCCTCAGCTTTGAAATACAATCAAATCAGTAAAAGGAAAAGGACACAGGGAAGGATGCTTAGTTGCTTCACCATTGGCTGTTTCTCTGCTCAAAATCCCCTGCCCCAGGCTCCTGATTTACCTTTGTAAACACATCTGGAATCCAGTGTGGGAAGAGTAAAGAAATGCTTGTTCCAACCCACCCTTTCCCCCACTGCATTGCATGGCTTGCAGTAGTTCTGCAGAATACTACAGCTACTCATATAAAATCCAGCAGAAATTTATTCTCATCTGCCTGCTTGCATGCTAAATGAGCCCCAAGTGGATATGGTTGTGAAAGATTGCCTTGTACTTCGATTTATTCATTTTGATTTAAAAATATTTTATTTGTATTACTCAAAGTAATAAATGACCCATCAGTAGTACATCCAGTTTATAAATTTTATAAATTTCAATATTAGAAAATGTAGACTGAGTCACCTCTGTTTAGCTAGCATTGGAAAAAGCAGAGTCCCCAGGGGTACCTTGGCAAAGATCCATGCAGTATATATCCAAGAGTAATATCCTGCCTTTTTCTGCAAGAGAGAAACCCATGGCAGCTTACATTCCTCCACTGTATTCTCAAAGTAGCACCCCTGTGAGGTAGGTTAGTCTGAGAGTGAATGACTGGCCCAAAGGTCTAGTTCCCATTCATGGCTGAATGGAAACTAGAACCCAGCTCTCCCAGGTCCCCAGTTCAACACTCTCACCACACCAGTGTGTATATTGTTGTGCAATATATTTTGCATATTCTTTGGATAATCAGGAGTTATAAATGAACAAATCTGTAATTAAACAATTGCAGCAGAAGCTGTCACACTGCATGAATCTGAACACTAGGATGTTTGAAACTACTCTGGTGACCTAATTTGGCAAGAGAGACTCCTGGATCAGCCAAAGAATGCTCCTGCTTTTAGGACCTGTCATTGTTAAATATGTCTTACCTACCTTAACAAAGAGCCTTTGGAGCTGTGTTACTAAAGAAATGCAAGAACAGCTATCAAGTATAAAACAAAAGAAAGACATGTACAATATATATTCTGAAATAAAAGAATATTTTAAAATGCAGCAGCAAAAAGATGACAGACTGAGAAAAGGTGAGGTTGTGTTGAAAAAGCACTGAAGTATGTCAGGAAGAAGGTAAGAAGTAGATGTTCAAGCTTTGAATATTTCCAGTTGTCTAGGCCTGGTGGGTAAGTAAATGCATATACTGAGAATGGCAATTAGTACACATTTTTTAGAAGACTCAGGATGTAGTGAATCACACCTGGTTAGGATAACCCAGGATATGGTCTGTGTCTGTTGCATCTCACACTGTATTTTGACACAAGAGGTAGTGTGTGCCTTTTGTAAATCAACATCAGAGCAAGCAGGTATTTGTTAACTGGGGCATATCTGATGGCTGTATAACTAAAGAATGCTACAGAACCAAGGGGCTTCTCTTTGTGGGGAGAGACACTTGCTGCCTTCAGGAAAATTCTAAACACTTTGGCTGGTGCTGAGAAGACATGAAAAGAGAAACTAGAAGAGCTTCCTTTGGGAGCCCATTGCACTGTCAAGATGCCAACACTGAAAAGGTCCATCACATCACCAAGGAATATCATGTGACTATCTGCCTTTCTTCTGCAGGTCATATGGATGTGCGGCTGGCCAATGGACCCCATTCCTGTGCCGGCCGGGTGGAGTTGAACAATAACAACACCTGGTCCTCTATTGGTGACTCTGGATGGAGCCTTAAAGAGGCCACAGTAGTATGTCGGCAACTGGGCTGTGGTTTAGCACTGTCCGCCCAAAAGGGCAACCAATATGGCTTGAGCTCAGGCCCGGCCTTTCTGGAAGAAATGAAATGCACTGGATCAGAAGCATCTTTAAGTGAATGCAAGGCCTCACCTGCAGGCCCCAATAAGTGCATCTGCGGCACCTATGCAGGAGCAGTGTGCGAGGGAAAGCCAGGTACTAACATGACTCCATCATGATCACTTATGGGTAGAGAAGCAAGCTGAACAATAGTTCTCCCTTTCAACTACTCTTCTCTCCTGACTTCACAGGCTCTGGTAAAACTACTGCTGTGGTTTTGAGTCTCTTAGCAATTGCCTTGATTATTGGTGGGGTCTTCTTGTACCTGCGATGGAAGAAAATGAAAATTTCAGTGAATCCTTTCCGTTGTAGAGGAGGTAAGGTTGTGCCAACACATTTTCCAGCCTTGATCACTGAATTGGATATCTTTGAATTTGACTGCACCATCAAATATTTGCAGAGCAGTTTGCACAGTTCTCCCCTAATAACTGTGTCCTGTCCTAATTAGATTGCCTTCTTCAGGTTGTTTGGTTTGGGTTTTTAGCAGAAAAATTAGCACTAGCACAGATGCTAGTGCTATTGCAGTGTTCTGAAATGCTATGTAAGTTGTTATTGGAACAAGAACTCTGCAGCTTCCAAAATTTAAGCCATTTTCCCACCTCTCTTCAACCATCATAACCAGAGTTTCTTTCTATAAAAATATTTAATTGGATTATGCATGCAACCACACAACCTCTACCTTGTTCTTCTTTTGTAAACAATGTTGCTTAACACAATCAAATTGGTGATATCTCTGGGGAGCACCACAGTGTCCAGACTAAACTACCACCAAAATTCACAGAGCAGTCCCCTCAACTAGAGCCAACAAAAGGCATGCAACTATTTATTGCACAAAAATGTTGCAGTAGTACAAACAGGTAAGAAAAGAATAATTAGAAACCAAGGCACTGGAAGCAAAGGCGCCAACAGAACACCTTCAGGCCCAAGCATTTGGGGGTTTAAAGCTCAAAGTATACACTTTGAAATGCGCTTGGAAACAAGCTGGCACTAATGCAGATCTTTTAAAGAAAGCAAGAATAGTCATCAGTTCAAAGGGACATAGTGAAACAGTTCCCTTTTGTATTTCAAACCTGAACTGGCAAAAGAGTTACCTAGATCCTTGGTCTCTGCAGGATCACACATACAGTGGATTTCAAATGTGTAATCACCATCATAAACAGGAAGAGACAGGAGGTGATTCCCGAACTTGTTAGGACCTGCCCGCCTGTCCAGGGGTTAAAGTGCCCTCCAGTATCTCTCTGGGCTTGCAGCAGCAGGCAGGTCCAACAGAGCCATGCCAGGAACTACTCATCAGGTTCTAACTACATCCAATTAAAGGCTAGCCTGACCATGCTTGGCTTTAAGTCCTGCCATCACTGGGAGACTCCAGTGAATGTTTACTGTCAGAAATGGTACAAAAACAGAGTTTCTGAGAAACAAAGATGAATGCTCAGGGCAACCCTGATGTTTGCCAAAGTAACCCCACAAAAATATTTCAAATAGGTTGAATGTCACCTGGAAAAGATAAATAGAGGGCAGGAGATACACTATGCCTAGAAGGTGAGAAGAGAGTTGGTTATTTTTGTTGCTGGTTCCACTTGCTACATAATAAAAGTGTGCATTTTTTTGAAATCTGGACAGGCAGACCATCTTTAAGGATAAGTGCTATTAAGTGGGAGGTAGCAGGAAGGTTCCAGCAGAAAGGAGGGGAAGCTGGTCTACAGTGGAATGGCAGCATTTTGAGATCATTCAGCGGGCTCAGTCTGTTCATTCACTCTTTTCCCCTTGCAGAAGTATTTATGGAAAATATCACTGTGGGATCAGATATGGTTAATGGCATTCGAGAGATGTACTCCCGAGGAAGAGAGCAAGTTGCACCCACAGCAAACCCTGAAGATGACACCGTCTGTTTGGTGAAAGACACCTCTGACCCTTCCACAGACAACACTAATTGAGAGACTGGGAGGGGGCGATGGCTTGGATGCAGATGAGAGATGAGCATTTACCAGGAGAGAGGCATCTTCCATCCATTTACTGAAGGAGGCCATTATCTATGTCACCAGCTCTTGCACTGATAGAGTGAATTTGCAGAGACTTGTGTGTGTTTTGCTGGAATCTCTGGAAGCATGCAGGTATCACCAGCCTGAGAATACCAAAAGGAAATGGGAACCCCTTAAGCATGGATAGAAGACATACTGGAAATCCCTGAGAATATCCACAGTGCCAAAACTTTTAAGACTTTGGAAAGTTGTTTCAAAGCCCTTGCTTTCCCTACTGGCCATTACATAAAACAACCATTGATCTAAGTTCTGCTGTAACCCATACAGAGGATGCTTGTCAGATGCTAAACAGTAAGACCCAGAAAGCATGCCTCCTGCTGCATTTCTAACTTGCTTGTAAGACTTTTCCCTCAGAAAATCTGGATGGGAGTCAGGCACCTTCAAACATGGAAAAGGAATTGGTAGAGTTCGCATGAAGTCCCTGCACTATACCTCTTCTCCATCATACACCTGACCATCACCCAGTCCCCACCACCAACACAATCCAAGTACTAAGCAGGTCTGACTCTGTTGAGCTTTTGGTTTGGACAAGATCCAGTCTTTATATAATGATAGTTCCATCCTCTATATTATCTTGGCTGATTCTTATCCTTACTTGTCTGGTTATTAGCCTAACAAAGAAAATGATTTAATTGCATATGCTAATGCAGATGAGTTAGAGTTTCTGTTTGTCTGTTGATTGAACACTGATGTTAGCTAGGCTGAAAAAAAGCAGTCTTGCACATTATTCATTGCAGGTCTACTCAAAAGAAAATCCCCTTAATGTCAATTTCTTACTTCCTAATTGGACTGCATCCTTAATGGGAAAAAATAAAAGGAGCAAACTCAGTTTCCCTTGGAGAATCTGGGTCTGTTTCAGTCAGACTCAGTCTTCCAGCTGTACTTAAGAGGAGTAGCCATCTTGCATGCCCTTATTACAGATAAAACTGTACAGATATTAACAATAAACTTGCTGTAGAACTGTTCTCACCATATGTTTGGCACACATCCTTCCTCTGAGGTTTATTGGAAAGCAAAGGCCTGATTCATGTCAATCATGAAGAGAACATCTCTCAGAACTAGGCTGTCATGTTGATTGGCTTGCCTCTTGTGTCAGTCAAGGCAGATTTAAAGCTTAAATAAGAGGTAGGAAGCCCCTTTCAGCATGAGGGGCAATTCACTTTTGGAGAAGTTGGGGAATGGAGGAAACAGAATTTGCCAGGAAGTAAAAAAATAAAGCAAAAAACCTCACACGTAGTTCCACTTTGAAAATATGTTGCCTTAATTCCATCAGTTTGAAAAACACACAAATGTTCTTCAAGTCGACCCAAAACATCTACAGAAAAAGTAATGTCCTTTTGGAGGGTTTTTGCTAAGGAAAGAAGCCATGCTAAAGTGAAACAACAGTAAATTTGACTAAGTCAATGAATCATGTTTACCATGTTTAATGAAACATGTTTACCTATTTAAGATGTCATACTTGGGAAGTTTGTTTTTATATATGTGCATCCAGAGATATAAACTGGGAAGATAGGAAACCTTTACTGAGTCAGAGCACTGGTCCACTTCACCCAATGTTGACTTGCATTGGTTCTCCAAGGTTGCAAGCAAAAGTCCATCCTAGCTCTACCTGCAGATGCCGGGGACTCATCAGGGGCCTGCATGCAAAATGTGTTTTGCTACTGAGCCACACTCCTCCCAGATAGTGGTGTGACTGTTGACATGTAGCAGGGGTCCATTTCCATGTTGATTTTTTCTTAACATATATTGCTGAAAAATTGCACAGCCTGCAACTTGTCCCAGTTGCTGCTTTGTTTCCGCATTTACCAAATATACAAGTCTCTGAATTTACAAGGAAAAGGAGAATAAAGACTTAAAAATAAAAACTTAACACTCTGAAGTAGGAAAAATCTTAAATGTTTGTTGTTGTTTTCTAAGTGTAATTGAGGAATATTCTTGGAAACAATTCATGCTTTAGGAAGGCAATCATATGTATGTCTGCTTGGATTGAGTCCTATTGAGTTCAGTGGAATTTAATCCCAGGTGTGTATATAGGATTTCCATCCAAAGACTGGCCATTTTTTCTCTGGTTTAAATGGGATCAGAGTGTTAAAATGGTGTTAAAATATTCTCCTTCGGATGTTCTAATGTGTGTGCTTTTTTCTTAAACTCAATGGAAAACCCAAGTGAAGGGAAACATGAAAAATGTTCTATGGGAATCTGCAAGTCCATGGATTTGAAACTTCCCAAACAATTAAGGGATGGGAATGGGCACAGTTTTTCAGAGACAAGGCTTTAGTTTTGTTCACAGTAAATCAAAAAATATTACAGAGTTGAAAGGTACCCAAAAGGCCACTTCATGCAACCACAAGACTGCTAAGCAGAGCAATTAATCCACTGGCCCATACAATTAAAATTATGGGACACCATAAAGCAAATGTACTGCAAGGTTAACACTTAAGAGACATTTAGCATAGATGACCCATGCAGGTGATCCAAGCTGGCAGTCTTTCCCAGCCTTGTCCCAGCAATAAGAGGCAACAAAACAAACAAACATTTAAAGACTATTGACTTTAAATGGCCCATCAACTGTGGACCATTTATATATTGCCAAAGCCACACAAGAAGACACACATTTGCACATGCTCATGTAATTCAGAAATAATAGCTATAATTTAGATAGATGTACAATATGCATTACTATAGTGGGGCAGACGGTGGCCAAGTGGGCTTCCTTAGGTGCCCTGTGTAATGTGCCTTCCCATTCTGTAGTCCAGTTAAAGGTCCCTCCCTGCTTCTGGTTCCTTATCTTCAAACTGCACATGGATTGGACAGTCCTTCCAACAGAAGACACCTTCAAATAAAGTAGGGCATCTTGGCCATAGTCAGAAGCAGAGCACTCTAGACAGAACATTGGTCATTCAGGCCCTTAATATTTTCTTATATGTCTTACAAAAATATTTCACTAATTTGTTTCTGCTCCATACCTCTTCTCCTTTTCCTTTCAACAACCAGCTCCCACCTCAAAATATTATCCTTTCACTATCCCCTTACACACCCCAGTCCATCTTGTGTGGTGCTTACTAGCAGCTCCTTCCCCCATACACTGAACTAGAGGGCCAGGGAAGAATGCAATTCACAGCAAGCATAGCATTACCATCACCCTGCAAGCACCAGTTTTAAACATTGGGTGCTTCCAGATGAGGTTTTTATTATGCAACCCAGCCTCATTGGTGGAATATTTCTACTATTTCTTCCATCTTTTTTTTCCAGAAAAAAAAACTGTTAAAGAGAAAAGGAAAAGCTATGCAATGTCTTTGAAATGGTAGTGCTAGGAGCTGTCTACCTGGAACCACTCTTTATATACTTAAAGGGCCATATATTCATTCATGTACAATAAGAACCCCATGAACAATTTTCTCTACCCATTTAGCAAACACTTAGCCACATCCTTTTCTCTAAGTAATTCTGTACCTGGCATCTTGCAAACAGCAGGAAAACTTTTCTCCTGTCTGCCATCAGATTAGTCTAGTCCATTCAAAATTGAATTAGTGGAGCCTTCCCCAACATAGTGGCCTCCAGATGTTTTGGACTAGTCAATGGTCAGGAATGTTAGAAGTTGTGGCCACTGGCCAGGCTTGTAAGGGCTGCTGGAGTTGGATTGTTCAGAAAGGGCTTTTTGGTTTGCTGTTTCTTTGGCCTTTTATATCTATGAGGCCAGTGGTCATGTCCTAGCATAGACACATTCAGCAAAAAGCATTCTATTTCAAATTTATAGACTAGGGTTGTCAAAAAACTTGTGGACTGTGTCAGAAAATCCCAGATTAGCAGAACAGAAGAATGTACACTCAGATCTACATGGATAATGCCACACTCAAATCTCAGTAGTTTATTGATAAGCTCACCCTGGAACCCCCTTGACAGAGACAAAACTACAACAGCACTACCAATAGTAGTCACTATGCCCACTAACTATAAGTTCCCTGAGCATATACAGAATCTTTTATAGGTTGTCAGTCTCACAGTACTGGGGCTGATGAGGGAAGAATGGGTACATTGTGAAAAACAATGCAGCATAAACAGAACAATATAAGTTAACAGCAGAGAGGATATTCCACAAGGTTACAGTGGTATGAGCGGTGAGTATTGACAAGACAAATAAGACATGAATCTTAACAGATCCCAGGTATGGGTTTTGACATGCAAGTAGAGATGATTCCATCAGAACAGGATACTCTCTTCAGGGCTGTTCTCATCAACTTGTGAGCTAGCTGGACACAATGTTTCAGTGTGAGGAATGGAAGCTGGATAGCCAGTAGCTGGAGCTGATAACAAGAGGCACTTCTAAGCATTCCAGAGGGAATTAGTGCTGCTACAATGTAGCAACCACCTTCCTCAGGCTGTGAGCCTCCATTTCTGAAAGAAAGAAAAAATAAAGGAGCCTCCAGTGCTACTGCTTTTCCCAGGAACAGAGAACTTGGTAGAAAGGTTCTACTTCTTTCTGGGCAAGGGGAGTGGGGCACTGCTGTTTGATTTTATATCAAAAGGCACACATAAGTAACCATTCTATATAAATATTTATTTAGATTTTCCCAACCACTGCTATAGGGTGGGGGGGGGGGCAATTAAACAACAAATCAACACTTCCTCATTAATCATAACCCCTGCTTGTTGTGACTAGCCCTTTTTCAGCCTTTGGGGACTCCCCACTTCACCACCACTCCACCCAGCTTCCTCAGCCAAAATTTAATGGATTCAAACTGCCTTAGAATCCTCTATTACTCTTTCCTCTCCAACATTTTGTGAGGTGGAGAGCCTTTTTTCTTTCTAGGAATGCATTCCCTACAGGGGTAACTTTATTCTTGTGGGATGTCTGTGGAATAACCTGTACATCCAGCTTAAGCAAACATCAGAGGAGCCACAACAAAGAGGGCAATTTCAGGGCTAAAAGTGTTTCTAAGGAGCTTTTGACTCTGGCCATATATGAGAGCATTCCATTGAGTCAAGGCTTTGTCTCCATAATGAGGATTATGTGAATGTTGGAATCCCATAAAGTATAAAAGTATATTCTAAGTAACTGGCTCCATCAGTGCCGAAAGGTAGATTCTGAGATAACACACGGGAGCTTTTGAGGCAATATAAAGTTAAGAAAACACTTTTGACAGCAGAGTGGGTGGGTACAGAGATACCTTGTATGGTGGGGGGACACATCGTATGGACTTTCATATGATTGGTCTACAGTGTCCATGATCCATCAAAACTGACTACATTAGCTAGGGCTGATGGGAGTTGTAAGCCAAAACATCTGAAGCGTTATGAGTTGCCCTCCCAAACAAATCATTAGGCCAGCTACCGAGTTCCTTCTGCGTATAAACCACACGCTTGTACCACTAAGGCATGGCAGCTTTGCCTTGTAGTTTCTGATCCCACAAGCAAACTGGGTTTTTTTGCACTGTGGTCAAGTGTATCGATCTGTTCTAACAAGAAAGTCTCTGAGGTTTTTCTTAGATACCAGTGAGGGCTTTCTACCTTTTCCTTGGGCATTAAACTAATCTATATGTTAGTTTTTATATGGGCAAATACTGATGCTTTTTCGCATACCCCCAAATGACAGCGGTAACGATAGGGCAGAGGCTGAAAGAGAGTAGTATGCTCTGGACCATCACTGAATGGTCCAGCGCTGTAAGTAAGGCTTGGCCTGCCTTTGCCCATGCTTGATGATGAGCCCATCAACTCACAGCTCCGCTTTGTAGCTGCACCGCACAGAACCTCCAGCCTTGCAGGAGCAAATCCTCTCCCCTTGACGTTCAAATCCCCCATTTATGTATTTATTTTGGCTTAAACCCTGGAGCGGAGCCGGGGCGCAGGAGAACGGAAGGGCCGGAGCAATGGCAATTCCTCCCTCCTGGACCTCCTCCCCTCTCCTTAATCCTTAGAGTCGCTCAGCTCGGGCGGCCACGCTTCTCTCGCAGGCTTGGCGCCTTCCAAACGGGTGGGAAGGGGAGGCGCTGCTAAGCCTTATCCTCTCTTTGGCGGCGGCGCATTGCTCGCACACCGCCTTCTCGCAACTCAGAAGCTTTGCACTTCAGCGCCCATAAGCATCAGCCCACAAGGCGAAAATACAGGCATGCCGGGAGTTGTAGTTCAAGGGCTCTAGCGTGCGGGAGCGGCTGTTTCGCAGAGCTGCAGGACAGCTTGCAATTCACGGGGCGGTGGGGCAAGAAGCCTGGCTGTTGCAAGTGGGTGTCCTGCTCTCCCGTATCACCTGAAGGCGCCTAATACGTGGTCAGGGCTCCCCAGTATCTTTCTAACATTGTACCTGGGCACGTATCATACCATTAGCCTGATTCCTTCAGGGAATTTTACAAGATTGGGTCCCGACTGTGTGTGTATGTTTATTTATAGACTGCTATTCCATCCTACGTGGCTGTCTGCGTGGTTTACAATCATATAAAACAATGTATAAAACAGTTACTGTACATATAACTGATAACATGCTTTCCCACTACTTTCTCCATCTTTTCATGAAAAGACATTTTACTTCTGGCAAACATTTCCTGATGGATGAATAAATTCCAGTTGCTGATTTCATCAGTCTTTTTTTGCAGTAACTGGACATGCACATGGTAGGCATGTCATGAGCAGAGCTGGCCGGAGCGGGGGTCAGACTAGATGGCTCGGGATCCCCTTCTGACTCGCTCAGTTTGTTTCTATGCTTTTGTATTTCGTGCTGTAATTTAATCCAGCACTGAGGCAGTGTGATTTCACAATGTAAAAACTGGAAACAACCTCTGACTCTTCCTCTTAACTGATTTTTTTTTCACTGAAAGTGAAAAAAAAAATATTGGAAAATTGGAGAGCTACAGGTGAAAAATGACTTCCTCAGAATCCCCCACAAGAGGAAGAATGTGCATTTCATTGCATTTATAGTTCACTGGATATAAATAGAATTACTAGATTAAGTTGGCCCTTCCTAGATACTAAACAGACTTCAAGTTGCACCAAGTACTGGGACAAAAAAGTAATCAAAACTATTCTCTCATTTTTAATAGATGCACAGCTATGCCACTTTAAGCTTCATAACAGAAGAAAGTTAGGATACAAACATCCCTAATAAAATGAAGAATATATACAGTCTACTGCAGGGGTTCATAACATGGTGCCTGCAAGAACCTGCAAACTCTTGCACAACTTTCTTGTCACCTGTCAAGACGCCCTTCCACTGTAAAAATCCAGAAGAGGGGGGCAAGGCATGCTGTAAATGTACTAATTTTCCCATTGGCAACTGGGATTGCTGTGAACTAATTCCCATGGATGCTCAAAACTCTGGGTTCAAAGTGGTTAAGTGCAATGGGGCTCAGAACCACCCCATCTGCCCTGTACTTGGATTTGGGAAGCATACTTGTGCTTCGCCTTACTTCCCATGGCGGGCATTTCATGATAGTTCCTAGGACAGTTTCTCAAACTGCTAAAATGCCTTGTTGTTGTTAGTCACGAAGTCAAGTCCGACCCATCGCGACCCCATGGACAACATTCCTCCAGGCCCTCCTGTCCTCCACCATCCCCCGGAGTCCACTCAAGCTCACACCAACCACCTCAGTGACTCCATCCAGCCACCTCATCCTCTGCCGTCCCCTTCTTCTAAAATGCCTACTGGCACCAAAAGGAGGCTTATTCCCATTTTAGCCCCAGACCCTGCAGGGGAGAAGCTGCTTTCGAGTGACATCAGCGTACCAGGCTGCTAAAAAACTGCTGAGTTCATTTGAGGGAAAGAAACAGTCTGTCAATTAGTGTGAGGAGTGTGTGAAGAAAGTTAAGAGCCTATGAGGGAAGGCTTTTAATCAGAGTAGGAAGGGATTAGTGTAGCAATTAATGTGATGAAATCTGCTTGTTGTTTCTTTCAATAATAATTCACAAGCTCTTCCTCAGTAGCAAAGGCTTCATAGTTTGGGTTAGAGAGGAAGCCCATGTGTCACAAGTACTCTTGTATAATTTGGATATGGTGTGTCTGTAGCTTTCTTCATATTTCCCTCTTTTTCTCTGGGTCTGTACTACTGCCACTAGGAATTTAATTCCAATCTTATTAATTAACCTCTCCCACAGTATTGTGCCTAGGTTATAAGGTTCCTTCGTTAGACCATGTGCTCCTGAGGATGAGTCTCTGGTATTTGAAACAGCCTATGACTCTGGGTTAACAATGAACAAAATACAGTAAAACTTTATTTGTACAGGATGATAGATTTAAAGATGTTCTGTAACTTATTTCCTTAGAGAGTAAGACAGAGAATAAGACAGTGCATATTAATAACTTCTGACTGAGGTATTGCTTCTTTCCCTTCGCAAACACGCCTCAACACTGGACTACAAGGAGAAAGCCTCAGAAATGAAAGTAGCGAAATTTTACCAGAATTGGGTCACTAATAAAGGAAAAGTAAGTCCCAAGTGTTACTTGGCTCCAAATTCCAAGATACAGCTCCAGGTCAAATTGCATCAAAATAATTCAAAATTATAAGGGGGATGTGTGATTATGCTACATAACTTTTCTGCAAAATGTGATATAGCAATGAGAATGGTCTTTTAGTTCTCTCTGTGAAATTAGATGTGGTTCAGGAGCATACGGTGGGCAAAAGTTTAGATGCACTGACATTGACTGCCCTGGATCAGCTGCATCCTGCTCTTCATCTTTATCATCATCTGAGTCCAGAGAGTAGGATTCTGGTGGATCTGGAATTGGCAAGTCCTCACCATGGGGTACAGGATGCAGTGCAGATGGAATGTTTGGATATTCCATGGTCCACTTCTTTCTTGAGATCCTTTTTCCAGTTGGGGGAACCATGCAAAAATAGCAGTCGCTACTATGATTGGTGGGTTCCCTCCATACCATTGGGTCTGCACAAAGCATGGATTTTCTCTTCTTGTTTAGCCAATGACACAGATAAGTTGCATATATAATGCAACAATCATGAGGGGCCCAACTCTTTCCTGATCCCCTATTTTGCATTCAAAATATAGGTGGTATGCCTTTTTACCACTGCTGACATACTGCACTTTTGAGATGCAAAAGTAACCTCGCCAAAAATGTAGCAGACGTTATCTGCGTTATGATTTCAAGGCATCTTGGCTTCTGAGGGAAAATATCACACAACTGTTCCTTGGAAATGTGAGGCAATGACACTATCACAAGCCACCAGATGTAACTGTATGATGCATACATCTGACCAAGACAAATGTACCTTGCAATAAAAATTAGTTAGGTAATAATCTTTAGTCTCAGAGTGAAGATAAATTTATACACCTCCATGTGGTACCATTTTCATTGTTCTACAGTACTTTGTTGAGAAGTTATGAGGCATCATGATCATCAGACACCTCCCTCCCTTGTAGGCAAATATACTTGCCTGTATATAAATCTTTATTGTGAAATATCTTGAAAACTTTAGCCAACCAGCACCTTTATCACCTGTTTTCTAATTCATCTAATCAAAATATGTAAGAATTAGCACATTTTATCTTTGAGGTTAATAATTTCCCAAAATTTGAAGACCAGTGAAATCAACCTTTCTCTTCTGAATGTACTTTGACTAGTCTTTATCTGTTTAATCTCTTTCTCCTGCTCTCAGGTTTGTATTAACTTCTATCTCACACACCCTGTTAATACTTGATATTAGGTTTTGGCTCTCCCTCATTACTAATAGGTCCTCTACTCTACTTCTTTTCTTTCCTAAATACTTTTCAAAGCATTCTGAGACTCTAAAGAGAAGGCTGCTTTTTCATTCTGTAGACTGTTGACTGACTACAACTGACTCGTACCAAATATTTTTCCTCCTTTTTAACTCTCCTCTTATTCTTCCAAGCTCCGCCCACACCCTCTCACTCACACACCAATCAGCTCACTCACTCATTCATTCCCCTCTTTGACCCCCCCCTTCTTCTGAAATTTACCAACATTTAAAGGAACACGCTCCCAACACTTGAAATCATTGCCACATATGCAAAAGGGCAAATGGCCATGGAGCTATCACTTCCGCGTGTGCACATCAGGCATATATTTGCACATGCAGGTGCTCTGGATCGGGATAAAAATAAGTACTTCCATCCCTGAAAGCATTTGTGTTGGATAGAGCAAGAGCAGCATGGCATGACAGCAGGTTTCTCAAACTAATTTAATAAGCCAAAAAAAAAAGGAAAAAAAAAAAGATGGCAACAACGGTTTGAAATCGCCACACTTAAGTGAGTTGGCTGTATCCTGTAATGACCCCAAGCTATTAGGGACATTTTATATGATTTCTCAATTACCCTTCTGCCAAAAGCTCCGGACCATAGCTTGCACCATATATCCTGCAAGAGATTAGTTATTTTCTTTTCCTGCTCCAGTCTGAGCCATTGTTTGAGATGGTGTCACTCAACCTTTGCTTTAAAAAATGGCATTCTGATCCTCCCCCTCCTCCATTAGCAAAGCCATACTGAGCAGAGCTGGAAAAACCCCAGACAGCTGCTCACCCAGTATTCTAAAAGAACATTATACCATTACCTAAGAATCAAAAATGTGTGTGCATGTGTGTCTTTCAGCTTGGTTTGGGGCTGAGGTCCAAATTTTATCGCTAGCTCACTGAGGTAATGAGTACAGTCCAACCAATGTTAAGCACCATTTCTTTCAATCAGATTTACACTGCACATATATACATTTTCTTGGGATAAATCTGCTGAATACAGTGGGACTCAGACAGCAAGAACAAGTCTTCACAGGATTACTTTTTCTAGCATTTCATTTTTCCAGAGCATTCAATGGGATTTAAAAGCACAAACTTCCTTGCCTTGGACAATGTTAGCAAGGAGAATTGTGGCACCTGAAAATGAGACAGATTAATTATAGGTTATACCTATAGGAATGAGAGTACACTCCATCGGTTGTATGATGCATTATCTTTAGTTGCCATTTACATATTACACATAGACACCAAGATGCTTGATAGTTTTTGCTGCCACCTCTTGAGAAATTGTTACCATAGGCAGTAATTCTATGCCCAGTTAAATCCGTGTAAGCCCCACTGAAGTCAGTTGGACCTAACCAGAACAAACACTTGAGTTGCTCAAGTCATTTAGTGGCCTTTCAAGAGGTAACTTGGCTTTTTTATCACTTCTCACAGTGCACAAACCTTAAGTCGGCTAAGGTGCTAAGCAGGAAACATGAACTCCAATGGGGTAACTAAACAATGATTTATTTTTATTTTACAAAATAACTCTTAACAGCTGCCAGTTTTTAATTTAAATCATAGATTCTAATGATATCCTTGGTGTGTCAAGGCTTTAGACATTTAAAGGCTTGAAACAACTCCTGACATCAAGCAACACCTATTAGAGAATCCCAGCTCTTGGGTCTCTGAAATCTAACAGCAGCAGTTCCCTAGAACAAGCTCAACTGAGACATGATCCTGAAATACCTGTAGACAAGACTGCATGTGAGCTCATGCTTCAAAATTTACAAACCAAATCTAGAACACTGTTTTGGCAGAGGTTCGCGCAAGTCACATCTATTGTGCAGGATGAACCACAGTTGACAAAAAACTCTGACAAAAAGATGCTTTGTAAATTCAGTACATGAGCTGGAAAATGGACCAATCGAGTTCAAAACAGGCATGCCAATGCATCAGATCACACCTAAAGCTGCTAATCCAATTGGCCCCATGGGGCATATACGCAGAGCAAAACTTTTAAGCAGATTTCACCACCAGACATTGCCTCTGATGATGCTTCCGACACTTTCCCTCCTGTTCTGGTACAGAAAGAGAAGCAGATTTATTTTATTTTATTTTTAAGGGATACTTGTTGCGAACATGGATCCCATTGTATACCGTTCTGGATACAAGCTATTTGTCCCAGTTCAGCAAAGGCTATCAAGGTCTACAAATAAGTTCCCACATACCCATCCCCCAGATCTGCAAAAATGTGTGGTGAGAATGGAAGAGGGATGTATCCACTACATGGGGCTTCATAGTCCTCCTGCCCCAAATATGCCCAACCAACTCAGTCACCTTTGACAATACTGAACAAGGGCTGGAGAGAAATAAGTTAACATGTCTCCTGACTCAGTATTGACTGGATTTCAGTGTTGACAGCCTGTTGTCTACAGCCTTTCATGATGTCCAACTCTGAATAAAGAACCATTAATTTTCAACACTAGACTCAACAGTTTCCAAGCATTTGAAGCTTTTAGCAGCAATCTCCACATTACTTCCCCTTCCCAGGCCTAAAGTTTATCCTGTGGCTGCAATCCTGTACCTATTTAATTTGGAGTAAGGCTTGTGAAACTTAACTGGACTTACTTATCAGTAGACATGGGTTAGATTGCACTGTAAGGTCTGGGGTCCATTCATCTTCAAAAGCACCATTGGAAAAATAATCTGTGTATATTTTCCATCCAAAATAAAATATATACATAATTGCCATACCACTTTGAACTAAAGAACATCAATTCTTTGCATACAACTAATAAAAGGAGGACAAGTAACATTAACTCAAAAAGATTCACCTACCCACTCTCACACAGGGAGTCTGAGACACCACTAACAGTGCCAGAAACAAAATTCCTAGAGTTCACAAGAACATCAATGGGGAATGTTAACTCATGTTGTCCTGCACCACAAACTGAGCTCAATTAATGGCTGCTTCACCTGGGAACCCTAAGGGTGAAAACAGAGATGAGGTGACCCTTAGCAGGGTCTCCTTGGGCAACTCTTAATTTCAATGGAGGCTTTTCAACTTGGTGTTGATGCCAAGGAAACAGAAGTTTCTGTACACTGGAAGAGCTTTTTTTCTGAACAGAAAGTAAAGTTTGCCTCTGAGCACATACAGAATAATGCTTCCCTCATCACTAAGGCCTGGTCTATACATGCAGCACAACATGGTGCTAGTGTTCTCAGGCTGAGAAGGGACTCTTAAGTGAAACACCACAGGTGTATGGACCCTTGAGTGAAAAAGTCCCTAGAAATAGAAAAGTAGCACAATGAGAATGATCTGGACTGGAAACCTCTCTCCCTGCTCTGTAATTTGTGTTATTTTAGCCTAGGCATTATGAATGCTCCCCAACCTATACCTTGAAGTAGTATAGATACCCTACATCTCAGTATTCAGGCAACCTTCATCAGTTGCAGGTTTAGAGCAGTCTTCAAACATGACTATCCCCTAGCTGTGCTCTAAAGTCTAGGGCTCTCTGTGCTACTGACATCTAGAGCCAGGCATGGAGTATTCAGAAATCTCAGAACACTGTTCAGCTCTTTTTAAGAGCTAAGCATTCCAAGCATGTTTCCTTATGAGACCCAACACAGCAACTGGAAGGTAATTATATCAGGAGATAGACGCAACCAATTTAAATGTGATACACACTGGCATATATACATCTCTGAGAAGAACATGGCTCAGCAAGCCATGCACAGAAATGAAGGATTTCCCAATTCGTATATTGCAATATTGCCAAGTGGGCAGAGAGGTAGAATTCAGGGGCAACAGGCAGATGGGGAGCAATGCAATGTTGTTTATAGTTTAGCATGGAGGAGAAAGGAGAAGCAAATCCCACTCTGAACATACGAGTTCACAGTCGTATCCTTGCACTCTGGAGGCTGGCTGCATTTGAAAA
This sequence comes from Varanus salvator macromaculatus, assembly GCA_023646645.1. Lineage (NCBI taxonomy): Eukaryota > Metazoa > Chordata > Lepidosauria > Squamata > Varanidae > Varanus > Varanus salvator. Next base: position 2,316,520 of record JAIXND010000782.1, read on the forward strand.
AGTGAGAGCCTGTTTAAGTGTTCAGTCCTAAGCACACTTAATAGGGAGTAAGCCCCACTGAAGGCAGAAGGACTTCTAAGTAAACAGGCAGAGGACTGAGCTGTAACAAAATCTTCTTCCACATCCAAAGGGGCAGAAGCAACAGATTTCATAAGCAGGGCAATATCATTTGATATACTACAGTCAACCATACCAGAGGGCAATTTTTAGAGCATGCCCAGAGTTTGTTCCCACACCCTAAATATGAACATTGTTATCCATCACTTACATGGCACTTCTAATAGACAATTTGCCTTAACCTTTAGATAGCCTTCTTTGCCACAACCCTATGAGGTAGGCTCCTGGTAATTCCTCTTTTACAGAATTCAGACTGAGAGAATATAAATTGTCAAACAGCCAACTCAGAGTGGGTCAGGTATCTGAGCCAAGATACTCCATGCTTGAATCCATTAGATTATACTAGCTAAGCGACTCACTCTGGGCAAAACTCACAAGCAGCACTTCTATTGGTCCTGTTCCAACTACTTCCTTGGCAATCTAGAAAGGGAAACTGACATATTCTAAATGATGCAATTCACTAATCCATATGGCAAAACCCTGTATGACCAAGTATCCTCCCCTCCTAGTTACATAAGAACTGCTTTGCAAGATCAGGTCACAATGCATGAACTCTGATGCACTGCATAAAAAATAGCCAAAAGGATTCTCCTAGGATATCCATCAGACAGACATGAACATTATTTTTTTTGGCCTACTCAGGGAAAATTTTGATGGCACAAACCAATGGCAAAATTCAGTAGACTCCTTTGCTCCACATCTACCCTAGAACAGCCGAAGTTATAGGCAGTGTCATCTCCCATTGCCAACATCCCAGTTGCCTAATCTGTAGAGCAAGCAACTCCCTTGCTAACAAGGTGCTGCTGTTCCCTCAGGCTGAAAAGAGGAAGAAATCAAGGTTTGGGTTCCTTTTCCAGTCACTTCAAGGTGAAGAAATTTTGTAGAAATGTCTCCAAATGTATCACTGCCACAGCAGCAAAGTCCCTGGGGGTAAAAATGAAGCAAGACAGTCCCATGATCTATTACATCCTGAGCTAAATCCCCCCAATCCAAACAAAGTCCAGCTATGTTCTTGAAAGGAGTGTAGAAAGAGGAATGGGACCTATCAAGAGAACTTCTTCACCTCCTCATCAGAGTGCCTCCCTTTGTAAGCCTGAGAGGTCGGGATCGCTCAGGTGCTGGGAAGACAAGACGCCTCTGGTACCTTCTAAGTTTTCAATGCATCTTTCACATCTTGCTCTTTCTCTTCTTTCCCTGGAATGTCTGCCTTTTCTTCCTTTTCACTAACTCTCAGCTCACTATTTGCCTGTGATTCTATGGATACCACGGGATTGCCTTTTTCTGATGCCTTCTCTTTCATATGAATTCTCTGGTGTGTTACCAAGGCACTCTTCTGCCGGAATCTCCTCCCGCACTCGAGACAGCGATACGGCCGCTCCCCAGTGTGGATTCTGCGATGTATGAGAAGATCCGAGAACCTGGTGAATCGCCTCTCACACTCATCACAGGGAAATGGTTTCTCTCCTGTGTGGATTTTCTGGTGCCGTGTGAGGTCTGATGGGTAGCTGAACCTTCTCCCACACACAGCGCAGCAAAACGGCTTCTCCCCAGAGTGGGTTCGCTGGTGAGAAATCAGATTGGAGCGCTGAATAAATCGTTTCCCACACTCGGCACAGGAAAATGGTTTCTCCCCTGTATGGATCCTCTTGTGTATTTTAAGTGTGGAAGAAGAAACAAACCTTTTCCCACATTCTAGGCAGATGTAGGGTTTCTGGCCCGTGTGAATACGTTCGTGTACCTTGAGTGCCGACTGGTGGCTGAAGCACTGTTGGCAGTGAGAACAGCGATAGGGCTGTTCCCCGGAGTGAACTCTTTGGTGACTAACCAGGGAGGCACGCTGGGCAAACGCTGCCCCACATTCAGTGCACACGTGTGGTTTTTCCCCTGTGTGAATCCTCTGGTGTCTAGTCAAGTGAGACAACTGACTGAATCTTGTTCCACACTCCATGCAGCGAAAGGGCTTTGCGCCCGTATGGATGTTCTCGTGCTTGGCCAGATCAGATGGGCGTGCAAAGCATTTCCCACAGTCAATACATATGTGGGATTTCTCCTTCCTTGGGGTCATCCCAGCAGCTGTACACATTCCATCTTCCTTGGCCCCTGGATGCTGAACTGACCCACCAGTTCTGTTTGTAGCTTTGGCACCTATAAGTTTGGGGGGGCAGTGGAGAAAGAGGAATGCAGAGGTCATCTCAGTGTTGCTTAATGCACTAATGTAAGCAGCGTTTGGAAATGAAAAACCTTATGTGTTATCTGTGTCATCAGCACAATTCATTCTGTTTACAGTCAGGGCTGTGTACACACTGTAATTCTACCAGAGTACAGCAAAATGAAGCTGCTGGCATTAACCAAAGGCAGAATTCAAGTTCCCTGACACGCAGCTTTCATATTTGTTTTTTAAGCAGCAACTTCCTAGTCTATGGAGATACGCTTGACCATGTGTGGACAAATTGCCTTCCCCCACCCCATCCAAACATCTCAGAAATTAGCGAGAATGGTGAATAGGATTTCAAGAGTTTGCAGGACAGGGCTGCAGTTCCTTGTATAGGTCTCCCTAACCCAGAATGAATTGTCAAACGGGTTGCACAAATTTTCAGAACACTTTCAAGGTGCTGCTGACTGGTGCAAATTTTGGATTGCCTAGATCTTGACATATTTACTTTGAGTGTAGCATACAAAGGCCCAATTTATGGCACTCATGCAGAATTAATAGAAATCACAGAACTGGAGGAGAACAAACGGCTATCTGAAAGGGCAAATCTGTATCAAAAGCTCCCTTCCTTCCTTACCACTTGCTGCAGGAAGACACCTGATACCTTGAAAAATAATTACTCTATAAAGCAAACAGTTTCAGATGACTCGTACAAATATGGCAAGCTACTGAAGAATTGTTCAAGGGAAGGACACCAAACCAATCTGCTGAATATTCAAGGAAATTGTTCAGCTGCAGCAACCACATGTCATTCAACTCCTGTTATTAGCTACAGCAGTTCAGGATCACTGGATCTGACAATCTCATTCTCCCTGAGATGGTTGTTTTTGTTTTTTGGATCTTTTTAGGTCAATCTCCACACAAGTTTTGATTTAAAGAAAAAATCCATACAAAAATTCATATACTTTTTCATAACATGCATATCAATAAATGCATTGCTGATATATGCATTGATTGACTAAAGTGTGTTTATAAAAATTTTGGAAATGCACTTTTCTTCGCCCATTTTTCAGGTCAGTGTTTGAGCCCCAGAGGTGTAAGCTGGGTAAATCAAAAACAAACAAACAAACACCTCTCATCACAACAAATTTCTAACACATCTCTAGTGGCAGTCCCAAAAGGAAGAGGAGGAAACATTTACAGTAACTGACTATGGCAGCAGCTAAATTTGCACTTGCTAACTGATGTTTTTCCATACAGCATGCCACATTTGCTTCTCCTTAAAATGCTTCAGGAGTTTTAAACTCTTTGGTGCAAGAAACCAAAACCCATCTAGAATTCAGCATCTTTATAGCAGTCCCTTGAATCCTTTGCAGTTCAGTCCACAACCTTTCTCCAAATGTGGTACCAAGAACTCTGTGTGGTCCTATCCATATACATCAGGTAGTGCTGAGTACAGCAGGTCTTTTAGCACCATAAGTGAAAGCCTTACCCAGCAAGCCAGTCCTCCCATTATCCTGCTGCCTGGCCTCCTTGGCTAGATGCCTTGGCCTAACATCAGGTGTGGCCCGCTGGCCTTCAGAGAGATTCACAGCTGTCCCCTGGAGAGAGTTAGAGCCCTGAAATGGCATTGGAATTTAACATTCAAGTCCTTCCTTTCAAGTAATCCTAACATACGATTACTATTTGTTATACTTTTATATCACTTAACATATTAAACTCCCTACACAATTTACATTGCAAGACAGCATAATGCACTAAAATACAGCCAAATTTGGAAAATATTCGAAAGGGTGGGTGTCACCACTAAGAAGGCGTGCATATGTACCACTGCCTGGTAGCATGCCTTTGGTTTGCAGAATAACCAGTAACAACTCCTCAGAAGATCTCAGGGATCCACTGGTTTCATGTGTCTGTGTGTGCTTGGGAATGATCAGCCAGGTATTCTTGTCTTGTTTTTCCATGGCAGCAACAAGACCCTGAACATGGCTTGGCAGCTAATAGGAAGCCAGTGCAGTTCTTTTGTCCAGGTGCTCCCTAGCTGCTGTGTTCTGCACTAGCTGTAGCCTCCAAACCAGGCCCAAAGGCAACCCCAGGTAAGGTACAATACAGTAATCTAACCATAAGGTTAACAGTACATGGGTCACAGTGGCCATTATCCATAAAATACAATGCCATTGATTAAAGGGAAAAAGAGGGGAGGGGAGGGAAGAATAAAGGGTCACAGGGTAGCAGTTATGAACCCAAATACAGTATACAGAGCTCTTTAGTGTTTTTTAGTAAAGGTGTGGAATGGGGAAGTAGCCCCAGCATCTGTGGGCCTACATTTAGGACACCTAAAAGTGGAGATCTTCCATGTGTTTGAGAATCCTGCATGATTAGTGTCCCCAGATACATGGATGATCTAGATTGCACACAGAATCCCTTGCACTAGAAGGTACAGCTACCCTGGGGCCAGGGGATGTGGGGCAGCAGACACACAAATGTTGAGAGCAGGGGCAGTCCTGCTTCCCCTTACTCCCTACAAGTTCTGTGTATCTCAACTTTCATTTGCACAGATATATAAGGCATTTAGACTTAGACAGCTGGTATGCTAGGGATAGCTAACTGGGCTCCCTCCAGATGTTTTGAACTTCAGCTTCCAGAATCCTCATCCAGCAAAGTCAATGGTGAGTGATTGTGGGAGTTGTAATCCAAACCTTATGCCCATCACACTGATCCAAGACACAAGAAAGATATATAGAGACTATGTGTAACATATAGAGAAAATAAGCTGTTTAGAAGGCTGAGTGGGGCAAGTAAGCAGGGAAGCTTGACTACATCGCAGGAGGTCATTCATGCAAATACCAGTGCACAAGGTTAGGCAGTTCCTGGATTCTAACACATCAGGCTGGAGGTGGGAGACTATATAATGGAATGGTCCTCCATATAAAAACTCCCTGCATATAGAAAACTAGGAGGTCAAAGAGAAAGGTTCTAGCCGGGTTTTTCCCTGGATCTGTTAGTTTTCCATATACACTGATGTTCCTCCCTGTAAGGGAACATTTGAACATACAACTCCCAACATTCAGTCTGATATTCTCCCATCCAAGAACAACTGTTATCCCATGATCCACCCACCCTCCCCTTGCCCAACCTTACAGCATTTCTCCACTGAACAGCAAAGTAAGAACAATTTAAATAAATATTCTGTGGTTTACACTGGATCCCCACTAACTCAGAGTAGAATTCAACCATTTTTGCAGTGACCGAGTGTTTCTGCGCAACTCACTGTCCTGAAAGACAGCTGAAGGCAGCTTGCATCATGGAGATGGAGTGCTATTCTGCTTGGAAATGCTGGCCTTTCATTGTACCAAATTTGGTACAAAAAGAAAAAAAACCCCCTTGAGGTATGAAAACCTTTGTCAGCCTTGTACTTGGCCTGGGTTGTTTGCATTTAACACCTCACCTGTGGTTCATTTTGCAAGGTCTCTTGCTGCCTCAGAAGGAATCCTTCAGCCAAGGCAACGGCCTGGGCACAGGTCTCAGGGCCACGTTCTCGGACTCGGTTTTGGATTCCCTTTGGCAGGACTACCAAAAACTGCTCCAGGATCAGGAGCTCCAGGATCTGCTCTTTGGTGCGGCTCTCTGGTTCCAGCCAGCGATGGCAGAGCTCCCGTAATCGGCTGCAGACCTCGCGAGGCCCCTCGGCTTCCTGGTAGCGGAACTGGCGGAAGCGCTGGCGCTGCAGCTCAGCACTGCTCGAGCTGCCTCGCAGGGCAGCAGCTTTGGCCTTGCCATGGTCCCCTTTCTCTCGGGCATTCAGGCCACTTAAGACCTGCTGGGCTTCAGCACTGAGTGTGGGCATGAGGCGGCTCATCCCCTCTCGAGACCACTGGCAGGCACCCACCATACGGTCGAATGTGGCCAAATCATCCCATGAAGTCAAGTCGGGCATCTGTGAGGTCCCCCAGCCTGAAGAGGGATACTGAACTGTTTTCAAGTACTCTTGCCACTGGGCTTCCAAGCGCTGTGGGATCCCTTCCTGCCGTGGCACTGCCCATCTGGACAGGTCCCGGGCAGTACCAGACTGGACTGAAAAAGTGTCTCTCCCTGATCCCCCAGGCCCCTCTCCTGACTCAGGCCCTGTTCGGGCCTGTTCCTCCATCTTCTCAAGATGCTGCGCTTACCCTGTTTCCTTCCAAGGAAGTCGACGGTTGCCACTTTGTCTTTTTTTGGCTCACCCCACTCTCCAGCTCAAATGCTCAAACCTGCTCCATCAAAATCCATTTTTCTCACCTCAAAGTAGGTGAAAGAAAGTCCCACCCTTGAACTTAAATAACACTACACACCATCTCACAGCTTTTTCTAGGAAGACTGGATAAAGAGGGCCCACATGGTAATCCAGATGTTGCCATGCACAGTGACAAATGGGTTCAACCTGGAGCCAATATGTTTTGGGTTGTTCCTGCTGGAAATGGAGAAAAAAGAAATTAGATCAAGTCAAAGCATCATCCTAACATAATGAAATATGGTCCATCTGTAAGCAATTCAATGATAACAAATTCTCTCAAATCTACACTGGCTGCGTTCCTTTGTCACAATAAACTACAACCTATAATGACAGGAACAAGCATAATCCCATCCGGTTCATGTACTCTCCCATCCCTTCTCCCTCCTCTGGCAGAGCCATAAGGAGATCACAAGCTATTGCTTCCAATTTCAATTAAGCACAGTTTAGCATTATATCTGAAGCCTCAGCTGTAGTTAATCTTAACCATGGTTTGTGTAAACAAACCAGCTTAATAACCCACAATTTGAAGTTGGTTTTTTTCAATCCATGTTTTGGATTAACCACAATTTATTGGCCTTGGATGACAAGAAAATATGTGGTTAACCAAAAAAACAGAAGCAAGAGCTTCCAAAATCCTCTTGCGAACCACACCAGAGAAGTGCGGTACATGGCAATCTAGGGTGAGTCAAGGCTTATTCATGTCATGATAAAACATGGTTTATTGTGATGGCTCTATGTAAGAAACTAAACATGGTAAAATGAACAAGGTTCTGGGAATTTTGCTTTTAAAAGCAAAATGTCTAATATTCTTAGCAAAAACAAAACAAAACAGAGTATCTGCACTAGTAATTTTAGCTAAAGTGTATGTAAAGAGAATTTAGAAGGGCAAGAAATAGCATGTTTCCCCACAACATAACACATTTTCAAACATTTTGTCTACTGGTTCCATGCTGCTATATCTGCTCTCATAGAGGAACTATTGATAAACTCCCAAGAATCCCCCAGGGTTCCTATAACTTTTTAAAACTATTGACTTTAGACAAGTTCCATCTATTTTTGTATGTCCTTCCTACATACATTCCCCCAAAACCCCAAATTGGGAGCAGAGACTTTAGTAATAGCCTTTTAAAAAATCCTATATTTAAAGCTTTCCTGTTTTCTTTAAGATGCTGCTACCCACCTTGAGCCATTGAAAGACTTGATGTCAGTTTCTAACACACATGTGGCCATATCTGACAGCCTGAACACAATGTCTAAAGGATTTGGATGGGGTCCCTAGGCTGGCCATCTCTCCTAACCAAGTTATAACTACAAGCATAAGATATAAGGTAAACATACACCACTGAGCAAAATCCTTAATTACAATATAGTATTCTACACTCAACACAAAGCTACGTAGGCACTGAAATATTTGCAAGAGCATGACGAGATGTATTTTCAACTAACCCTCTGCTTGAAGCCATGGCCTCAAAACATGGCTGACACAGGAAGGAGAGAGCCTCTTCAGAAAGAAAACAGAGATGTTGTTGTGCGGGGTCCAGAGAGGGATAAGCCAAGCCCTTAATCGGCTCAGGAGTTAAACACATTCTGCAGAGAATCAGCATCCACAGAGCTTGCCAGCCCTTCCCCCACAGGCCACAACTCACTGGGGGTCTCTTAATCCCCCACCCCACCCCCTAAACCATCAGATGCATCGGCTCCACCAACACCCTGCATGGCTTGGCAAAATTGTGCAGCGGAAACTGCATCCAAAGAGCAAAAGTGAGGTAGAAAAGAAAACTGGAAAACAGATTTTTTTTTTTAAAGTGAGTAGAGTCTTTTCAGAATGATGTGGCTTCCCTATTTATACTATGTGTACAAAATCCACATTGGTTAATCCTTATCACCTCCTGATCCCATGTTCACAATCAAGAATGTGGATTAGAAGCCTCCCTTCCGCCACAAACACACATTGGAAGGATGGCAGGATTCCAGGCTTTTCATCACCCTGATTCTAACAGGTACTGGAACCACACTCTTCCCACAAGGAACCCAGGAGTCCTGTTCCCAAGCCTTCCTCCCATTTCCCAGTCGTCTAGCAGTCCACCCCACCTTAGCTTTTTTCAGAGTAAGGGTTCATCCAGGAAACACGCACTCAACACTACCACCCCCATCTGCTTAGCATGCTAGTGCCCCATTAAAAAGAGGGGCACACTTCTGTATTCTCTAAATCGGCCTTCATCAGCTGTGTGCCATCAGCCCTAGGCAACATAGCCAGTAGCTGGGGATCACTGGATTTGTAATCCAAGACATTTGGGGGAGGAGTTTCAGCTTGAGGAAGGCTACTCTCAATGAATCTGTAATACACACTACAGCTCCTCTGCCCCATGCAATCTTGGCAATCCACATTTCACACATAAGCATGAGCTGAAAAGGAGGTAGAAAAATCCTTGCTTTAACAACTCCAGCAGCTAAAGTATGAGAACATTCTCATCCATCCCCCCACCACTAAATCCTAAGACGACATGCCTTCACAGATCTTTCTCTAACTAAATTCATCTTTTGCAGCTGCAAGCAAGGGAACCTCAAACAAGCAGCATAGCTGCATAAAAGCAAAAAGTCTATAAACATAGGGAATGAAGCAGATTCTGGATTCAAATCCACTTTATTTATTTATTTATTTAAACATTTATATGCCACCTATTTCGCCCATGGCATCTCCAGGCAGCTAACAACAGATAATTAAAATATGTTATAAAACAACAGAACACAACAATGGTGTAAGTTAATATAAAACTGGATAAAATTACATTAACAATCCCACATGGGCTTGGGCAATTCATAGGTTCTCCTCTTCAACTCCTGTATGAAATGGGAAGATTGTGGACTTCCTCAGTCACCTGATTGACAGCATGGAGACCGTGAGATGTAATGGACAGAATATTAGCCTTCTAGATTCAGGAAGATCTAGATTCAGTCTTGTTCATCCACTAACCTCACAGGATGGTCCTGGGCCAATCACCACTTCTTAGTCTAACCTACCTCAAAGGGTTGTTGTGAGCATCCAAGCGGTTTCTAGGACTGTATGCCCCATTCTGAGCTCCCGAGAGGAAGCGTGGGGTATAATAAACCATGGCTGAGGACCATTTGGCCCAAACATTATACAGAAACAATTATAACTGCAGACACAACCTCTGCAGACAGCCGGTTCTCCACCGCAGACTGGGATGTTCATTCAGAGCCAACCCTGCAAAGCCTTGGAAGCAGTCATGTGCACACGCACCGTACAAAACCCCCTTGACTTCTCTCCCAGCTTTCCTTCCCACAGTAGCTTTTTGCATCCTCCCCGTTTTTCTCCCTTCGATCACTCGCAGCTGCATCTCCCTGCGCCTAGCTCGGATCAAGCGTCCCTCTGCCTCACTCACCGCTTCTTTCCAGCCGACCCCAATGCACAAAGCCCCGCTGCAGACGCGCTGCAACCCTGCAGAGGAAAATCCCCCCTTATTAAAATTCAAATCCCAAGTTTTGATCTTGGGAAGAGGAGGAGCAGGAAGGTGCCCTGGACTAATGCATCCCCCCTATCTAGTCGTCGGGCTTCCTGGGCCTCTCTAGGGCTGAGAGCTCACACTTGGTTTAACCCTTGCCGCATCCCAGTCCCGGGCGAAAGCGTCCTCCTCGCTTGCGAAGGTTGGCAGGAGAGATTAAAGCAACATGGAATAAATGCTGAACTTCCTTCCTTCCAGGGTCGGGGACACAGCCTTTCAGATGAAAGTAGCACAGACGAGACGTGTGTGTGTGTGTGGAGAGGGGAGGGAATCTAATGTTATGGCGCTTGTTCACACGTGACGATAGCAGCCGTGGAAAGATACAGAGCGATGTTTGAAGATGTGTTATAAAGTAACCATGAGCGGAATCAACAATCGGCGCGTCCTTCGCTTGGGAGAAGTCACAGGCACCCCGCCTTAAAGATGGGCAGGAAGACATTCAACAGGTGCATCCTTTTCCCCACTTGCCTGACACGTCGCTGCTAAGCGCCCATGTGGGGGCGAAGAGAGTGGCACCTTTGCTTTCATCTAATAGCTACCTTCAGTGTCCGTACTTTTAACATTCCTCACTTAGGCTGAGATACTGAACATCCTTACTGAAATTTATCTTTCCCATCCTGATACCCTCATATGTTGGGTTTCAGTGCCCATCAAATCCAAGCAATGTAGTCAATGTACACCAGCGGTGTAGTGAACTACTGTCTAAAATCATAAACTGCACCAGGTGGGAAAAGGCTGTGCTAGAGCATTTGCCCTTTTGCACTGCAAGGAGCTTTCTTTTCTCAATAAACACACTTACAATTGCACTGTCAGATGCACAGTGATGGACAGCTAAATACCACTGCTACCCTCCAAAAAGAAAATGTATCTGAATAAAATCGGAGGGCTTTCTCTGCGGTGGCGCCCCACCTATGGAATGTGCTCCTCAGAGAGGTCTGACTGGCACCGTTGTTATTTGTTTTTCGGTGCCAGGTTAAGACCTTTTTATTCCAACAATATTTTAATAACTTTTAATATTGCTTTATATATGTTTTTTAACTGCAGCCAGGGTGGATCTGAAATTCATTTGTATTATGTTTTATATTTATTTTATTTATTGAAGCTGTCCTGAGGCCTTTGTGACAGGACGGCATATAAATATTCTAAATAAATAATAAATAAATAAAATGTTGGTTCTGGTGCTCTCCCTACCTGTTTTTTCCCCCCAGATCTTTTAGATAAGGTGATGTAGGGGTAGAGAAACATGAAAAACACAAGTTCTTGGAGAAAGGGAGCAAAGGAGACATTTTTTCTGCTCCTTAATGGTTAAAATGTTATGCTGCACAAAGGCAGTAACTTCTTAGTGGTGGCTTCCCAATTATGGAATGAACTTCACAGCAAGGCCTGGCCTGGAACCAGCAGTTTTTTCAGTGCCTGGTTAAGATCTGCCTCTACCCTCTGGCATTTAACAACATATGATAAGGTTTTTAATCAGATCATAGGACTTTTTATTGCTAAAATGGTGTGTATGTGTTGTCTGTTTATACATTTGCATGCAAATAAGTTTTTTATATTATGCACAATGCTGTATTTTAAATATTTTCAATCTTTATAAACTCACCAGAGTGCTTTAGCTAAGGGGAAATATAGATTTCTAATAAATCAAATGAAATGAGTAAAGCAATTGAAAAAAAAATGGCTCCAAATGTGTTTTAACAATCAGGTACTACTAATCTTTAATACTGATTTTTATTGAGTTTGTGCTGTAAAATAAGAGAGCTCCTGGACCTCACCCCAGGCTTATTTAATCCAGCATGCTCTTCTTAATGTGACCAGCCAGATGTTTCAGGAAACAGCCCTCCCAGCAATTGACATTCTGAGATCCACTGCCCCTGAACATGGAGGCTCCATTTAGTATTTAGTTCTCGTGTGTAATATCAATGGGCAAATCTCTCATGAATTTGTACAATCCCATTCTAAAAACGCATGTGCTTGTTGCCACTACTGCCTCTTGTGCCAGATAAATCTTTCACTGCACAAGATGAAGTTTATTTTGTACAACCTAAATCTCCTGCCACTTTCATTTTATAAAGTTTATTTATTTATTTTGATTTATATCCTGCCTTTTTCCTACAACAAGGCAACTTACATCATTCTCCTCCCCCACAACAACAACCCTGTGAGATAGGTTGGGCTGAGAGTCTGTGACTGGTCCAAAGTCACCCAGTTGGCTCCATGGCTGAGCGGGGACTAGAACCTGGATCGTTTGAGTCCCAGTCCCATGCTCTTAACCACTACACCACACTGGCTCTCCAGTGTGTTCTCTCATAGACCACCTCTTTTGTCATCTTTTTTCTCAACATCTCCTCACAGCTTTGGTTGCCTCTTTCTATACTTTTTCTAGCTCTACAATGTAGATGAAAACTGCAGAACTTTACACAGTATCCCCGATGTGGCTCCATCCTATAAACCCTATAAGCTTCAACACATTCATTCAACCCAACCCTGTAGAGAATGGATTATTATTGCCATTTTATGAATAGAGGAACTGAAGCCAAGTGAAGACTTATGCAGGTCAGACAGTGGAAAGAAGTGAAACTTACACATAAGACTGCAATCCTGTGCATTTTTACTTGGGAAAATCCCAAATGTGAGAGACAGCTGAATAAATATTCATAGGATCACCCTGCAAATATCCCAGATGCCATTCTAGTGGCCAGTTTATACAACCAACAGAAGCAGCTGTTCATTTTGCTTAGCACATTGAAAAGAAGCAAACTTACCAAAAGGAAAAAGGATTGTGTGAATGGACACATCCACATTTTCTTTACATTCTATACTGTGCCAAAGCAGCAGTGGAATTTCTCCTAGACCAGATTATAGAGAGTTAAATGTGGAAAGCTTTCTGGGTCCTAGAGCCATCCAGTTCCCATAGAGAAAGGGGGAAGGAATTAGGTAGGGAGCTTCCTCTCTTTCAGAATCTGCTCTGTTTTTCCCAGCAAGCAGAAAGCGGCAGATCTTGAGGTATTAGGATGCCTCAAGCCCACCAAAACAGCAGAGGTGAGTTAGGGGACAATTCTGTAGATGGAAGCTTGCAATTGTAGGGATGTTCTGGAAGCTGTGGGCATGTTTTATGGACTGAAAGAAAAGATGAGTGTTCTGTTTTAAGGCAGGCTCATTACATGCTAAGGAGAACTGATCATCAGCATGTGCAAGGGAAAAATCACTCAAATAACAGGACATGCTCCACATGAGGAAGTAGCTAGTATTAATATTCCTACAAATGAACCATTGGAGGTAGGTCTCATTGGCTCCTATTTTACTGCTACAGAGAAATGAGGATGTATTTGTCCTTGCAGGTTTGTCACAGGGTTACCATGAACAACATTGCTTTGAATGTGTGCAACAGCCTATCAAGCAGATCAGCACTGACAGATTGATATCCTTTCCCAAGGAGGTTGTTCAAATGTCTGCTTTTAATTTCTAAGTTATGCACATGATTATTTTGTTAATATCTCAGAAGGAAGGTTCGCTGAGTTCATTAACACTTACATGTATGTGTATATAGGAATTTGGCCTAACTGAAGTACATCCATTTGTGAATCCACTTTGAGGCTGAGAGACAATTTGTAATTTGCTGTATGTGCAAATAGCTTCCCACATGAGTAGTCTACCTGTAGTGAGCAACCCCCCCTCCCCTGGGAGGAGAACACTTTGTCAAGTAATGAGGAGAATCTGTGTCTTACTAGGTCCTCTTTCTCTCTCTTTAGGGAAAAATACCAAGCTACTTACATAGTTTGGCTGTGCTCTGTATCCCTTCTTGGGTTTTGAAGCCTGAATGCCTTGTTTTCTACACCATTGATGACAAGCCCTGACCTAGCTCACTTCATCTTTTGAAGGCAGTGCTGCCAGTTCTGGTGTGGGAGATGTGGACTTGAACTGTACCAAGGCCAATGCCAGGGAGATAAAATGGCTGTAATCCAAGAGGAGCGATAACACTGATTCTTCAGCTGCTTTGTGAGCAACCTAGGGAAGAATGGAGGAAACAAGCCCAACACATCCTGAACCAGGGGAAGGGTCAGGGCTAGGAAAATCTTCTCGGGCCATTCAGGCTGGAGCCATCACTGAGTTCCTGAGGTGGGCCTCACCGCAGCATGGTAGGTTTGAGAGACAGGATGGGATGCCACCACATGGAGAAGCCCAGTGGCAAGAAATTCTGAGAACTGTGCAGTCTTCTCATTCAGGATGGGCAACTTCTCAAATGCCAGAGCTGCCTCCATGGGATGACTTGTCCACATTTGAGCAGGTGGCAAATGCCTGCCAGTGGCCCCGTGGAGAAAGCATGACCAAAATTGTGCCAAATCTTAGTCGAGAAGCACAGCAGGCCTTTAGCAGCCTTGAAGCTAGAGATAGGGGAGAGCATGGGAAGATGAAGGTGGCCATTTTACGGGGGGGCATTGTAAGCATGGAGACACACCGCCGGCAATTCCGCCAATTCTGCTACCAGGAGACCGAAGGACCCCGTGAAGCGTGCGGCCGTTTGCGGGAACTGTGTCATCGTTGGTTGGAGCCAGAGAGCAGGACAAAGGAACAGATTCTGGAGCTCCTCATCCTGGAGCAGTTCTTGTCCATCCTGCCCAAGGAAATCCAAAACCAGGTTCAGGAACGGGGACCGGAGACCTGTGCCCAAGCTGTGGCCCTGGCAGAGGGTTTTCTGCTGAGGCAGCAAGAAGGGGGGAAGCAGGAGCAACAGGTGAGGTTATTTCTTCATGATCATCTTGGAGGATGGAGGCAGGACTGAAGGTTGTTCCACAACTCTTCAGGGCTCCATCTCAGAAAACATCCAAGAACTTAGTGGTAGCATGTACACACAAACATATATACTTTCTAATTTCTTAAAACAGATCTGCTTCAATTACACATTCTCTTCCCCACCAAAATGCACCTGTGAGACGTACCTTTCCCAGCTATGGGCAAAGGGAGGTAGCAGTGGCAAGCTATTTGACTGAGACATCATTCCTCCCATCCCCCAATCTACCTCCTATGCCTAAAGGTCACATCTCTGATATAGATTACCTATAATCTCAGAAGCAGGATTGGTGGTAGTTATGTGGCACTGTCAACAAAATGCACTGTCCACATAAGAAGCAACAAGTCCTTGCATAGTACAGAATGAAAACCTGGACACAGATGCCAGATCTCAAAGGGAAGGGGACACATTTACCCTTTGTGGTATCTGAGTGATTCAGAGGAATGGTGCATCCTCATTTTAGCTGATGCTAAGGAACAATCCAGAGGCTGTAAGAGAAGCACATTTCATGGTTGCCAAGCAACAGTCCATGCTCTTTCCCTAGAAATTTTGTCCACAGTTGCCCATCAACTGCTCCCATGACTTTTCCATTTCTCCCACAGTTATCAAGGATGCAGAAGTCCTTTGCCCCATTCTGCGATAAGAAAGTAGTAAGGTGGACAAAGCAAAGAACAAATAAGACAACTTCAAGAATGGCTCTTTATCAAAGGCAATTGAAAAATGCATAATTCAACAGAAGCTTTAAAAGCTGATTGACATGCTATAAAAATTAACAACTTAAATACACATTTCTTCTTTTAAAAATAGCTACAATTAGAAAGAACCTCTTACAGACTTAATACACAAAACATCCATGTTTCCTGCTGAATGAATTGCATGCCTCAATCTCAGCTATCACTGGTTTACCACCTATTGTGCTCTTCACGTGCAAATATTGTTGCATTTTTTAAAAAAATGCAGTCATACTTGCACATGTATAGAGGTGTACATTTGTACGGGTGCAAAATAGGAACCTCCCCTAGACAATATTCTGGGAATTGTGTGCTACCAAAGTAAAGCAGACACCAGCCATACATACGGATCCCAGAAGGCTGCAAATAGGCTTATAGTTTACTTCACACTGTCCCATTTCTTTTCCATTCTTTCCTAAGATTATGGTGCTCAGGAAGACAGAAAAGTCCAAGCCACTCCTTTTACAAGACGATGGGAGTTTTGACAAACCTTGGACTTCCTGAATGGAGTTTTTGACAGGGTTAATCAGATATATATTCCCCTGTCAAAAAAAACCCCTGGGTCTCAAAACCCTCTTGTGAAAGGATAGCTCACACTTTTCCACTTTCCTGAGCACCCAGAGTATCAAGAAAGGGTGAAACAAAACAAGGAACTGAGAAGAGTCAGTCCTGCCAAATAAATTAGAGGATCTCACTGTAAAGTGGATGATCTACTCATTTTCCTCTTTCATGAGCAAAGATCACTTGATAGCTCACCTTCTGAGAACTGTCAGGTGAGTGTGAAAATTTTTTCCTATTTGCAGCCTCTCTGGTCAATGGGCTATTAACAACATTCCCAGCCCTAAACTGCTTGGGACTAGGTTATCTGAAGGAATGCCTCATCCCATATGTACCTCCCCAGACTCTGAGATCTTTTATGGGGGTCGTTCTGTGGGAGCCCCTTCCAAAGGAAGTGAGGCAGGTGACTACTAGGAAGATGACCTTTCTGTTGTGGTACCCCAACTGTGGAATGAGCTTCCCAAAAGGGAATGCCTGGTGACTACTTCATATTCTTTTTGGTGCCCAGTGAAAACCTTTTTTATTTTCCTAAGCATTTTAACAGTTTAACATTGAAACTTGGGTTATAATGTTGCATTTTATCCTGTACTACTGCTATAAACAAAATTATAAAAGTATCTGCACACAGTTGGAGCACAAAACACTTTTTTTAAAGATGGTGAAACAATGATAGCCACGCCTATGTGCTGCTTGGGTACTTTGGAGGGCTGTTGCTGCCTGTCATTTGGGGATCATGAACAGTGATAAGCCTAGTATTAGGCTCATATACCAGTGCCATGGGCAATTTTCCAAAATATTCATTTCTGGATGTTTTTACGCACAGCTTATTCTTTTTATCCAGTCCAGGCACTTTCCAAGCATTGGTATGTCCAGGGGGACTCTTGTTTCCTTAACCTTAACCCTAGCCAGGACCGTACTCCTAGCGTAAGGCTCAACTACCAGTGCTATAACCAGATTTCCAAAATGTCAGCGTTGTAGGGTTTTTTTTCTGCACAGTTCATTCTTGCTACCTAATTCAAACACATTCCAAGCCTCAATATATTAAGGGGTTCTCTCATTTTATTAACCCTAACCCTAACTTGGACCTTACCTGCAACCCTCATATAGGGCTGAAATACCACTGCCATAGATGAATTTCCAAAATGTCAGCTTTGTAGGGATTTCTCTGTACATCACATTCTTTCTGCCCAATCCAAATACATTCCAAACCTCAATATGTTCAAGGAGACCTTCGGTTTCTTAACCCTAACCCTAGCCAGGGCTTTAACCCAAACCCTAGTATTGGACTAAGCATCTGGGGCACAATGCCACAGATGTTTGCCCCACTGTGCTGCTTTGGGGCAGCTATCATGTGCAGTGGCCTGGTGAGCTCAATTTTTTCTGCTGTTACCAAGAGTTGGTTGCCCAGATACAGATTACATAACCAACCCCTTGCATAAGTCCAATAACCTCTAATATAAGCCATGGGTTATCAGGTGGTTTACTGCCCACCAATAAAACATCCTGTGGGAACAGGCCTGGTTTACAGAACACAGAAACTTTCCATGGTCTATTACACATGATGGGTTGCTGTGCCATGCAAACCCAGTCAATGCCTTTCTCAATGGATAAGCATCCATCCCCCATTTAACTCCAACAGAGTCATCTGTTCATTCAGGGAGTGCACTGTAAAACAGAAAGGGAGAGCAAGATGCATCTTTCTAGCTCCTTGTCTACCATGTTCTCCCATCAATGTAATTGCTGCTCCTTTTTCAGGTAATGGGAACAACCCAAGCAGGGGGAGCAAATTGTTCTGAGACGCAGCGGCCTCCAGGCAATACCAGGTCAAGGCAAAGCTACAAAGAAACCCGGCAGCAGGATAATGGGAATGCCAGCTCTCTGGGTAAGGATGGGATTGCCATATATTTTGCCATTCTCTAACCTCATCCCCCTCCAATCCTCTCACTATTAAGCATGTCTCACTCAAGTGTGGTCTCTTTTCAAATGCTCCTCACATTTTTCTGCAAACTCAGCCCACCTGATCTGAAATAACTTGATCTCTGGGTGGAAGTATTAATGGGGAGGGGGGTATTCTTTTTTAAAAAAAGACTTGTCATCCTTTTTAAAGATCTTGTAGGTGAAAGGGGCACACTTGGAAACTTCAAAAGTTTATGTTTCAATGGATTGTACAATCAGATGGATTGTACAATCAGAGACAATTGCTTAAAACACACTCTGACTCAAGACAGCACAGCTTGCTCTTATTTGAATATCTAATACAGCAGTGTAAGAAAATTCCTTATACTGAGTCCATTGGTCCATCTAGCCCAGATCTTCAAAGTCTTAGCTAGAGAATTTTCCTTCCCAGCTAGCCTGAGCTCCTTGAAACTGGTGATCCTGGGAAATAAACCTGGAACCTTTTGCATTCATGGCATGTGTCCCTTAGGATTACAGCACTGCACTTCAGCCAGGCTTACCCAACCAGGTACCCTCCAGATGGGTTAGACTTTTACTTACATCATCCTCAGCAAGCGGGCATAGTTTCTTCCCCCTCCAAATCTGGCACTTGGTTTCTAAGGTGCTATGCCTTATTCTCAAGCAGCTGTTGGAACTTTTGTGATACCTGAGCTGATCAAGTGGCAAGTGAGGCATTTGGGGTGCATTGAGAAAACCCCACAGTTCAGAAGTGCAAACATCTCCTGAATGCTGAAGGTAATATAAGCTAACAAAGGCCCTCCATCTGGAGTATCTCCTGTAGAAAGAAAGCCAGTTAACTTGTTTGCAGTCAGTGGAGAGTCACTGTCAGTCACAGCTGGGTGGGCCAAAGGCTGTCTCAACAGAAAGCAGCCTGATATGTTAATCAATAAGGGAGCCAATACAACCCATGCTAATGAAGTGTGATTTGTTTAAGGATGCAATCTTGTGAATGTTTACACAAAACAAAGTCCTACAGCTCCCCAGCCTGCCATGGTTCGTTGGGCAATTGTGGGAATGGTAGGACTTTATTCTGTCTAAATATGCACCAAATGTATTAAAAAGCTATATACATGTATATAATTGATTGGGATTATGCACGAACATTGTCTTTGGGAGAATAAATCAGAATTGATATGGAAGTGAAACCGTGCTCAAGGAAGCTTGTTTTAGAGTCTGGAGTGGTGGAGGGAAAAGTTCTTTACAGATGAGACAGTTGGAAAGTGACAGATCACAGTTGCTAAAGGTTGTGATTGATGATTAGGCATTCAGACAAAAAGAGATATTTATGTTAAATGAAAAGCAATACCACAAATAAGATTAGAGTAATATGCCCAAAATGTGCATATGCCCAAAATATACAACAGGGGAAGGTTTTCTTTAAAGGATTTATTCTGGAGAATAATTGGCAAGCAACAAATAGTTCCAGATGGCATCCCTGAGCAGTCCTCAGTTGGTCCTTTTATACATAGGCCATTAAAGGGTTACACATAATACAGTTACCACTTGAGGTAAAAAGTTACAATGGTGTGATCTTTCCCACTTGCATACCAAAGAAGGAGTGGGGAGGATGCCTGCTATTATGTAGAAGAGGAGGAGAATGGGGTGGTTTTGTTGTGAGTTGCCTTTTGTCTGAGCTGCTGTTATCTGTCCTGTGCCAACTAGCTTTCTCTGGAATGGTGCCAGCTACATTTCAAGGATGCATGATGCTGATTTCTTGAAAAGAGGGTTTTTCTCAGGCCTAGTTATATCTCAATGATTATACCTGTGTAAATTATACCTGTTCATTTGTCCATCAGTTCTTTCCACAACTGCTGCAGTGGGAAAGAGGGAGATTAGAGCACGGGTTCCCAGCCCTAAGATGAAAGCTTTGTTTCTCACCTTGGAGGAGCAGCAGCAATAGAAACACTCTCTCCAACATGTGGTGAATTTGTGATGGCATTTTCAGAAATATAGTCCCAAGAAAACTGCAGAGTGATGACCTAGATCAACCATCTAACTGGTTTAAGGACTTATTTTCATTTTGCCATATCCAGTCAATGGGGACTTGCCAGATACCTATCAGGCAGTGGGGTGAAGCAGTGAGTTGGTGTGCTTGAGCTGGGAATCTCATCCTTATTGAAAGGCTGTTTGTCAATCCAACTTTAATTTTTATTTTATGCAGTAATTTGCCACAGTTTTAGTAGATAAATTTCCTGTGGATATTTTTAGTTATGCAATGCTGGCTAAGTTTACTTGGACCTCAAGTAGAATGCAGTGTTCTGTTAGGGTTCCTTTTTTTTTTTTTTTGGACCCACAGAATCACATCTTGCCTTTCTTTCCCACTCAATAGGTGCCAAGTTTTTGGGAAGAGCTGGACAGTATTTCCAGTGTCCAGACTGTGGGAAAAGGTTTAGGGGAGAGGAAGAGCTCCGAGCTCATGGTGGCATCCACAGGAAGGACAGACCCCACGCCTGTGCTCAATGTGGGAAAAGATTCACCCGTCCATCAGGCCTAGCCAAACATCTGAAAACTCATTCTGGAGAGAAACCATATCACTGTGGCCAGTGCCCAAAAAGTTTTATTCAGATGTCACACCTCACCAGGCATCAGAGAATACACACTGGGGAGAAGCCCCACCCCTGTGCCGAATGTGGGAAGCGCTTCAACTGCCCATCAGACCTGGCCAAACACCAGCACATCCACACTGGGGAGAAACCTTTCCGCTGTTCTGAGTGCGGGGCAAGATTTAACCAGTTCTCACACCTTACAAGGCATCAGAGAATCCACACAGGAGAGAAACCTCATGCTTGTACTGAGTGTGGGGAAACCTTTAGTCAGCGGGCACATCTTATCAGCCACCAGAGAATTCACACAGGGGAGAGACCCTATCGTTGCACCTATTGTCAGAAATGTTTCAGTCACCTCTCGGCTCTTACAGTTCACAAGAGGATCCACATGGGCCAAAGGCCCTACGGCTGTCCTGAATGTGGGAAGAGGTTCATTGCTTCATCTGCTCTAACAAGGCACCAGAGGACCCACTCAGAAGAAAGACCCCATACCTGTGATGAATGTGGCAGGCGGTTCAATCAGCTCTCTCACCTTCACAGGCACCGACGGACCCACTCAGGTGAGAGGCCCCACAGTTGTGCCGAATGTGGGAAAAGATTCAATCAACTTTCCTCTCTCACCAGACACCAGAAAATCCACACAGGAGAAAAGCCGTATCCCTGTGATGAGTGTGAGAGGAGGTTCATTCGGCTGGCTGACCTCATCATCCACCAGAGAATCCACACAGGAGAAAAACCGTATCGCTGCACGGTCTGTGGGAAGAGGTTCAGGCAGAGACAAACGCTGGTCAAGCACCAGAGACTTCATCCAATAGGAAATTCATAAAATATATATAGAAAACAAAGCAAAACATTGCTACCTTTGGGTTTATATCCAGGAAATGGATATTCTAAAACAAAATTTAAATGGGTGGAGAGAGGGGTTTAATTCAAATATTCCACTTCTTTCCTGTCACCTTATCTATTTACTCCTAAAAAGGGAATAGACCTCCTCCTCCTCTAACATAGAGGATCTTCCAGTAGAATATTATTTTCTGCACCTGGAAAGGTCACACTTTTCCCTCCTATCCCCAAACTTACTTTCTTGTTTATATTTTGCAGTGTCCAAAACATGAATTTTGGTAGGTCATTGTACTAGATAAGGAACTGGGATGGAGAGGCTTCCCTCTGCTGAATTTCCTAATCAGATCAAGGATATGTTGTTGTCATAATGAAGATCAGTTAGGATTGGGAAGGATGCAGAAGAGTTGGGGAAATGGAGGGGCAGAGTTCCTTGAGCTGACCTCTGTGTTGCTTTTTTATACCAAGATGGGCTTTTTGTTTGTTTTCTTCATGTTGTCCCTTGAGTTTGTCCCCTCCCCAATAAATACTGTGTGTGGGAGTTGGGCAGGTAACAATCTATCTCAGTTTCTGCTTTTTTGAAGCCCAATTCACAAATATCGGTAACCTAAGGGTTTTGAGAGCCCCATGGCATCAAGTGAGCAAGCTCACAGGCTAATCAGCTGCTTTCCACCTACTTTCATCATCTCCTTTCCAGCTAGTTTAGAAAACTTGCTGACACAAGCCATGGGTTAAGACTCTGGATTGTCTGCCACATTATTCTGGGTTCAGAGAAATAACAGCAAGCAAAACAGAATTTTCCTATATTGTTTGCTAAACTGAATGTGAAATGGCAGCAATGAGGAGGCAGGAGGCATCTTGCTCCCACATAGCCCCAGCCAAATGTGGCTTTGTTCCATGGGGATTAGGTTGATTTCAGGCAAATCATTTCCTTGGCCTCAGATTGTACTTATAAACATATTTTATGTGGGGTTTGAACCTCTAGTTTATGGTCCACATGTGGCCTGGCTGGTGTCCTAGTCTGTCACTCCATGCCCCTTTCCTCTGATAACCCATCACTTGGAGGCTTCTGTACACTTTCTTCTTCTAAGGTTGGCATACCTCTTCTATGGCCAAGTTATTGACAGCAAGAATTTTAAAGTAAAATATGTTGGTGTGTTGGCCTTGGCCTTTTTGTCTTCACTGCTGCCTGTACCCACTGGAATACAGTGCCCAAAACTGACTTTGGCCTTTGGGCAGAAGATGATTTGGTACCTTGTTTTATGTAGTTCTCTGAAAGTACAAAAAGCTCATACACCACAACTGTGGCCCTGTGGAGGGAGTTATTATTCTCACTCTTCCACAGTGGGAGATTGAAACAAAGGGATATGCCTGGGCCATATATTGTGGACCTGGAAGCTGAATCAGGGCATCCCCTAAAGTGGCTAACTGTATATACTGGAGTATGCTGGCACTCATTCCTTGGCACTCATCACACGCTTAGCCTGTCAGCAGAAGTAAACATGGAAAAAAGAAAGAAAAATACGTTGCCTTCAGTAACAGTGTTTTTCACTCCCATCTTGAATGGGTTTGGCTTTCCAGTCCTATATTTATTCAAGACTATATTATCCCCATTTTCCAGATGAGGAAGTCTGCCTGAGAAAAAATGACTTTCTCTAGGCCCATCTTCTGAGGCATGAGAGATGCATAGCTTGAACCCAAGTCACTTTTGCTTTTTCAGCCATCCTACTTAAGTCTTTGTGGGTTTGGTTTGGCTTGGTTATGAGTAGTCAAAGTAGAATTAATTCTCTGTCCTATGTTGTCTCTTTTCTGGTTTTCTCCCCCTTTACTCCTAAGCTTGACAACTAAAGACAGAAGCATGGAATTCTCACGCAGTAAAAAGCCAAGCATTCTGCAGGTTGTGGAGATGAAATCACAAGTGACATGTGCTTACTTTTCTTGAAGCAGCTGGTGTCTCTCAAGAGTTATCTCTTGCAGAGTCTGATCACCTACAGGTCTCAAATCCATCTCTCAAAGGTAACTTCAGTTTTGAAGGTCCAGTACCAAGTCCAAAGCAATTTTTCTACCACTGCCCTTCCTAATCTCTCTCATCCTTCAGTCTGCCCTTGTATTTGGCTCCAAGGGTAGAGCAGAACCTCTTTTATAGAATGAGGAAGGGACAGTTGTAGAAAAAGAAGTGAAGGATCATGTTCTGTTGTGGTTCTTGCTGACTGTGCTAGCAATGAGGTGAAGAGATACTTGGGGAAAAAAATCTGCCAGCTGACCACAAAAATTTCACTTCCCAGCAGTTTCTAAAATCTCTTGGTGAAAATAATATGGTGAGAGAGAAAGTTGAGGTGAGAAGACGATATTGTTATTCCTTTATTCTTTTGACATTAGAAATTGAGAGCTTGGCTGGGCTGCATTTCTAGTGAAAACCTACTAAATAACCCCTCGGGAACCAAGTACCTGAAAGGTCAGCAGTTTTGTATAAAAGGTTCTTTCAAGGTTCTTTTTTCTGCTTGATTCTGCATCTTTCTCCTACTCTTTCAACCTCAGTAACTTATTTGGCAGGTGTTCCTAGTGGGAAATGGTATATCTGGGTACCTTTCTAACTTAAGAAGGCTGCATTGCAGATGGCAAGTGGGGGACTCAACAATAAAGAGAGTTCTAACTTTATAAATTCATTTTAACAACAAAAAGTTCTTTCTTGAATATGCACTTACTTCCCCAGCAGTAATCAGTGTGCATTGCTGATGAATCCATGATTATATAATGATCTGTCAGGCAAACCATGGCAACAGAGGGACTATAAATATTTACTGCACTGAGAAGATAATATGGGGTGTCCAGATTTCGTGCTTTAGAAGGACAATATTAAACGCCAAATATTTAATCTTTGTTATGGACATGCAGGACTTATTCTGAAGGAAAGCACACCATTTTTTAATGCCAGGCCTTCACATGGAAAGTTGTGCCTCTGAGAATGTGCAGATTTCATTTTCCTTCAGCACTGATTAATCACCTCAGCGCTGGTAGAATAAGAGGAAAAGGGCTTGCTGCATCACACTAACATCCATCCAGTGCAGGAATCATGTCCAGTCAGATGTCTTCAGACAGTAGCTTTCCTTTGCTTGACCAGGGTCATCTGCTGTGATTTAACATTTATTTCAGAGGATAGAATTTCCAGACATGCTTGAGGATCTTTCCTGTTACAAATGAATAGTGGGAGTGTGGTGTGATTCTGGTTTCTGGGATGGTATGTGCTGTTTTAGATGAGAACGTACTTCAATCTGAAATGCTTCCCTTCCGCTTTACTTGCAAATCAACGAAGTGGCTGTCTACTTGTATGCCACACATAATAATGCTTGCTAAGGAGCTGGAGAAGGAAGGGATAAAGGTCCAGAAGTTGGTTGATGGGGTTCAAAGGGAAATATGGACAAGCTGAAGTACTTTATGAGGGAAGGCTATATAGTCAAGGAGTCACATGGAATTCAAGCTAAACATGAGCAGGACTGCATGGGAACAGTTAAGTAGCCTTGTAAGGGGTAAGACATTAATTACTTGCTGCATTTATGTGCTACACGATTAAAATACAACTTGTCTGACAAAGAAAATTGCTTGGAGTCAGTTCTCATGATCTCTGTTTATACACAAACCCCCAAAATTCATTTCTGGTGTTTCACATGTGTGCATTCCCATTTCCTCCTTGCAGCACAAGCAAAAGAAAGCCAGCTGTGAAGGGTGCCATCCTGAATAACTACAATCACTCCTGGTTGTATAATTAGAACCCAGGGATTGTGGAATAAGCTTTAAATGACCCCATAGAAACAATGCCTTGTCTTAGGGCTTTCAAAAGTCGTTTAAGTCTCACATGTCCCATAGTCCCTGAGTTCACATAGCATGTCGAATTTTCAAGACAGTCAGCACTAGCACACACCACAAACCACCTAATCATGCAAATTAGTCCAGTGTAAGGCAGCTTCCTGTATTCCTAGATGACTTTGCCTTTAAGCTTTTGGAAAATGGCTGCAGTTCTTTGAGTCTCAGGCAGGTGGTGCAACTGACTCAGTATACAGAACCTTAGCTGCTTAATCTCATTTTGTTTGTTTTTCTTCTGGGCCTTTTGACAGTTGCAGCAGCTGTCTCGTTTGCTTCTCAGATGGTACAACACTTGAGTGTTAGATGCATATTCACAGATTTCAGTCTCAGCAGGGCTTACTTCATTTCAGATCCAAGACTGGCAACAGCTCTGTAACTTCAAAACATCGTTGGCCAGGGATATGCAAAGAATATTCTTTTGATATACAGGGTGTCCCAAAAAAATTGACATCATTTTGTAGTCTAATAACATAGCCAATTCTTGCTTAAATGATCTCAAATTTTAACAAAATGTGTAAAAACTAACTAATGTTAGTTATGCAATGTTATGCAAGACATGCTACAGTGTGTTTGGCAGGAGGTGGACTACTGACTTGACGTGTGGTGTGTCACAGGTGGTGCGCATATTGAACATTTGTGAAGCTTTGTGAAATTGGTTATAAAATCTACATCCCTTTGAATCTCTTGTGCAAATTTTGATAAATATTTTATTGTTCAGTATGAAGCCTATTTAATTTCGTTTGCCTAGGACATGTAGTTACTCAGATATTCACATTTCAAATAATGTCAAATTTTTGGGGACATCCTGTATATCCAGTTTCTGGACTATCTCTCCAAAGCAGTTTACCTGCATATTGCTAACCCAAACAGGGAAGCCAGTATGGGGCAAGGCTGGACCTGGACTTAGAAGAGGTGTGTGTTCAGAGCTTCACTGGACCAGGCACCACTTTTCAGCCATGACAGCCTCTGTCATAGAGTTGTTGTGAAGATAACATTAGAGGGAAAAGACCACCTCCATTGCTCCATGTTCCTTGAAAGAAGGATGGGAGAGGAATGTAAAAAAATCAAATTGAACATTAATTCTGAATATTAAATTACATAATATGGAATTATTCTTTAAAACAGTTTCAAATTTAAGCAGCAGAAATATCTATACCCATTGTCTGCCTCCTAAAAGAGTCAATAAATGGATCTGTAAAATCTTCTTTGGAAACACTTTCTAACTTGTATTATTTATGCTCTTGTGTATTCAGTCATGTTCTGAAAGTAATTTTATTTTTAATATGGGCAAGCACGAATAATGCTTTATAGAACGTTCTCCTAAACATGCAAAAATTGCATAATGTTCAGGAATTCTTACAGTCACACTGTAAACAAGTAATTCTTAAAGTCACATTACAAGAACACAGAAGGCAACCCCAATAATGCAGGCAGAGAGGCTGAAGCAGTGAGGAAATGGCTTGTCTAAGCAAGTTCATGGATGAACTGAAATTTAAACTGGGAATGTACAACATGCTCTGAATTACCACTGGGAGAGTCAGAGTCAATTAGTGATTGTAAATACTGTGATAGAGTACCAGAGTACAAAAGCACAGCCTTCCGTATACACTGTTCAACACTCTTGGTTTGTCTCTATGCATGAAGCTAAACCTCCCAAAATACCAGCTAAGTGTTGATCCTCTTATTATTGAGCCAAGCTGAAGACCAGTAGAAGGCACCCTTGCCAAGGTAAGCAGTGCCCAAGTCTGCAGCTGTTGGCTGGGGCTTCATTAGGCAGGAATGTGCCACCCACTGGTTGGATGGATTCCAGGACAGCAGAACTGATAGCTAAGGAGGATCAGTGTCATGGACTGGAACAATGAGCACCACAATGGGGCAAAATATCAGCCTGCCCTGGCCCAAGAAATGGAAGCTTCATGTCTAATCTGTGGCCATAGCAACAGAACAATCTTGCCTCTAAAAGAGCAAACATAAGTGTTCACAGGGAGGCAGTTGCTATGGTTGCAAGCCCCCTAACATAATGAGACCAAAGCATTCAGAAGTCAGCTGCATGAGAACACCTACCCCACCTAAAACAAAGCAGGGAGGAATGAGGCAATCTTAAACAGTACAATTCACAAAAGCTGTGCCTTTCCAAATTAATTGGGCACAGTGGTTTGGGTATGGCTCATGCACACAGGACAAAGCATGACTGAGGAGCACGGGGACTACAATGGCATAGCCCTGGAAAATCTTCACTTTCTGAATGTTGCTATAAGAGATATTAATGCACCACTTGATACACACTTCTCCTTCCTGCCTCCAATACCTGATGCAGCTGGAGAGGAAGAAAAATATCAAGAGCAGTCAAGTGAAGGAAATGTTTACTCCCCTTTCTGTTTATTGTAAAAGGCCTGCATCCCCACTTTACTGGTGAAAGAGTTGGACATTAATGTCCTTGTCATGTCTACCTGGAGTTAGAGGTGCCACCAGCCCATTGAACCTGCAGCCTAAAGCACGTGCTTTGCTTTACCTCAGTGTAAGGCTGATCCTACTCTGGAGGTTTAAATGAGCCATGATTGTGCAGTGTACACAGCTAAGCATGGAAGTGCTCTGAGGGAAGCATGACCCGCCTTTTTCCAGCATACATCCCAAACACCATTGCAATATAAACAGGGGTAATTAAAAGCTCAGCTCTGGACACCAGAACAAATTCTTCTCCACTCATCTCTTTCTCCGTTCTTTCCAAGAGTGCGAAAACATTTCGGTGAGTGACTCTCCATGGAAACCCAGGCCCCAAGCACAACAAACAGTGTGCTGTCCACCTGCCTGCTTAAGCCCCCACCCCACCCCAAAAGTTCTTATCCAGAGGCAGCTCACTGAGTTGTACATTAATAAGCCGCCATTGGCAGAAGTCAATCCACACGCTAGGCAAAGGCTGCCAAGGAACAAGGAAAGGTCAGGGCACATCCATCTCATGCGCTGGGACATGATATCAACAGGCAGGAAAGGGGGCCTTGCCTGGTGTGAATGATCCCTGTGGAAACAGGTGGCACTTCTGCAAAAGGTTTGCTGCTAACGCACATCAGGTAAAGCTTCTCCGTTCTGAGCTTTGGGACTTCAGCCTCCAGATCACTTAACAGCAAGTTAGTTATCACTTAACATGTTTTAGCCCCCACCCCAAATGGAATCTATAAAGAGCAGATTTTCCCACCACAAACATGTCAAAGCATGCTTATGATGAAGTGGGTGGCTTATTTGTGATTGAGACGATGATCCCAGAGTGAACACTTTCTCTAAATAAATTTACACAGAGTCAGAGTGCAAGGGAAACTATCATGGATACATGACATTAGAACACAAGCACTGGAAATGTTCTCTTGAATATTTGTTTAGGAATGTTTATGATAAACATTCAAGGCAGGTTATAAATATACGGCAGTTTTTAAAAAGCATAATAAAAATAAATGTTTTAGCTGTCAGCTAAAACAAAAACAAAAACAGGTCCTGACTAAAAGCATCCAACAAGACGAAAACAGTCTGAAGATTCTTCTCAAAGCAAGCAAAGGGGCTCTGGAAGAAACTCTATTGGAAGCTTATTCCAGAGTACAAGTGCCCTAACTGAAAAGACTCCATCTACTGTCCCCAACCAACTTTTTCTTTGGCAAAGGGACAATGAGGCCAATTTCAGGAACTGTATGCAGATCTCAAGAAGGTTCATCATGTGAAAGAAGGCAGTTCCATAGTCCCAAGTCACCTAAGCCCAAAATGTAAGATGCAAGTCCTTAGGATTGTACAACAGAATGCAGGGAAAGCCTAGAAATTGCCTAGTGTGGATTTTTTCTTCATGCAGTGCTAAGCCTCTCTCCTTCCTCCCAGCTAAGGAGCTCCAGTCAGTCCCCTTAAGCTAGCAGATTTACTGGTAAGGACTATCCATACAGATGTGCACACTTTCTTCACACAGAACATGTCATGCCAAGGATAAGTATTTTGGTTGACCTCCCTGACACGGTTGTTTTCAGTGTGAATTTTTTTAAAAAATTGCTTGGTATGAAGGAAATGTTTGCCACTTGAGGATTGCACCCTGAAGTTCTACAATCCAGACATATGTGTACTACCTTAATGAAAACTAGGCAGCAATTCTCATAATGACTTCCATCTCCCCATCTCAATAGAGGTAGGCTATTTTTGTGGTGCTTTGGGCTTCAGACATATATGAGTCTAGTGGCAGTGAGAAATCACTAACATGGAAGTGCTTTAGCAACACGACCCTTATGAACCACAGGTTGGTTTCAAGGCATTGTCAGTCTAACGAATAGTTCTCCATAGTGGCTACACTGAGAGATTTTGAAAATGACCTTTGTGCAGAGTTTTCCCCTTTGAAATCTGACACCTGAAAGAGGGATTCCATAGTATTGCAGGCCTTACTCTTCTGTCATGCACGATGCCCCCCTGGTAGAGCCTGGCATTTGATGGGCCATAGCTATTCCCAGTCTATGGAATGTGTCACACCTACCTGGAAAGGGAGGGATGGTTTGCACAGTGCAAATTTAAGTTGCAATAACCAACATTGCTGAGGTTGCTCTGATGTTATGGGTAGCAAAATGAGGAAATCATAGAAACATAGAAACAGAGCAAGTCAGAAGGGGTCTCCCAGGCCATCTAGTCTGACCCCCCTGGCTCCAGCCAACTCCACACACGACATGCCCACCATGTGCATGTCTAGCCTATCCTTGAAATCATTTTGCATAACAGAAAAGGAAGGCTTCTGGAACTATGAATCTGCTGCACAATTGCTCTTTCCCCTGGGCACATGGTAGCATCAAAGGATTTTATTGTGTGAGGGCACAGGACTGATGATATTTCAGGACTAGTCTGACCAGCCTTGGTGCCAACTTGCTTGCTACCTGCTCAGCTTGCATATTTGTAAAGAAACAGGCATAAACCACAGTGTAACAGATCCTCTTAAAGCTGTCTTGGAGGTTTGTACTCCTTGGCACAGTAAGCGTGCACTGGTGTGGTATAAACCAGAAGATGCAGAAGGTAGATCAAGATCTGCTGGTAGTGGCCTCTTGTGCGCTCTGACTGTTTCTGGTTTGAGGCTGCACAATGTTGCCCTGCAAGATGTGAAAAGGGATGTCTTTTAGGAAACCTGTCTGGCCTAGAGTGGCCAGTTCTCTTACTTGGGAGACAAAGTGCCTGTCATAAGGTAGTCCTCTACTTGAAAGTGACCTCTGCTTGATGTGCTTGCATGATCTGCTTGCTTAAAGTGAAAGCAACACAAGAAGGCAGAGAAGGGGCCCATTGATACTTAACACTTAGACAGCAGGCTGAGCTGACATACTGGTCACCCACCCAGCCATTACCACTAGTACAATGCCTTGTATTTCTATGAAAAGTATTATAATCATTTCCAAATTTGCATCTATACATATACATAGGCAAATGTTATGCAAAATTCTTTCTTATTGTGCCAATTATGCATCTCTTCTTTTTGGTGAGGTGGGAGAGCCCACCCAACCCGATAGACTTGGTCCCACCCAGGTTCAGCCACTGGCCACTTAGAGAGGGGGAAGAAAGAAGCATGAATTCTTCTTTCCAGGAACATCTGGGACACATATACATAAGCATAAAAAGCAGCTGGGCAGGCAGAGGTAAAAATAACCCCAATAAGTGGCTGCTAATCCTGCTCCATGGAACTGCTTGGACTCTAGAGACCTGACCTTTTGGAGCGGAGTGGGGAAGGGTTGAGAGGGGTGGCTTGGCTTGCTTTCCTGTGTGTGTGGCTGGACTGAACCAGATGGGAAGTGGTTGCTATAAAAGGCTCCACGAGGATCTGCATGCAGCAGGTACCAAATAGACAGACAGGGTTGAACATTCAATCAACAACACACTCTTTCAAGGAAGAGACAAAGTGCTCCAGCCCCTGCTGCACCCTGGCAGCAGGTAAGCATCTGTCTTAAGCAAGGGAAGTTTTGATTCTTTTTGTAATCTGGGACTAATGTAAAACCTGTGTCTCTAGGGCATTTGATGTTAAGCGGCTCTCTTTTGCTTTTGTCTTGCATTACATGATATTCACAGCTGATACCTTCCAAGCTAAAGGCCAAGCTAAAAGGCTCTTGTAGGGGGAACACCTTCATGTTGTGTGAAGTAGTGAATGTCTGCAGCCTATCCCACTGGTCACCCCAAGCATTAGAGTTTAGCATAGTGTAAGAGATGTTGGAGCTGCAGCCTTGCCTGCCTGCAAGTTACATTCTTTGTCCTGCAAGTGTTGTTCCCAAATCCTTTTATGCAGGCATTGGGGTTTTTTTTTTTCTTTTGTTTAGACTGCTTTACAAAGGACTGTTTTTACAACTGCCATCATCTTTCCATCCATCCATCCATCCATCCAGCCCTGACTTCTGTGTTCCATGCCCCATTTTACAACCTAGAGGCAGCTGGTACACAGCCTTATGCTAACAGTCTGGTGTAGTTATTTCCAAAGCTGTGCCAAAAGGAATTACTGCTTTCACTTGGGCATACATGCTGTTTCAACATGACTAAGGAGCAGTGACAATGGAGAAGGAAATCCTGGCATATTAGGAGATAAATGACCCAATCCTTACATGCAGCCCATTGCACACACAAAAAATAATGTGGCTGTCATGCAAAATTGTGCTATTTCAATCTACCCAGGTGAAATATCTCAGTGCAAGGGTACAAGTACAGTTTTCTGAGTGGAATGGTTTAACTGGTGTCCTGCACTAGCAGGAGGTTGGACTCGATGGTCTTCTTGGCTCCTCCAACCCTATGATTCCATGAAGTGTTGTGGCCATGACTGGTAGCATTCTTCCAATTCTCTTCTTAAGGACAATTTTTACTACAATTCTTCACCTGATAAGGAATTTGTGAAGAAAAGTGTGTGTTAAATTTTCTGATCATCTGCGCATCCTTGTTCATCCTCCACATTGCAAGAATTTTACCACACATTTACACTCAGCTGAAAATGCAGAAAATCAAGTGAGTGATAGTCTCCTCATTGCTTGGCAGAACGTTACCACATCGGCCAAGCTAGAAGTAGCAAGGCAGTCGTGTATATTTTACTGACATATCTGTTCCATGCTCATTCATATAAAAATGAAGTATGGGATCTATTTTTCATATGATATGGAGAACAAGGTTGATGGGAATGTGGGACTGGGACTCAGGAGATCTGGGTTCTAAGTCCCCTCTCAACCACGGAGCCAACTGGGTGACATTGGGCCAGCCACAGACTCTCAGCACAACCTACCTCATGGGGTTGTTATTACAAGGATAGGATTGACATGAGGAAGAGGAGAATTATGTAAATTGCCTTGAGTTCTTGGAAAGGAAAAAAGGGAGGATCAAAATAACTAACTAACTAACTTGCTGCGCACCATTGCTTGAAAAAATTATTTCTTCCACTTGGCTCACAGTATGGAAGTAAAGTGCGAATGTGGCATTGTCCTGCTGGTTTTCCAAGTCATTAATGGCTATATATCATCTTTGTCGTAAGAAGCAGTTTGCATCTCAACACCACCTGCTGGGGAATGTCATCTGCTGGGCTTTTCTTTGTTTTCTATGTAGCCCCTGTGGAAACGGAATGCAGGATTGGACAAGCCTTTGGTGTGATCTGACACAGCTCTTATGTTCCTCTCACCCCCACATTCCATGTTATGTTACCCCAATTTATATGTGAATGGGGCACTCACAGGAATGGCTGTTCTGTCATATCCAGTTGGTGTTACATTTACCCTCTGATGTGAGTCAAGCTACATCTTTTCCCAACTGAAATTCCAGGGAAGCAGAGAAATCACAAAATTCTCTTCACTACTTGGCAGGATGCCAGGTGAGATGAGCAGGCCCCAGGATTTTCTATATTCACCCCAAATTTGTCTCTCTTTCTCTGAAGCCATGAAGCTCCTCCCTGGTGACATTGCGAAACGCCTAGAAGAGATGGTGCTGCTGACAGCTCAGAACCTGCCCCAGGTGGAGATAGCTAAAAGTTACACCATTCTCCGGGAGCTGGGCAGCGGCTCTTTTGGGCATGTGCTCATGGCTGTCCACCAAGGCCAAGGTATGTCACAACCCAGCAAGTGGAGAAGGGTGTGGGGAGAAAGTGGTGACACAGACCCTTGATCCTGGCATTAGGGATGAGCCCTGAGAGACAGCAAGAAGGTCTTGCCAAGCATTTCCAACATGTTTTCTCTTCACTGCCATGAAGTAACCAGAATCAGCCACAGTTTATCTTGGGCTAGAAAGAACCTATCTCTAACTGAGGTGGTAAACCTTTTTTTTCTGAAATATGGTATAATTGGATTAACTCAGCTCAAAATCCCTTCATATAATTAAAACACATGCACACTCACAGTGAATCTCCATATAGAAAATTGTAACTTATGGGAAGAGACTGAAAACCTTTTCTCCAACTTACTTTCAGATCCTCTAAAATAAATAGAACTTAAATTAGTCATGAATAACTTTAGCCCAATTAAATTTAGTGGCCTAGTGTAAGTATGATTATGTTTGGATTTAACCTTGGAATTCAGACCCTAACCCTAAAACCCTATCCCGAACCCTAAAACCCTATCCCTAACCCTAGATAGTGGAACCTATTTTTACATTCAGTTATGTGAGCACTTACGTAGTCTGGCATAATACAACTCAGTCACAATTTTGAGGACCCCTCTGCCCTTTTTCCGTGTCAGTGCTGGGCATACTGGGAAGTGTTGGCTTTTTCTGCCTAAACTTGCCTCAGATTGTGCCTTTAACTCTTTTCTTCAGTCCACCTGTATAGATGGACAGGGCTGGGAGAGCGAGGAAGCAAGAATGGTGGCAAAGCGGCAGTTGGAAAGGGTCGCTGGAGGGCATGCGGGGTGGGGAATCTGGAGAGGCCTCACAGGGTGGTCTGTGAAGCACAGAGAGGTCATTCTGCCAGCTTGAGAAACACAAATTTCTGAAGTTAATTATCATTGTTAGACTCCCTAGAAGTAAAACAACGTAACTCTTTCTGGTCAATACCATCCAGAGAAATATACTAGTCAGTTCCACTCCCTGAGCGGAACAGAGTGGAAGATTTGGAGCGATTCCTGCTAAACGGTGGATTCAGGATGTTCTTCCATGTGCCATGATGTTATTGCCCTGCCTTGTTCACAGATATCCACCAGGGTGCAGATGGTATTGTCTTTCTTTTCTAATCCTCCTTTGCCTTCCCACTGCTTTTTCCATCCTGTTTTCCTTCCTATCCTCCAAACTAAATTAAGTAGCAGCAACAACAACAACAACAACAGAGGCGGAAAATACAAAATAGCTCCCACAGGGTCTGAAAGCATC
This sequence comes from Varanus salvator macromaculatus, assembly GCA_023646645.1. Taxonomy (NCBI): domain Eukaryota; kingdom Metazoa; phylum Chordata; class Lepidosauria; order Squamata; family Varanidae; genus Varanus; species Varanus salvator. The sequence continues at coordinate 2,351,179 of JAIXND010000782.1, forward strand.
CAGAATCTTCTTTGGATTTTTGTTTGTTTAATTCATTTTTATACTGCCCCATAGCTGAAGCTCTCTGAGAGGTAACAAAAGTTAAAATTAAACAAAACACACACACACACACACAGTTTAAAAGGACAAAACCATAATTGCAATTGCTATTATTATCCAGCACAGAAGCAAAGTAGTAGTACAGAATAAATTAGAATATATAAAAACAAAGTTTAAAAGATAGTTAAAATACTGGAAAATAAAAAGGACTCCATCTGGCACCAAAAAGAGTACAAAGTAGGCACCTGCTGCACCTCTTTGGGGAGCTCATTCTAAAACCAGGATGGCACAAGTGACAAGGCTCTCCTCCTTGTAACCTCCTGCCGCAGTTCCTTTGGAAAGGACTCCAGGAGAAGGACCCCCAAAGATGACATTAGGATCCAGGAAGTTCCATATGGGAGGAGGTGATCCTTCAGATAACCTGGCCCCAAACCATTTAGGGCTTTGAATGCTAGTGCTAGCACTTCAAACTTTTATTCTCATTAACATTTCAAGATGTCTTTGTAGAATAGTAAATAGTTCCCACTAAGACCAATGGGACTTAAATGATAACTAACTTGTCCCTTTGAATTCCATGAGACCTAACCTGGGTTTTAGTTCTATGCACACTTACCTGTCAGTTCATCCCACTGAGTTCACTAGGGTACCTTTGAATAGACAGATTTAAAATTTAACACTTAGTTTCAATGCAAAAAAGTGCAACTTAAATTCATAGTATATAATTATTTCTAATTTCTATACTTCTTAATTTGTTAATCTATGCTAAATTGCTTTCTTCTAGAATAATTCGTTGAGTTGTTAGTGTTCTTGGATGTTTCCTTAAAGATAGGGCTAGGAAAAAACCAACCAACCAACCTAAAAGTCAAAAAGGCAGTCCATAATTACTCCTAATTCAAACCTTTTTGTTTTTAACACTATGACAGCAATGTGGGATTATATGTGTAAGTGTGGCAAGCTGATTTTCTTTGAAATGGGCAGAACTCTCATTTCTTTCATGAGCAAAAACTTTACCCTTTCCTCTCCTGCAGGAACACCCATGGCATTAAAATTTGTGCATAAGAAAAATACGGAATTGCAGGATTTCCTGAGTGAATACTGCATTGCGCTGACTTTGGGAGCACACCCCTGCATTGCTACAGCCCTTGGAATTGCCTTCCAGACCCCGCACCACTATGTCTTTGCGCAAGAGCTGGCCTTGGCCAGGGACCTCTTCTCTCTCATGGTGCCTCAGGTAACAAGGCTAGCAGGCATGGGCATTGTGGAAATACTTAGAACAATAGCAATGTGGCCAGTTATGTTGCATGGTTGTCTACCCCAAAAGATGAGATGGTGAAGAAAGAGAGAATTTCAAACATCTCTCAAGGAACTTACTTCTCAGCCCACTGCCTCTTCTGTATGTCCATCTCAGTTACCTAAGGATGTATAAAACTAAATCCTGTGTAAAGAAAATCCAAATTTTCAGCCTAAAGATATCATGGTCTTGGTTTTGAGATTGCACTAAGCCTTGTCTTGAGAACTACGACCCAGTTAAAGACATTTTAATTCTAAAGACATTTTAATCAGAAGATAATTCTTTTGGCTGTTTGTCTATATTTGTATGTGGGTTCAGTCAATTTTTCTGAATACTTTCTTTGGTTTTTAGCTGATGTATTATAGCAGACATGATCCTCAAGGATCATTCCTCCAGTGGAGAGAAGGAAGAGTACGACATGCACATGGTGGGCATGTTGTGAGCAGAGCTGGCTGGAATCGGGGGTCAGACTAGATGGCCCAGGAGACCCCTTCTGACTTGCTCTGTTTCTATGTTTCTATGTTTACTTCTTTGAGGGTAGTACTTATCATGTGTAGCATTCAGATGGACTTGCATTATTTTATAAAGATTTGTTGCAAATAATCTTTTTATCAAAATACACATTTTTAGTGGATGAATCTGTATAGCCCTCTTGAAGAACTAGAACCTTTAAAAATAAAAGCTTATTTTCCTCATTCTACCACCTTTGGAGTGTGATGCCAAATTCTGTACTCACACTGTGATAATAACAGGCATGAATATGAAGAACACATATGCATTACTTTCCTCTTTATTGCCAGCGCCATTTCTTGGAAAGATGCTTCAGAGTGTATGCTTTAAAAGACTGGAGCACCTACTCTGGCTGGGTTTAGTTATTAGTGCTGAATGGGAGTAATTCCTTTTGGGGGATCAAATCATGAAACCCCAAAATATTGCTGACAACCTAATAATGTTTACAAAAGATTATGGAAAATACAAAAATACTGTACAATAAATAAGAAAATAAAAAATAAATTTATTAGATTTACATAAAAATATCAATAAATGAACAAATGTTTACAAAATATTGTGCAAAATGATTACAGAGCAATTAAAATAATCCACAATAGAAATTTCAGGACAAGTTAAAACTCAAGTTTGTCAAATGTCTGGGAGTAGAGGAAAATCGCAGCTTGACTTAGCACCAGGCAGACATCTTCAAGGAGAATGTTCCATAATCAAGGATGCCACCACCAAGAAGGCCCTCTCCCTTGTTGTAATTGGAAGAGGAGGGCCTCAGATGACACAGTGTATGGTTAGACTCATACCAGGCTCAGGAAACTGAATCTAATGCTGCTTGAGGATGGCAGAGAATTGAGGAGTGAGGCCTGCCATTTTTACCACCTCCAGAGCGTCTGTGAGGCTGTACATGACTTTTAGCTCTCCTGCTCTTTCTGCAGATCGGTGTGCCAGAGCAGCGGGTAAAGCGCTGTGCCCTCCAGCTTTCCAGTGCCCTGGAGTATATGGAAACCAAAGGGCTGGTTCATCGTGATGTCAAACCAGAGAATGTGCTGCTCTGTGACCCTGAGTGCCGACGCATCAAGCTAACTGACTTTGGGCTGAGCTGCCCACGTGGCCAGGCCATTGAGGCCTTGCCTGAAAGCCTGCCCTACACAGCCCCTGAATTGTGTGTTCTGGGCCCCAAAGCTCATTTGGAGGCCCAACCCAGCCTTGACACATGGGCTCTGGGAGTGCTGCTTTTCTGTGTGCTCACTGGCTACTTCCCCTGGCTCACAGCTGTGCCTGCTGATCGGTATTACCGCAGCTTTGTTTGCTGGCATCGCAGCCCCTGCTTTGCCCCACGCCCACCCCATTGGGACCGTTTCACTCCCCATGCCCTGGAAATGTTGAAAGGGCTTTTAATGCCCAATCCAGATCTCCGTACCCCTGCCAAGGAGGTGATGAATTTTATCAAGCTGCCTTGGATGGTGCCAGGTGTCCAAAGCCATACCCGGCCCAGCAAAGAACTTCTTGGCACCAGCCGGAGGTGCTAAGGATTCAGGCCATCTGTGTGGAGAAGGGAAAGAGTGACATCAATCCCAAATCTCACCTTGGCCTTCGAGGGACCAAAGATATCCATCACCAAACTAAGATGCCTCATTGCTCCTAGAAACAAGAAGAAAATGCAGTGAGGTCAGGAAAACATAGATAAGCTTGCCAGTTTCAAAAAACACATCACATTTTTGACAATGTAACTCAGGGAACCACTTCCTCATATGTGAATTCATCTTAGGATAATTGTTTTTCAGTGCCCTGTCCCAGCTCTGGATCAGAGATTCAAAGGACTTGATTTCAGCCTCTCCTTGGTCAGTAGCTGACCATCTTATCCTTGAACAGTGCCTTTTGGAAAAGAACCAAAATGGAGTTATCAAAAGCCTTGGTATCTCCTTCCACCTACTCTGGATCAGACCAAATGGTATTTACCTAAAATTGCTTTTGAATTACTAGGTTGGAAATTAGTAGCCTTGCTTTCTGCAACAATGATCAAATTTACAAAACATCTTCTATACTGTTAGGAACCATGACATCTCCTTATTCAGAGTCTGACTTGGGCATTGATAATGCTCACTGATGAGTAATTATGCTGCTGTTTGTTCAGAGCCATCTTGGAATCTCTCTTGTGTCATATCCAACTGCAGGATGGGAGGATAGAGGCAAATAAAGTCTGCAAGGAGCAGTTCGATCTTCGACTGGCTAAGTTGCTAATGAATTTGAGATGACATGGAGTGAGGTGTAGAATTGAAATTGCTGTGAGTCTAGCACTACCTAGCTATGCACTTGCTTGTATGCTGCTGCAATACTCACGTCTTGTATATTTGTAAAATAAATAGAAAACATTAAAAAAAGCTATATATTGTTGGTAGTCTCTCTTCCGAAGCAGACCAATCTTTTCATAGTTAACTGAAACTTTCTACTGCTTGGGAAACTGAGCAAGAAAAATTGATAACCATAATTGTGGCAGATAAATGCAAGTCATTACATAAGTGTCTGATCCTCCACTCTGGCTTCCCACTAACAGTCAAGGTCTCATTACAGCCCTCTTCTTTTGAGCCATCATGTCTTCTGGACCCTGGTCCCATCCAGCTTCCCAACCTCACAAGCTTCCCCTGCTATGCACACATCATTCCTCCTGTCTGAAGTCTATTTGCCAAACCTCCTTTTACCCTGTCCATTCCTCTTTCCTGCATGCTCCTGATTCTTGGGTTCTGTCTATGCATGGAATAGAATGAGATGGTAGGATGCTGTGGGGACAGAATGGATTGCATCACTTCAAGTTACAGATGCAGCATCATCTTTTTGTCGTGGTCTCTTATGTTAAGAACTCCCTATGTATATTAAACCAGACTTAAGCCAGAAACCCAGGCTAGTACCTCTTCCCTCTGGCATTGCAGTTTCTATTTAACTTGCTATTTGCTAACTCCCCTATAATTACACCCACAACGACCAAGTCCAACCACTAGTCAGGATGAACCCTTGGGAGTCAATATGGACTGTTCTAAAGGATGTTCATACAACATGGTGGAAGGAATAGGGACAAGGGAAAGACACATATTTGTTCCCCGTTCTGAAGGTTTTCCAATTTCTCAAGTCGTGTCCAACATGAGACTCTGTATGTTACAAGATATGAATAACCAAGAGCAGCTGTAACCGGAAACGATTAACAAGTGGCCAATTTTGCTTGGCTCTTGCGACTTCTCACGCAGCTGCTAAATATAACACAGTGCTGAAGATGGCCACAGCAGGTGGGTGGAAGAAAATTGTTCTTCTCCCTTCCTGTGCATCCTCTTCTTTGATTCTCTTGAGAGCACTCAGAATTGTGGTCACAAGGTTTTGAGGGGGATTATATTCAGGACTGTGTGAATTTTCACATATCCAGGACTAATCTGCCAAAGCACAGAGTTTGGTACCTGATATTGAACTGCACATCCAGGTAGATAACAGATGTGTTCAAACGGAACACACAGCAAAATTTCTAGTTCATGTGGATACTGGACTAAGATACAAATTTACCAGCAGTTCAGGAATAAAGTTCAATAATCAGAGGAGCTGGACAGCCCCTTTCTGGTCAGAGGGTAGAACATGCCACATAGCTGCTCTTCATTTCTCCTAGTACTTTCAAAATAAGAGTGTACAAGTAAATTAGTTTAGTTTGCTAATGGATCAGGCTGTCCTGTTTTATTTGCCTTAAAGGAGATTTAGGTTATTCTGTAATGTGCTGCATGCACAGCTTGGAGTACTCTGAAGGGACATTAGAAGAATGTTGTCCACAATGTGAGAAAATAGGGGAAAGGGTGAGTGTTGAATGGTACTTCAACTTTTAGAAGCATAAGCCCACGATACTTGACTTTTAGAAATATATGGCAATTTTATTCAGGAATATAGTTTGGTATTTGCCATACTACCAAAAAGCAGCAATTAATATCTGAGGGAAAAAATAAAGGAATATACTTAGGGACATTCTTAAAATGGGGATTATGTAGTCAAGTGCCTAGAGTGCAGGACTGAATCCCAATGATGTTGTCAAATTCTTGCCTCATCTTATTGGAGGGAATGGAGAGGCTACTAAGAACTAAGTATGCCACTATCTACCTTGCTTTGAGTTCTGTTTCTTGGCCACACTTGAAATAAGGCAGGTTGCTTACTTGTAACAATTGTTCTTTGAGTGGTCATCCATGTATTCATACACATGGGCTCTGTGCCTGTATGAAGCCTGTTCTTAGGAAGATTTCACAGCTGAGAACATTTTGGCAAGAACCCTGCCTTCATCTGGTATATAAGGAAGGAGTTCTCTCCCATTCTCTCAGATCATTGAAGACTGCTTTTGTGGCCACAGAACTGAGGGAGAATCATTTTGCTCAACCTCGATCTTATTTGAACCAAATCTAAGTACAAAGAGGAACATTTAGAGGAAACTAAAACAAATTTAGTTCAGGAAAAAAAACCCGTTTAGAATACATCACCAAGGATGTACAAAAAATGGGAAAGTCTCTCTTACAACTTGGAGGTGCAGTAAGTGCCTGTCTATGCATCCTTAAGATTTACTGAGGCTAACTAACCTCCATCTTGTAGCAAGAGCAAGAAGCTTTGCAGGTGATCAGTTTGAAACTTATTTGCTACAGTGAAGGAATTGAGATATCTCAAGTCCAGGGTCAGTCAGAACCTTCCATCCTGCCTCAGTACTGTGAAGTATCTGAAGATGAATCTGAGAGGAGCTTGGAAGAATGCAACCCCCTGTAAGTTATGATTCCACCTCCTCAAGCAAACTTAAGAGATGGGGCTGTATTTCTTACATTACTGAGAAATGGGACAGCATTGGACTCAATTCTGTAATCTCTCTCCACAATATGATCTCAAGTGCCTCTTTCTTTTCAGAATCCAGCTTGTACCTCAAAAATTTCTCACTCCATATAGAGTTATGTCTTTTCTTGCAACAGTTTGAGCATCACTTTTGCATGCATGGGAAATCAGTGCAATGGTCCAATGACTGCTGCACCCTTTTGTATCTTTTAAGAAAATTTAGTGAATTGCCCAATTCAAAAATAGTGAATAAACAGAACAAAAGAGGAGGGAAATGTCAAAGAATTGGTAATTCTATTTCCATTGCATGCCTTACATAACAAACCATATTTGCTGCCATCTAAACAAATAGACATGGTTTTCAGAACATGACATGGGTTGGAGTATGGGTTGAGTATGACTTGTTGAATTGTGGGTTGCTGCTGAATTACAGGTTGTGTTGTATGAACCTAGTTGGCTGACAAACCATGGTTTGTTAATCAGGGATAAACCAAAATTCACAACCCAACAAACCATGGTTTCTACGGGTTATTAGTGATTAACAAACCATGGTTTATTCATGTGGCTGGGTTCACACAACAACCCACAGTTCAATGATTTATTATATATCTAACATTTCTATAATGTTCCTATTTAGTCACTGACTCTAAGGATGGTTTACAATGTAACAAAATCTAAAAACATAATAAGCACTATGATACACAATTAAACAATCACAGATAAAACCAATAAAACTCACATTAATAAGAAAAATTTAAAAGCAGGGAAATGAACTATGCCAAATAATTATAACATTAATGCAGTCAAAGCAGACTTAACAAAACAAATAGCCCAAGTGTCATGTAAAATAAACAAACTAAATATATAAAATTTTAACAATTAAAATTGTGAAAATTAAAAAGGGGTTGGCCTGGTGCTGAAAGGTATATAATGATAACCCATACTTAATCCAAACTCTGGACTGTTATTTTGGGTGAACCAGTTTGCAGAGACGTTCATTCACATGTTCAGTGCTGCTGTTTAGAATAGCAGCTCTGCCCATGATGGAGGCAAGAAGTTGGGACTGAGCAGATGGCTTGTCTAGAAACTGGGACAGAACAGCTCTATAGATAATCAGTAATGAATAGCTGTTTATGAACAGCCAGGGAGAGGGACCTGTGTGACAAACATGGAACTGCATACTTGCGGTTGTGTGTGGGGGTGTCTGTGCTTTGGTTGGAGAGTACTGAATGTGCTTCACTGTGTGTCAATCTTCTTGACATTTGGGCATGTGGTAGGGAGTTCTAATCCTCTGCCTCTTTAAAATGTCCCTTGGAAATTGATAGTTCAGGTGTGAATATAGGAAGAGCAATGAAAACACAGTCATAGTGATTACCTAAAGTGCTCTGAGTGGGCATGATCGCAAAGACCTGTTCCTGGAACCTACTTTTGCATAGGCCAATCCCACTTCTTAGACATAACCAAATCCCACAATGGCCAGTTATCGCTGGGAGGTGGGTACATGGAAATGACACCTTGGTTTGGTTTTAATGTTTGTGCTGTACTGCAAAGGATGTTGTAAAGGTGGAAGAGTCCTTACTCCTCTTTCCAACCAATTTCAGAAAGGGTGGGAAGGACTCCCTATTGGCCCACCCTCTAACTCCAAGCTTAGTTGCTACTGTGCATGCTCACAATAGTGCCAGGATGCCAGTCAGCTGACTAGTTAAATATTTGCAACCGACCACCCGACTATTATCTGACCATACTGAAATGTTGTCAACACAATCTGTAAAGTCATGATGTACAATGTTGTGCAAGCAGCACCTTGCCACTTTTATTGCATCATGTAGTCATCTGATAGCAGTGGCAGGAGTCAAGGCTTCTTAGTTTCTAGCTCTCCTGGAGAAAGGGTCATGATCACACAGACATCCTTGTATATTTAGGAGCAGGCATGTCATGTAGTGCAACTCAGCTCTCCTGCTGGATTCTCCTACTGGCCAGCATGCAGCATCATCAGAACAGGAACTGAGATACACACTTCAGAAGAACTCATGAAGCAAACACAATCATTTCACTAGTGCAAGCTGCCATCAAGCCAGAATTGTATTGGCTTGACTAGCATTTCCCCTTCCTGAATGGATGCCAGAATTGAAGTATGCATCCACAGCCGAAAAACCCTCTTCAAGCCAGTATGTTTTTTGCTACTAATATGCCTGTATATGCACACTCTCATGGACACATATACATCAAGGCATTACACTGGATGGTCAGCATATTCATACAAGAGAAAATGTGTGTTCTGTGAAACAAATATCCAAGTTCTTTGCAGCTTCCTACAACTTCCATCCTTATAAGAGAACCAGAGGCCACTGCATAATATTGATGGATATATCCAGGACTTTGAGAGATGCGTGTTGGGTCTCCCAAATGCCAAACAAATGAGCTGCCAGCAGGAGAGCCTAAAGATTTCTCTCATGTAGTACTGGTGCTAGGCAGGCAGGCAGAGGGTGAGGACACAGGATCACAAGCACTGGTTTCCAGAGAGGTAAGAACACAGTCTCTTGACAAAGGACAAGACACTCTGCACACCATCTTGGACATTTAACCTTAGATCAGTTATGGAAAGCTTTTTCTCCTTATGAGAGAAGAAAATCTTTCTTTTACTGTTCTAATAAACTGAAGCTTTAAGTATTTGATGATTAATCAATATTTCACCAGTGAGTTGACTAGCCAAATCCAAGTCAGAGCTCAGAACAGAGGGTGAGGTAGGGACAGAAAATGAAGGCAAGGCATTTTGTCTTCACTGAAGCTTCTGAAAAAGAAAGCTGAGGTTCTTCTCGGTCACAACTCTCCATCCTCTCCTGTACCCCAACCCTGGTGAGGCACTGGCATGACATGTGTTGCAGTTACCAAACCAGACACACACACATTGTGACCCTGATGCTGCTCACAGGCTGCCATTTGGCTGCTCCTGAAACCCTGTAGCATTAAATATTAACAGCAAGACAGCTGGATTTACCAATGTCAACAGAGATCTTCTCTTACGATGTGTGGATCAGTTAGGAAATACTCAGTAAGGGAAAGAGGGCAAAAGAATTCTTCTCTTCTACCTCAACCTTATGACCAATAAGTCAACTGAGGGTACTGTGAGATGAGTGAAGAATGAGCCAAAAGACCTCAAACCCCAACACAGTCACCGTAGAACATGGTGCAGATGGGTGCTATTGTGTTCATGTCCTACAGCTTCCCAGAGGGAGCTGGCTGGTCACAGAGTGAAAAGAATGCCGAACTAGGTTAACCTGTTGTCTGGTCCAGCATGGCTCTTCTTGTGTTGCTGCAGGATGCCTGAACAGTTGTTCATCTGGAAAAAAGGCCGCTCTGCCCACTGAACAAGAAGAGCTAATCCCTGAAATGCTGAAACAGTGCCTGACCTTGCTAGGGCACTACATAGGTGACATTACCATGTGGGGGGAGAGCATTTCTGAGCAGATGACATCACAATGCGGACTTGCGTCTAAATGGATGGCATCACAAAGTGCAGGCACATGATTGATTCTCAAGTGCGTAAGACTCTGTGCCAAAGGCTCTATCTGAATACTCAATGTCTTGCAATCTTAACAGCAATTAGTCTGTATTAGCCAGCCCTGCAGCTGACACAAAGACCTTTATGGAGGACATACTGGATTTGAAATCCTCTTCACTAAATCTCCACACATTATCACTAATTTTCCAATACAGAATTGTTGTTGGCTTGGATGAACCTAAATTTATGTAACTTAGTGTGTCAAAGCTCCACAAGAGTCTCTAACAATACTATTTTAAAATTTACAGGAAGCTGTATGAAGAACCATTAGTGCACCTCCCCTCCCCAAGCAACTTTTTTTAAAAAAGGCTTATGCTGAGAATCTGCCATTGAAGCCAGGACTTAGTCCATTAAGATATGACCCTAAATAATATGAGCCGAAACAAACAACAGAGCTTCAGAGCATATTAAAAATATATCCACATTAAGGACATACCACACATTCTCTCACACTTGGGTTTAGAGCACAAAGTGTCTAGGAAGTCTTAACTGTAACCCATCTCTTTTTAATGATGTTTTAATCACTGTTGCTACCCCATCTTGTTCTTTTTATTCTCAGCCAATTTACAAGGTCCCAACCTTTTCCTTATTTGCAGATGACTGGCAGTCTCTCCAAGAACTGGACTCTAACCAGAGGTAAATAAAGGCAAAAGTGAAGAGCTGAGGGCACAACCCAGTTCATGGGTCTGGATGTCACAAAAGAGCCAGGAATGGGTGTTCCAGGGTTAATAATTTAAATCGGAAATAGCTCTCTCTTCTGGAGCTTCTCTAGACAAGACATTTATTGGGTACTCATGATCTTTCACTTCTGGCAGTTTCTAAGTTCTTTCCATGACATACTCCTTCTCTGGGGCTTTTTTCATGCATTGCGACAATTTCCAGGCTTTTTAAGGGGCAAAAATAAAGAGCTGCTATTCCTTTGCCTTTGCTGTGCATAAAATGCTAGGCAATATATTTACAATTCCACTATATCACAGTACCACCTTGTGGTTGTGGAATGGACTATCTAGAAAGGCAGAGAAACCCCTCTCCCTACTCCCAAAAAATGTAACTGAGGCAAACACTCCTGCAAAGAAAATGGCATCTCAGTAAAGCAGCAGAGTATATACTCATGTAGAAAAGCCCTTACATTCTTCTTGAGCCTAAACATGTGTTAGTCTGGTCAGTGTGGACAAACCTCATGTAAGGTACTCCAAACATCAAGAAACAAAACAAGAAGACTGTGATAGGTCACAGTTGAGAAGCATTCGGTCATATTATTATTATTATTACATTTCTGTACCACCCGTAGCCAAAACTATGGGAAGTTCACAACATTTAAGTCATCCATCCAGATTTCAACCAGGCCTGACCCTGCTTAGCTTCCAAAATTAGGTAGGATCAGGCACTTTAGGGTTTATGGAAGCATATGGCGATCCCATGTGTCCCCTTCCAATTCAACAGTAGATTGGCTTGCTACACCGTGCCCACAAAGCACTTCTAATTTTGCTCTTGGCAATAGCTCAGAAGTTTCTTCCTCTTTGATTTACATCCTGGCTCTGTCCAGAGTGGACGCAACTAGTGCTGGCAGTTCTAGAACAGCACACAGTAAATCATATGCCGAATCCTCGAACTGCCAAGACCTCCTTCAATGACATTGTCGAACCTTTTCTCCTGTCCTGAAATGCCACATGCCACCTATCTATCCCATTTTGACAGGAAAACACCCAGTTGCAAAGGTGGTTTCCTAGATTTGCCACTGCACAAAACATAGCTGAATGTGTTAAGTTTTTTGAAGTTTGTTGGACATTCTAGCAGGTAGTATAGGTGATGAGCTTAATTAATCTAAAAAGCACCCTAAGGAAGGATGTTTAAGGGTTCTGTGCTAGTTCAAATGAGTCATGCAGATCCTGAGTTTCTTGCTAGAAGCCTACTTTGTTGAAAACAGGTAAAGAAAGACAGATTTTCCCAGACCTGAGCAAGTTGACTTTTATAATCAATGTTATAAATAAATTTATATTTTAAATTTTATAATAAATCCAGGTTTTTACTGGGTCACTTGAACTCAAATGCTTCCAACTTAAACATAGATCATTTTATAGCCAGTTAAGCAAAACATGCCTAGATTAGAATTAACAAAATGGAATAATAAAAATGTACAGCCTAATCCTATATATAGTGGATTTAGAGCTCCCATTGAAACTGATGTGCTTAGGCATGCTAAACTTGCATGGGATCAATCTGCAAAATTCAACCTTAAAACATAGTGGTAGGATTCTTCTTAGGGAGTAATAAATGCAGCAAGATGCAAAAACGAAAATCACAAAAAACGAAAATCACAAAAGGAGTTCTCTTTCATATTCCCTCTGCTAGAAAAAAGAGTGGGCACACATCCTGAATATAATTTAGAATAATTGCTACCCCTTCCTCTTGACTCATAAGCTAATAATCTCTGTTTCACATACAAACACGTACAGAAAAATAAGAAACATTTTTGTGAACCAAGTACATCAGTCTTCATCGTCACTTGAGCCATCTGGCCAATGTGGATAAAAGGACAGCTAAAGGGTGTTATGTGCTATCTAACTTTGCCCAGGTGATCTGCATTGAAACAGAGAGACCTATCTCTGTTTCTAGAGATAGGGGGAAAAAAAAACTTACTGACTCTCCTGGTATATCTGCAACTGATATTATGACTCATGGGCAGGCAGTTTAGGAGAGCAGCCAAAAGACTGTTGTGTAACAGCAAATGTGTTTGTGTAATCTCTTGTCCACAATGCTGAGAATCTGCACTCACACCTCCATTTTATGGCATGCTGGACCCACTCCAGCAGGCTAGCAGCTTAGGCTAGCCACCAAGATACCATTCAGCTGCTGGGACAACTCAACAGGTCATCCAGGTTCTCTTCACCCTGCCCAGCAGCAAATAAACATTGAATTTTGTCAAGGATCCTTCCTCAGAGTGGAAACAGGAGACGGTTGACCCCTGTTGGTGGGAATGAATGCAAAGGCAACAGATTCGTAAGGATCAGAAAAGACCATTTAGTCAAATCTTCCTGTCTAAAGTCAGCACCTTCTATCCTTCATACCGTAACAGGCCCCAACTAAGTGTCTCCAGAAGGGCAAAGAGCTTGAAATAACATAAATAACATAAACAAAGCTATTTGTTGCAACTGAAAGCTAACTATGTGTGCATACCTTGTTACTGTACTGTACTAATAGGTACAAGGGTTCTAGATACTCTGTGTGTGTATGCACATGTGTATGCATGTGCGTGTTATACACTACTTCGTCCACAGGTAAAGCTTCATTCCTTGCACTCAGCATTCCCAGCTGATACACTTCTCTCTTAGCTCAATTGTTCATCTATTTAGTTGCCAAAGATTTAAAGATTTCTAACTAGTCATCTAGTAAGAACAATCTTCTACTCTCAACAAATAAGATATAGGCTAGACTTGCAACACATTCTCCATGCAATTCCTTTTGAAAAGATACACCCAATCCACAATATGGCAACAAGAGTTGGCTGCATGAAGCACATTACTGCATTGTTGTGCTGACTGGCTTCTTGTTGGTTTCCCAAACCAGTAGGGGCCAAGCTCCCATATGAACCTACCTGCTCATGCAAGGAATTGTGCTTTGTACCTTCCTTGTTAACTTCCCTAGCTAGCAATACAAGATTGATCTTTCTCAGTGATACCATCTAAACTCCAAGGGATTCTTGTCTGAAGATTTGAGAGACAATAGGTAATTAGTTGCTCCTATACCTTCACAGGTTCATATATACTGATACATGCTGCTATTGGTTTTTCCTATATTGCAGTTTTATTGCATTTTAGATTATGTTATTATGCTAACATGTGGGTCCTGATAGAGGGAAAACTGATGAATACAGCTCCTACATAAACAGAGAAATAAATTACAGTGAAAAATATTTGCATACTACCAAAAGCTCAGTAACTGGTGACTTTTGGAGATACAGAATGAAGTAGCAGAGTAGTGATATAGTACATAAAGAATGGTACAGCAACATATTTATTGGAAAAACCTCATTTAGGAGGGAAAAAACTTCTGAGTTGCAACTATTTCCCTAGCATGTGAACATAAAATATGGTCATTCCCAATTATATACACTACAAAGAAAGCTAAACTGATTCTAATTATAACCCTCTACTACCAATAAACAGATTTTGACTAGGTTTGGAAAACATGATAAACCACCCTTGCAAGAGGTGAGTCCGGGTTCTCACTGAATCAGTTGTTGCTGAAATGTGGGTTATCATGTTGTGCAAGCCCAGCTAACAAACTGTGGTGAATGCACAGTTCACAACCCAACAATAAACCATGTGTTCTTTTACCAAGTTGTTTCTGGTTGATGGGCTAAGACTTCTTCGCACAGCTAGGTTCAAACAATACAATGACCCACATTTCAAGAACAATTCACAGTCAGGCTTTGAATACAGTTTATCATTATGTCTGTCTGTAACATAATTGGAACCCTACAACACAGACTCCATTGTCCATGTGACACTCACAGACCTTTATAATGATGCAAGAAACTGTGATTACATCTTACCTCATTGTTCATTGCAAACGGCAAGAGAGGAGCTGTTCTGACTATCTTCTAGTTCTTCTGGTAGAATTAATGAATAAGATTTAATGCTGCCCTCAGCTGGATAAAAGATATCTATGTAACCAATTACTTTGTAAGAAAGTTCTCTCATTTCTTTACTGGACAGGTTGCATCTGCAGTATTGTGCCCAGTGTCAAATGCTGTCATTTTTAAATTACACCAAGACACCAGAGCATTCTGGGTAGGGTGCCTCAGATAGGGAGGGGTCTGGAAACAAATCCTATCAGGAACAGTTGAAAGAGCTGGGCACATTCAGATTCAGGGAAAACATGATAGCAATCTTGTGTCTAAGTACAATTCAGAGCAGCTTACAGCATTCAAAAGTGATAATACAGGATAAAAGCCATATGTTGAGTAATTATTTTATTGTTAAAATTATACATACTGCCTTATTAGCTAAAAAGCTATCAAGAGCGTGTACAACAATTGAAAACAAAATGTCAAAATAAGAACACTGGAAACAGTAAAACCATTTAAATACTAAAACTACACTTTCCATAAATTGAAAAGATGCATCTTTATACCCTTTCTCAAGACCAAAACAGGGGAGGAGGCAATCATAGTTCTTGAGAAAACACATCCCACAGTTTGAGGGCATGGATGAAAGTCCTAGAAGTAAACTTGTCTTCGGTTGTTTCAGAGGGCAGGAACAGGCAGAAATTTTAAGGGAACAGATTCTGGCTAAATACTAGAATAAATTTCGTATTAGCAAGAACAGCATGAGCTCTTCTTCACTGGAGATACATATTCAGAGTTTGGATGGCTACCTGCCAGGGATGTTGTCACTATAAGATTTGTTAATTTAGCATGGAGTTGGACTAGATGATTCCCATGGATGCTTCTCTCACTTTCATCTTTTAATATGGAGTTGGAGGATATGTCTCTCTTCTTTTGAGATATGTACACATGGTGTTGCAGTAGTGCAGCTATTTCCTAGAAAGCTCTCATAACAACTTTTTAACTTTCAACAGCTGCAGATTTAATGTGCTCTTACCTTTTCACATTTGGGTGGGTGTAATAATTCTGGTAGATGGCAAAAGAAGAAGGGGACGGCAGAGGATGAGGTGGCTGGATGGAGTCACTGAGGTGGTTGGTGTGAGCTTGAGTGGACTCCGGGGGATGGTGGAGGACAGGAGGGCCTGGAGGAATGTTGTCCATGGGGTCGCGATGGGTCGGACTCGACTTCGCGACTAACAACAACAACAACAACAAATAATTCTGGAAAGATTTCAGAGTTGAATACATTTTATTTGACTGATTTTTTAAATGTTTTGATATAATTGTTGAAAGAATGCACTCTGGTTCCTTTTTAAGAGTGACATAAATTCTATCCATTTCTGCTCCTCTTATTATTCAGTTGTCTATGGAAAAATACTTCAACTGGTGAAGTAAACCATGCAATAATACCTAACATATAATTAGCTTTGCAAACATTAATTCTAAAATAATACTTTGGAAAGAAGCACTGAAATAAACTATTTAACGATTTTCACTACAAACGGGCACTATGTTATTCAAGTTTGGACAGAAAGAGGCCTACATGGTTGGCTGGGGCATGCTGAGAGTTTAAGCATTTTATATCTACACGAACGTAGACAGGGCCGTGCCTTAAATGGAATAGGGCAAGGTCTGTGCTAAATATTCTTATTCTGGGAACTAAAACGAATGCAATGATTCCAGTGGGGTCTGCCTTCCATTTTCACTACGGCACATCGCACTCCTTGTTGTAATGTCCCAGGGTTTCAAAGCTGTCATAACATGATGGTAACCGGTCTCACTTTCCTTACTCCTAACTCTCCGCCTTATTCTTACATTTCCCATGGCTGCACGAACGACGATACGCAGCAATCCCGGCGGCAGGAAAGATTCCTTTCCCATATTTTTGTCCAATTTGGGTTTTACCCGGACTTCTTCGTGGTCACGTGATTCACGCCAAAGATGGCGGCGGCCAGGATACAAACTACAATTCCCAAGGAGCGCTGGGTGGCCAATGGCAGAGGCGCAGGGAGGTGAGGCCGCTTGCCGTCGCGGGCTGTTAGTGTGAGCGAGGTAAAGGTTGGGTGTCTCGTGCCGCTGGCCGTTGGGAGGGTAAAGCGGGGGCCCCTCCCCCCACAGCTCCGCGGTACTCCTCCCAGCAACCTTCCATTGCAGCGAAACGCGCGGGGAGGAAAAAAAAGCCTCAGGTGAGGAAAGAACAGAAATAGAAGGAATGAGGGGGGAAGGGGGATCAGACGTCGCGAGGCCGAACGACAACCAAGGGGGAGGGGCGGTCAACTTCGGTTCCTTAAAGGGGCATGTCCTTACTTAAAGGGGCAAGCCACTTTTTTTTAACCCTCCGATAGAATATTCCTGGATCCCGGTGGGTGCAGAAACAGCAAAGTTTTGTTTTGTTTAAAATTAAATGCACAGTGGATGCTCCACAAGAAATTTTGGCTTCATACTACTGAAGAAGATAAGGGGAAGGCTATAAATTTTGCGCATGTTCAGAGGATCTCGTGTGACAGAGTTAAAAGACAATCAGGGCTAAGATCTGTTAGGACCAGGCGTAAATTGAGCACTATATATTTTAAATCTTACGTCATAACGTAAGAATTACTAG